>CAKAJA020000380.1:85000-90000 GCA_916610235.2 Lasioglossum morio
TCACCGGGGTTCGATTGGACAGTTCGGACACCGTGGTGTTGCAACCCTCGACACGCTCGCGCGCAATCGCACTCACGTAGGAGTCTTCGTAGGCATTTCTCTTTTATAGCATGCACACTATAGAGATTCCTATGTTAGCGAGATTTTTCTCGCAACGTTTAATAGGTGTTCGTCGAAATCGCTTAGGCGATTTTCTTCCACACATCTTTGCTGCAAGCGGCATCCGTTGCCCTAGCAATAGGGATTGGGTAGCTCACGACAAGCAGCTTTATGGGTAACGCCGTGTGGTCTATCGTTTACCCAGGCTCTCAAACTCACAACCAGAGCCCCGTTGGTCACCCGGATGGTGTCCAGGTCCTACCGCGTGGAGGTGGGGTTGGCGCACCAGGGAATAAAACCCTGGACCTTCTAGGACCCAGTAGATAGGGACAGAGGGAATCTCGTTAATCCATTCATGCGCGTCACTAATTAGATGACGAGGCATTTGGCTAAACCTGTGCTACCACCTAAGGTGGTTGCAGACTTCCGGGGTATAACCTCCCCGTGAGGTGTATAACAATAAAAAACAACACTTAACCGCCTTAACTCTTTTCGAATTTGTTTGTGGCTTTAACGAGATTCCCGTCCCTAACCACTGCCAAAGGGGCTGCCTAACGGGCTTGGAAAAATTAGGAACGGGGACCCTTACGGGAGGCGAACTTTGTCACTTGCCAGAGGCATGTGTCCAGGGATACCACGCGGAGGTGTCGCCCCGGGTTCTATGCACGCGGAATCACATGCATGTAGGACTACATGGACATAATTTCGCATGCATAGCCCCCGCCCCGCGCCATACTATACTATTGTATAGTACGACTCGCACCGTTCGGTGTAACGACCGAACGGGCTCTTTTCTTTTCTTTTTTTTTTTTAAATTTTAAGCAGGCAGCTGCTTTGTCAATTATAATAATTATTCTAAGCGGACTGCCGCTTCGTCAACTGTGGTCAATTTTATACGTATTTGTTACGTACTATTTTTTGAACAATCATATTATACGATTGTAGTCAATAAATTCGTTGGCCATTTCCAACGACGATCGGAGTGCTATCATTGCCACTGTCAATTGTTCTCCCTTGGTACATCCTAGGGCTGTCAGGTTTGTCTTTGTTGACTCTGGCATGGCTCCCCTGCAGCCTACTACTATTGGTAGTACTGTGGCTGTTTTACATTTTAATTTCAATTTTAGCAGTTGCGCGGTTTCCTTATACTTATCAATTTTCTCTTTTGCCGCTTTTCGCAGGTTTTCTTTGTCTTCGTACCGTACCGTCACGTCTACTACCAAGAGCCTTTCCTGGTCTTTGATAACCAGATCGGGCTTTTTTAGTTCTCCCAGGACCATGACTGTCGGTTCTACGAATACCGCGCACGTTCTCGACGCCTTCTCCTTTATTAGATGCACAATCTCGTTGTGCCGATTCATCCTTGCGGGTTTGGTGTGGGTACAGCTGCCCAGCACATGCCCCAGGGTCTCCATTTGGCCATTGCACCTTCGGCATTTGGGATCGACATCCTTATCCGCTCTGTATAATACTACCCTCGTGCCGAAAGTGTTGCTTCTTAGCCTTAGTGCGTCTAGATATCTCGATGGTTTCAGCAGCCATGGTCTATGTAGCCAGGCGTTTCCGACCTTGTCATTGAAGAATTCATGGATGCCTTGTCCTTGAGACGCTAGCTGTTCCCACCTTCTCCTGTGGTTTTCCTTTAATTCTTTCTTTTTGTTTTCTATTTCGTCCATTGACGCTGGCCATCGGAGTCCTACCGATTGGGCGTATTTTAATGTTATTGCCTCCTGTTTTTTGTAGGCTTCTTTCACCGCCTCGTCTTCGTTTTCCATCATTTGGAGGCTGCTTCTCAGTTTTGCAATTCGAACAATATCTGCAATCTTTGGCATACCCAGTCCACCGTTCCTTTTCTCCGTGTAAATTAGTCCATCCGTCGTTGATGGATGAAGGTGTAGTATAGTCTTAACTATTTGCTTTATCTCGTGGTCCAGTGACTTAAGGAGGTCCAACGTCTGCGGATTAGCTACTAATAGATGGATATACTTCGGCAGTAAATGCGTACGAATCAAGTTTATTTTTTGGTCTGGTTTCAGGTTCATTTTCATTATGTTAGCCGCCGCTCTTACGATACCCTCCGTCTGTGCTCGCTGCAGCCCTTTCCATGGGCCTATTGTTACTCCGAGGTAGCCAATTGTGTCCCCAGGCTCCGACGCAGGTACCTTCTCCTCTCCTATTTTGATGTCAGGATCTGCTACGTGCCATGTTTTTCCTTTTTGGACGATTTCGAATGTTGAGCATTTTTCCGCTTGTATGCTCATACCCAGCCCTCTCAGGTAATCGTTGAGTTCCTTGGCTTGTCTATTGGCTTCCTCTTTTGTCCTTGCGGTGAGGACCAGATCATCTGCAAAGGCCAAGATTGACACCGTTTCTTCCCCGATTTGTATACCTTCTGTGGTTCCATCGATTTCATCGATGATGGGGTCGATAATGGTGTTAAATAACAGGGGTGATAGCGGGTCCCCCTGCTTTACTCCTCTCCTGAGCGTTATTTTTATGCTGTCTTCCTTTGTTTTAATTTCGGTCCGGCAGCCCTCGTACATTTTTTCTATGTACTCCGTGACCATTGATGGGACTCCTTTTCTTCTTAGTCCATCTCCAATCGCTTTGTGCGGGACCGTGTCGAAAGCTTTCGATATGTCCACGACTGTCACTATGCCACCTGTCTTCTGCTTCATTTCCGTTATGATCCTGTCCAGTATAGCGATGTTCTGCTTACACCCATCCTCCATTGTAAACCCTTTTTGTCTTTTGCTGTTTCTGACAACGTGTCGAAGTCTGCTGTCCAGCATTGAAGAGAACATCCTTGATAGGAGTGACCCTATTGTGATGGGGCGCCAATTTTTCGCATTTCTTGCGTCTTTTCCGGGTTTTGGGATGAGGGTTGTGCGGTTTAATCTCCATTGTGCTGGAAACGATTCAGTCAACATTAGGAGATTAAAGAATTTGGACAGGATGTATAGTATGCCTGGCTTCCTCAAGTGTGCTTTAGTGATGCCGTCAATGCCTGCCGCCGTGTTCGTTTTTATTCGTTTCATCTTTGTTATTAATTCTTCTGTTGATATAGGAGTCCATACTCTTTTAATGGGGATGTCTTCCCTCGGTGTAATACCAAGCCTCGGAATTCCTGTGGTCGGTCCTTCTGTTCCCCACAGGTCCCCGTAGAGGTTTTCGATACCTGCTTTCTCGGGGAGTTCTACTTTCTCCCTTCTCTCGAACGTTTCCCCTGCGATTGCCATGTCCACTAGTTTCCTCGGGCACTTTTTATACAGCTCCTGAAACCGAGCGTATTTGTATCTTTTAAAGCGGGTGTGATTGCATTCCCTCCTTTTGTTTTTTCCTCGCCCGTGTCTGTTCTCCCTGGAGCTTCCCCTATTCTCTTCTATTCCGGAGTTTATTATTTCCATAAAGGCTTCAAGTACCCTCTCGGTATCTAGGGGGTCGGGTTGGTCCTTGTTTGCCACTTCTATTATCAATTCTTCTATCGATTTCAGTTCGTGGTTGGGAGCTAGTGGGTTGGCTTGTATCACTGTTTTAAAACGTTCCTTCCATTCCTCGTCTTCAGGAAGATCGAGTGATCCAAGGTTCAAATCCAGACCGTTGTTTTCTTCTTGAGCCGATTCGTTAACCTCTAATATTTCGGTGATCTCGTTTTCATCACAGTTTTGGTTATTAACTATTGTCACACACGTTTCATTTATTCGCAGCCCTGTGTGTTCACTCGTGAGATCTACACTGTCACTGTTACTTAGTGGCACATTATTTAAACGACCTACTCTTTTTAAGTCACTTCGTTTATCCCTGATCTGCTTCAGTGTTTTGTTCGGGAAGTGTTTCTGGATCGCAAAATTTCGGAGACTGTCACTTTCGTAGATGGTGTTTAATCTTATCAGTTCTTCCGTCTCCTCCTCCGTCCACACATAATTACGCCGTCCAGGCTTTCCTTTGGGGCGTTCACACACTTCTATTCTTTTTCTGTTTCTTTCTGTTGGATGTCGATGTCTTTCGTGTGCCGATAGGCCTCTGACGGATGAGAATGAATTGTTGCAAATTGCACAAGTATGCTCTAGTTGCTGCGATTCCACTATATTTTTACATTTGGGGATGTGGCACCGGCAGTTGTGTATGCCAGGGAATTTTCTATTACACTTCCTACATTGCCACATCACTCTCGTTGTATTATGGGATTCGGTCAGATGTTCTTTTAAATCGTTTAGATTTAGAAACGCGATCGTTTTGTTTAACCACTGACACACAGGGCAATAATCAATATCCACTAATGGCACTAAAACTGTCACTTCACTTATTTGTAACTGTTCACTTATTCCTGCTCGTTCGTTTGTTTCACATTGTTCACTTATTTCGCACTGTTCACTTATTTCACACTGTTCACTTATTTCACACTGATCACTTATTTCCCATTGTTCACTTATAATCCGTTCACTGTGATCACTGTTTTCACTATGCGTGTTTCTTCTATTCCTGTCACTTTGCGCCATTTGTGTATTGTCCACTCCATTGTCCATCTCATTATCCATTGACTCGCCATGGTCATTATCGGTTGATCCCCCAGCCGATGCGAGAAAACTCGCCACAGATCCTCGGGGACCGTTAGAATCTGCGTTGCATTGTCTATCGCCGATGGTTACGGTTGACTTGACACCGGAGCGCGGGCGCCGCGATGTTGACTCACCGAAGGTCGCGCGAAGACTGAGAGAGAGTCATAGTTACTCCCGCCGTTTACCCGCGCTTTTTTGAATTTCTTCACGTTGACATTCAGAGCACTGGGCAGAAATCACATTGCGTCAACACCCGTGGGGGCCATCGCAATGCTTTGTTTTAATTAGACAGTCGGATTCCCCTAGTCCGTGCCAGTTCTGAGCTGAGCGTTGAATGGCGGC
>CAKAJA020000380.1:92500-95000 GCA_916610235.2 Lasioglossum morio
GGAAATCCTTGTTAGTTTCTTTTCCTCCGCTTAGTAATATGCTTAAATTCAGCGGGTAATCTCGCCTACTCTGAGGTCGTCGTACGTGAAATAAAATATTTTTGTGTTTCTACGAAAGAGCGTAAAAAAAAAGTAGTACTCGCGAAAACGTACAGAGCACAAAAAAAAAGAAAAAAAAAGAAAACGAAACAACACTACACGACAGAAGAGAAGATAATATATATACAAGAAAACCAATATGCCTTAAGCGCCACACCAAAGTGTCTTAAAACTTCTTTTCTTCGTTTTGCTCGTCGATCGGAAACTCTCGCTAGACGATCTGTGCCGGTTAACTTTAACGTCCGTCGAAAAGAACTTCCGGGGACTGGACGACCGACAAGATCGCGCGGTTCCACACGAATCGACAAAAACGAAGAAAAAGAAAAGACATGGGGCGACCGACAAAGGGGTTAATTCTTTTGTAAATTATCTTTCTCCCTGCGGTGCTGTTCCGTGTGTGAACACAAGTGTGTAATATAACGTGTGTGGTGTGTCTTGTAGTCGTGTGACAATCAATCGTTCGAAAAAGCCTCGCCAATAGAGGAGTATATATATTATAAAAGTTATAATACATATAACCCGGTGGGATTTCTCTTCTCTTACTTTTATCACGGGGGTGCAGAAACGTTGCGCGCACAAACACAAGACGATATCTCTTCTCACATAAAACCAAAGAGAGACCCATCGAGAGAGCTGGAGAGAAGTTGAATACCGATTCAACGAACGTGGCGATGGAATGGCAATCTACACAGATTAGCGAGGACACGTCGACGACGGGGAATAATTCCGACCCGATCAAGTACGACGTGCTCATCCCGCACATTGCTGCGCTCGTTGCTCCGCTGTCCATCGAACATCAAAGCGTTCGTAGAAAACGAGAGACCACTGTTTGTGTCTTCTTTTCTTCTCACTCTCCCTCGAAGACTCGAAGGTTGTAATATATGTTTGTCGAAATATCGCTGCGTTGCTTGACACAACGACGACCCTCCGCCATAAGTAGAGTGTTCTCAGAGAAACGCATCCACGCACAGGCATATTCTCTCCCTGGGGCTTATAATATTGCACACGACACACACACTCACACACAAACACACTGTGTGTGCCACAACAGTATTCCTTTTCTCTTTCATATTTTTGTGTGTCCATCTCTGTAGTCTCTTGAGACTCTTTTATATATTTTCTACGCGTCTTTCGTATACGCATCATTTCAGGCGACGTCGGGAGCGCGTTAAATGTTCAAGAGTGATAACGGCTTTCTCTCGCAAGGCGAATCGTTTCTCGCTAGAGAAGGTGAGAGATTTGGAGATCCTAAGTCGAAGCGGTGCTTACGGGCGGTCGTATATAACGACTCACGACACCGTAAAACACTCACGCAAGTTCGAACGTAAGAAATACCAATATCCCTACTTCGCTTCTCGTGGAAGAAACTTTGACAAACTCTATCTCTGTTGTCTAAGACGCAATGCGAAATCAGCAATTTTCACCGAACCGCGGCAAACGCCGACGAAACGCCCATCTATCGCTCGTACGTACGCATCTTTGCAACCCGACTCAGAAACGCTCTTTGCGCCCTCCAAATATACTTTTGGAGAGGTAAGCGACGGCGGGGACTTACAAGAGCAACGCAAGCAGTATTTGGTTACGTAAACGACCCTCAGCCAGGCGTGGTCCAGGAATTGTATCCGTGGACCGCAATGTGCGTTCGAAATGTCGATGTTCATGTGTCCTGCAGTTCACACGTTGACGCGCAATTAGCTGCGTTCTTCATCGACCCACGAGCCAAGTGATCCACCGTTCAGGGTAATCGTATATATTTTTGATTTATAATCAATATATGTTATGTCTCTTGTTCTGCGGTTCGTAAAAGAACGCCGATACCTGAAAGCTCCAACCAGCGCGCGAAGGAGATTCAGGCGTCGTTTTAAGAACGACACTGTCGTCGTCCGTAGAAACGGAAAAATAAAACCGTCAGAATACCCGCGAGACTAGCGAGTATCTGACGGCCGGGCGAACAGTACATTGAAAAGCCTATGTAACGTGGAAAACGCGGAGAGGAATTTTATTCTCTGTGAAACGACGGGGATCTCTCGTAGAGAGACACATCCCGGATACTGGATCCAGAGAAACATTTTCCTCTCCTCTATTTTTCTTTTATTCGAAATGTGAGAACGGAGGGACTTCACAGCCGGCTCTGGCAGCGGTCATTCGTCCCAAGCTCACGTGGTGCGCACTATTGGGCCACACGGCACGGAGTAGGGTGTCAGACTCACGACTGCTTTAAAAGCGAGCATCACGAGCCGGTCCTCTCTTCTCGATAAACACATTTCTATAAAATGTTTGGTTGTGTGCACGAGGAAACGAATGCGATTCCGATACAAGCGAACTCACGAGTCGGCGGCGTTCCTCTCTGCGGCCGTACACGCGCGATCATCCCCGAAGTTCTTCGTCCCACGCTCGTCTG
>CAKAJA020000380.1:100000-120945 GCA_916610235.2 Lasioglossum morio
TGTAAAATACAATAACTGTTTGCATTTCCAGAATATTTAACACAAAATATTCAACTTTTCATATACTCTCGCGGCACTTTGAAAATTTTTACAGTCCCACCGCCAAGAGTAAACTTTTTTTCTATCGTTAGTAGACTATTATAAATGTTAGATCATTGTATAATAACGCATTTTAACAATAAATATCAAGTTTCAAAGCTCTACGACCATTATTTATCGAATAAATTGAAAATAATGTTCGGGCGGATAACTTACCACGATCGAACGAGCGAAATTTTTCAAAGTCCCAGCGTCAAGAGTAAACTTTTTTTCTATCGTTAGTAGACTATTATAAATGTTAGATCATTGTATAATAACGCATTTTAACAATAAATATCAAGTTTCAAAGCTCTACGACCATTATTTATCGAATAAATTGAAAATAATGTTCGGGCGGATAACTTACCACGATCGAACGAGCGAAATTTTTCAAAGTCCCAGCGTCAAGAGTAAACTTTTTTTCTATCGTTAGTAGATTATTATAAATGTTAGATCATTGTATAATAACGTATTTTAACAATAAATATCAAGTTTCAAAGCTCTACGACCATTATTTATCGAATAAATTGAAAATAATGTTCGGGCGGATAACTTACCACGATCGAACGAGCGAAATTTTTCAAAGTCCCAGCGTCAAGAGTAAACTTTTTTTCTATCGTTAGTAGACTATTATAAATATTAGATCATTGTATAATAACGCATTTTAACAATAAATATCAAGTTTCAAAGCTCTACGACCATTATTTATCGAATAAATTGAAAATAATGTTCGGGCGGATAGCTTACCACGATCGAAAGAGCGAAATTTTTCAAAGTCCCAGCGTCAAGAGTAAACTTTTTTCCTGGCTGTTTCGGACGATTCTAAATGTTAGATCCCTGTATAATACCGCGTTTAATGCAGTTTTACGAAGTTTCAACCCTCTCGGATGAGTATTTTTCGAGAAAAATCGGAATAACCGTCGAGCGGGTCATCTAGTCGGACGATCGAGCGACTCGCGAAGTGGGTTCTGGCGCGTCGGTTGGACGAGGCTACGGAGCTCGAGCGAAAATTTTCCAAGTCCCCGCGTCAAGAGTAAACTTTTTTCCTGGCTGTTTCGGACGATTCTAAATGTTAGATCCCTGTATAATACCGCGTTTAATATAGTTTTTCGAAGTTTCAACGCTCTCGGATGAGTATTTTTCGAGAAAAATCGAAATAACCGTCGAGCGGGTCATCTAGTCGGACGATCGAGCGACTCGCGAAGTGCGTTCTGGCGCGTCGGTTGGACGAGGCGACGGAGCTCGAGCGAAATTTTTCCAAGTCCCCGCGGCAAGAGTAAACTTTTTTCCTGGCTGTTTCGCACGATTCTAAATGTTAGATCCCTGTATAATACCGCGTTTAATGCAGTTTTACGAAGTTTCAACGCTCTCGGATGAGTATTTTTCGCGAAAAATCGAAATAACCGTCGAGCGGGTCATCTAGTCGGACGACCGAGCGTCTCGCCAAGAGCGTTCTGGCGCGTCGGTTGGACGAAGCGACGGAGCTCGAGCGATAATTTTCCAAGTCCCAGCGTCAAGAGTAAACTTTTTTCCAGGCTGTTTCGCACGATTCTAAATGTTAGATCCCTGTATAATACCGCGTTTAATGCAGTTTTTCGAAGTTTCAACGCTCTCGGATAAGTAATTTTCGAGAAAAATTGAAATAACCGTCGAGCGGGTCATCTAGTCGGACGATCGAGCGACTCGCGAAGTGCGTTCTGGCGCGTCGGTTGGACGAGGCGACGGAGCTCGAGCGAAATTTTTCCAAGTCCCCGCGTCAAGAGTAAACTTTTTTCCTGGCTGTTTCGCACGATTCTAAATGTTAGATCCCTGTATAATACCGCGTTTAATATAGTTTTTCGAAGTTTCAACGCTCTCGGATGAGTATTTTTCGAGAATAATCGAAATAACCGTCGAGCGGGTCATCTAGTCGGACGATCGAGCGACTCGCGAAGTGCGTTCTGGCGCGTCGGTTGGACGAGGCGACGGAGCTCGAGCGAAATTTTTCCAAGTCCCCGCGGCAAGAGTAAACTTTTTTCCTGGCTGTTTCGCACGATTCTAAATGTTAGATCCCTGTATAATACCGCGTTTAATGCAGTTTTACGAAGTTTCAACGCTCTCGGATGAGTATTTTTCGCGAAAAATCGAAATAACCGTCGAGCGGGTCATCTAGTCGGACGACCGAGCGTCTCGCGAAGAGCGTTCTGGCGCGTCGGTTGGACGAAGCGACGGAGCTCGAGCGATAATTTTCCAAGTCCCAGCGTCAAGAGTAAACTTTTTTCCAGGCTGTTTCGCACGATTCTAAATGTTAGATCCCTGTATAATACCGCGTTTAATGCAGTTTTTCGAAGTTTCAACGCTCTCGGATAAGTAATTTTCGAGAAAAATTGAAATAACCGTCGAGCGGGTCATCTAGTCGGACGATCGAGCGACTCGCGAAGTGCGTTCTGGCGCGTCGGTTGGACGAGGCGACGGAGCTCGAGCGAAATTTTTCCAAGTCCCCGCGTCAAGAGTAAACTTTTTTCCTGGCTGTTTCGCACGATTCTAAATGTTAGATCCCTGTATAATACTGCGTTTAATGCAGTTTTTCGAAGTTTCAACGCTCTCGGATGAGTATTTTTTGAGAAAAATTGAAATAACCGTCGAGCGGGTCATCTAGTCGGACGATCGAGCGACTCGCGAAGTGCGTTCTGGCGCGTCGGTTGGACGAGGCGACGGAGCTCGAGCGAAATTTTTCCAAGTCCCCGCGTCAAGAGTAAACTTTTTTCCTGGCTGTTTCGCACGATTCTAAATGTTAGATCCCTGTATAATACCGCGTTTAATGCAGTTTTTCGAAGTTTCAACGCTCTCGGATGAGTATTTTTTGAGAAAAATTGAAATAACCGTCGAGCGGGTCATTTAGTCGGACGATCGAGCGACTCGCGAAGTGCGTTCTGGCGCGTCGGTTGGACGAGGCGACGGAGCTCGAGCGAAATTTTTCCAAGTCCCCGCGTCAAGAGTAAACTTTTTTCCTGGCTGTTTCGCACGATTCTAAATGTTAGATCCCTGTATAATACTGCGTTTAATGCAGTTTTTCGAAGTTTCAACGCTCTCGGATGAGTATTTTTTGAGAAAAATTGAAATAACCGTCGAGCGGGTCATCTAGTCGGACGATCGAGCGACTCGCGAAGTGCGTTCTGGCGCGTCGGTTGGACGAGGCGACGGAGCTCGAGCGAAATTTTTCCAAGTCCCCGCGTCAAGAGTAAACTTTTTTTTGGCTGTTTCGCACGATTCTAAATGTTAGATCCCTGTATAATACCGCGTTTAATGCAGTTTTTCGAAGTTTCAACGCTCTCGGATGAGTATTTTTTGAGAAAAATTGAAATAACCGTCGAGCGGGTCATCTAGTCGGACGATCGAGCGACTCGCGAAGTGCGTTCTGGCGCGTCGGTTGGACGAGGCGACGGAGCTCGAGCGAAATTTTTCCAAGTCCCAGCGTCAAGAGTAAACTTTTTTCCAGGCTGTTTCGCACGATTCTAAATGTTAGATCCCTGTATAATACCGCGTTTAATGCAGTTTTTCGAAGTTTCAACGCTCTCGGATAAGTAATTTTCGAGAAAAATTGAAATAACCGTCGAGCGGGTCATCTAGTCGGACGATCGAGCGACTCGCGAAGTGCGTTCTGGCGCGTCGGTTGGACGAGGCGACGGAGCTCGAGCGAAATTTTTCCAAGTCCCCGCGTCAAGAGTAAACTTTTTTCCTGGCTGTTTCGCACGATTCTAAATGTTAGATCCCTGTATAATACTGCGTTTAATGCAGTTTTTCGAAGTTTCAACGCTCTCGGATGAGTATTTTTTGAGAAAAATTGAAATAACCGTCGAGCGGGTCATTTAGTCGGACGATCGAGCGACTCGCGAAGTGCGTTCTGGCGCGTCGGTTGGACGAGGCGACGGAGCTCGAGCGAAATTTTTCCAAGTCCCAGCGTCAAGAGTAAACTTTTTTCCTGGCTGTTTCGCACGATTCTAAATGTTAGATCCCTGTATAATACTGCGTTTAATGCAGTTTTTCGAAGTTTCAACGCTCTCGGATGAGTATTTTTTGAGAAAAATTGAAATAACCGTCGAGCGGGTCATCTAGTCGGACGATCGAGCGACTCGCGAAGTGCGTTCTGGCGCGTCGGTTGGACGAGGCGACGGAGCTCGAGCGAAATTTTTCCAAGTCCCCGCGTCAAGAGTAAACTTTTTTTTGGCTGTTTCGCACGATTCTAAATGTTAGATCCCTGTATAATACCGCGTTTAATGCAGTTTTTCGAAGTTTCAACGCTCTCGGATGAGTATTTTTTGAGAAAAATTGAAATAACCGTCGAGCGGGTCATCTAGTCGGACGATCGAGCGACTCGCGAAGTGCGTTCTGGCGCGTCGGTTGGACGAGGCGACGGAGCTCGAGCGAAATTTTTCCAAGTCCCCGCGTCAAGAGTAAACTTTTTTCCTGGCTGTTTCGCACGATTCTAAATGTTAGATCCCTGTATAATACCGCGTTTAATATAGTTTTTCGAAGTTTCAGCGCTCTCGGATGAGTATTTTTCGAGAAAAATTGATATAACCGTCGAGCGGGTCATCTAGTCGAACGATCGAGCGACTCGCGAAGTGCGTCCTGGCGCGTCGGTTGGACGAAGCGACGGAGCTCGAGCGAAAATTTTCCAAGTCCCCGCGTCAAGAGTAAACTTTTTTCCTGGCTGTTTCGCACGATTCTAAATGTTAGATCCCTGTATAATACCGCGTTTAATATAGTTTTTCGAAGTTTCAGCGCTCTCGGATGAGTATTTTTCGAGAAAAATTGATATAACCGTCGAGCGGGTCATCTAGTCGAACGATCGAGCGACTCGCGAAGTGCGTCCTGGCGCGTCGGTTGGACGAAGCGACGGAGCTCGAGCGAAAATTTTCCAAGTCCCCGCGTCAAGAGTAAACTTTTTTCCTGGCTGTTTCGGACGATTCTAAATGTTAGATCCCTGTATAATACCGCGTTTAATGCAGTTTTTCGAAGTTTCAACGCTCTCGGATGAGTATTTTTCGAGAAAAATCTAAATAACCGTCGAGCGGGTCATCTAGTCGGACGACCGAGCGTCTCGCGAAGGGCGTTCTGGCGCGTCGGTTGGACGAAGCGACGGAGCTCGAGCGAAATTTTTCCAAGTCCCCGCGTCAAGAGTAAACTTTTTTCCTGGCTGTTTCGCACGATTCTAAATGTTAGATCCCTGTATAATACCGCGTTTAATGCAGTTTTTCGAAGTTTCAACGCTCTCGGATGAGTATTTTTCGAGAAAAATCGAAATAACCGTCGAGCGGGTCATCTAGTCGGACGATCGAGCGACTCGCGAAGTGCGTTCTGGCGCGTCGGTTGGACGAGGCGACGGAGCTCGAGCGAAATTTTTCCAAGTCCCCGCGGCAAGAGTAAACTTTTTTCCTGGCTGTTTCGCACGATTCTAAATGTTAGATCCCTGTATAATACCGCGTTTAATGCAGTTTTACGAAGTTTCAACGCTCTCGGATGAGTATTTTTCGCGAAAAATCGAAATAACCGTCGAGCGGGTCATCTAGTCGGACGACCGAGCGTCTCGCGAAGAGCGTTCTGGCGCGTCGGTTGGACGAAGCGACGGAGCTCGAGCGATAATTTTCCAAGTCCCAGCGTCAAGAGTAAACTTTTTTCCAGGCTGTTTCGCACGATTCTAAATGTTAGATCCCTGTATAATACCGCGTTTAATGCAGTTTTTCGAAGTTTCAACGCTCTCGGATAAGTAATTTTCGAGAAAAATTGAAATAACCGTCGAGCGGGTCATCTAGTCGGACGATCGAGCGACTCGCGAAGTGCGTTCTGGCGCGTCGGTTGGACGAGGCGACGGAGCTCGAGCGAAATTTTTCCAAGTCCCCGCGTCAAGAGTAAACTTTTTTCCTGGCTGTTTCGCACGATTCTAAATGTTAGATCCCTGTATAATACCGCGTTTAATATAGTTTTTCGAAGTTTCAACGCTCTCGGATGAGTATTTTTCGAGAAAAATCGAAATAACCGTCGAGCGGGTCATCTAGTCGGACGATCGAGCGACTCGCGAAGTGCGTTCTGGCGCGTCGGTTGGACGAGGCGACGGAGCTCGAGCGAAATTTTTCCAAGTCCCCGCGGCAAGAGTAAACTTTTTTCCTGGCTGTTTCGCACGATTCTAAATGTTAGATCCCTGTATAATACCGCGTTTAATGCAGTTTTACGAAGTTTCAACGCTCTCGGATGAGTATTTTTCGCGAAAAATCGAAATAACCGTCGAGCGGGTCAACTAGTCGGACGACCGAGCGTCTCGCGAAGAGCGTTCTGGCGCGTCGGTTGGACGAAGCGACGGAGCTCGAGCGAAAATTTTCCAAGTCCCAGCGTCAAGAGTAAACTATTTTCCTGGCTGTTTCGGACGATTCTAAATGTTAGATCCCTGTATAATACTGCGTTTAATGCAGTTTTACGAAGTTTCAAAGCTCTCGGATGAGTATTTTTCGAGAAAAATCGAAATAACCGTCGAGCGGGTCATCTAGTCGGACGATCGAGCGACTCGCGAAGTGCGTTCTGGCGCGTCGGTTGGACGAGGCGACGGAGCTCGAGCGAAATTTTTCCAAGTCCCCGCGTCAAGAGTAAACTTTTTTCCTGGCTGTTTCGCACGATTCTAAATGTTAGATCCCTGTATAATACCGCGTTTAATGCAGTTTTTCGAAGTTTCAACGCTCTCGGATGAGTATTTTTTGAGAAAAATTGAAATAACCGTCGAGCGGGTCATCTAGTCGGACGATCGAGCGACTCGCGAAGTGCGTTCTGGCGCGTCGGTTGGACGAGGCGACGGAGCTCGAGCGAAATTTTTCCAAGTCCCCGCGGCAAGAGTAAACTTTTTTCCTGGCTGTTTCGCACGATTCTAAATGTTAGATCCCTGTATAATACCGCGTTTAATGCAGTTTTTCGAAGTTTCAACGCTCTCGGATGAGTATTTTTTGAGAAAAATTGAAATAACCGTCGAGCGGGTCATCTAGTCGGACGATCGAGCGACTCGCGAAGTGCGTTCTGGCGCGTCGGTTGGACGAGGCGACGGAGCTCGAGCGAAATTTTTCCAAGTCCCCGCGGCAAGAGTAAACTTTTTTCCTGGCTGTTTCGCACGATTCTAAATGTTAGATCCCTGTATAATACCGCGTTTAATGCAGTTTTACGAAGTTTCAACGCTCTCGGATGAGTATTTTTCGCGAAAAATCGAAATAACCGTCGAGCGGGTCATCTAGTCGGACGACCGAGCGTCTCGCGAAGAGCGTTCTGGCGCGTCGGTTGGACGAAGCGACGGAGCTCGAGCGATAATTTTCCAAGTCCCAGCGTCAAGAGTAAACTTTTTTCCAGGCTGTTTCGCACGATTCTAAATGTTAGATCCCTGTATAATACCGCGTTTAATGCAGTTTTTCGAAGTTTCAACGCTCTCGGATAAGTAATTTTCGAGAAAAATTGAAATAACCGTCGAGCGGGTCATCTAGTCGGACGATCGAGCGACTCGCGAAGTGCGTTCTGGCGCGTCGGTTGGACGAGGCGACGGAGCTCGAGCGAAATTTTTCCAAGTCCCCGCGTCAAGAGTAAACTTTTTTCCTGGCTGTGTCGCACGATTCTAAATGTTAGATCCCTGTATAATACTGCGTTTAATGCAGTTTTTCGAAGTTTCAACGCTCTCGGATGAGTATTTTTTGAGAAAAATTGAAATAACCGTCGAGCGGGTCATCTAGTCGGACGATCGAGCGACTCGCGAAGTGCGTTCTGGCGCGTCGGTTGGACGAGGCGACGGAGCTCGAGCGAAATTTTTCCAAGTCCCCGCGTCAAGAGTAAACTTTTTTCCTGGCTGTTTCGCACGATTCTAAATGTTAGATCCCTGTATAATACCGCGTTTAATGCAGTTTTTCGAAGTTTCAACGCTCTCGGATGAGTATTTTTTGAGAAAAATTGAAATAACCGTCGAGCGGGTCATTTAGTCGGACAATCGAGCGACTCGCGAAGTGCGTTCTGGCGCGTCGGTTGGACGAGGCGACGGAGCTCGAGCGAAATTTTTCCAAGTCCCCGCGTCAAGAGTAAACTTTTTTCCTGGCTGTTTCGCACGATTCTAAATGTTAGATCCCTGTATAATACTGCGTTTAATGCAGTTTTTCGAAGTTTCAACGCTCTCGGATGAGTATTTTTTGAGAAAAATTGAAATAACCGTCGAGCGGGTCATCTAGTCGGACGATCGAGCGACTCGCGAAGTGCGTTCTGGCGCGTCGGTTGGACGAGGCGACGGAGCTCGAGCGAAATTTTTCCAAGTCCCCGCGTCAAGAGTAAACTTTTTTCCTGGCTGTTTCGCACGATTCTAAATGTTAGATCCCTGTATAATACCGCGTTTAATGCAGTTTTTCGAAGTTTCAACGCTCTCGGATGAGTATTTTTTGAGAAAAATTGAAATAACCGTCGAGCGGGTCATCTAGTCGGACGATCGAGCGACTCGCGAAGTGCGTTCTGGCGCGTCGGTTGGACGAGGCGACGGAGCTCGAGCGAAATTTTTCCAAGTCCCCGCGTCAAGAGTAAACTTTTTTCCTGGCTGTTTCGGACGATTCTAAATGTTAGATCCCTGTATAATACCGCGTTTAATGCAGTTTTTCGAAGTTTCAACGCTCTCGGATGAGTATTTTTCGAGAAAAATCTAAATAACCGTCGAGCGGGTCATCTAGTCGGACGACCGAGCGTCTCGCGAAGGGCGTTCTGGCGCGTCGGTTGGACGAAGCGACGGAGCTCGAGCGAAATTTTTCCAAGTCCCCGCGTCAAGAGTAAACTTTTTTCCTGGCTGTTTCGCACGATTCTAAATGTTAGATCCCTGTATAATACCGCGTTTAATATAGTTTTTCGAAGTTTCAGCGCTCTCGGATGAGTATTTTTCGAGAAAAATTGATATAACCGTCGAGCGGGTCATCTAGTCGAACGATCGAGCGACTCGCGAAGTGCGTCCTGGCGCGTCGGTTGGACGAAGCGACGGAGCTCGAGCGAAAATTTTCCAAGTCCCCGCGTCAAGAGTAAACTTTTTTCCTGGCTGTTTCGGACGATTCTAAATGTTAGATCCCTGTATAATACCGCGTTTAATGCAGTTTTTCGAAGTTTCAACGCTCTCGGATGAGTATTTTTCGAGAAAAATCTAAATAACCGTCGAGCGGGTCATCTAGTCGGACGACCGAGCGTCTCGCGAAGGGCGTTCTGGCGCGTCGGTTGGACGAAGCGACGGAGCTCGAGCGAAAATTTTCCAAGTCCCCGCGTCAAGAGTAAACTTTTTTCCTGGCTGTTTCGCACGATTCTAAATGTTAGATCCCTGTATAATACCGCGTTTAATATAGTTTTTCGAAGTTTCAACGCTCTCGGATGAGTATTTTTCGAGAAAAATCGAAATAACCGTCGAGCGGGTCATCTAGTCGGACGATCGAGCGACTCGCGAAGTGCGTTCTGGCGCGTCGGTTGGACGAGGCGACGGAGCTCGAGCGAAATTTTTCCAAGTCCCCGCGGCAAGAGTAAACTTTTTTCCTGGCTGTTTCGCACGATTCTAAATGTTAGATCCCTGTATAATACCGCGTTTAATGCAGTTTTACGAAGTTTCAACGCTCTCGGATGAGTATTTTTCGCGAAAAATCGAAATAACCGTCGAGCGGGTCATCTAGTCGGACGACCGAGCGTCTCGCGAAGAGCGTTCTGGCGCGTCGGTTGGACGAAGCGACGGAGCTCGAGCGATAATTTTCCAAGTCCCAGCGTCAAGAGTAAACTTTTTTCCAGGCTGTTTCGCACGATTCTAAATGTTAGATCCCTGTATAATACCGCGTTTAATGCAGTTTTTCGAAGTTTCAACGCTCTCGGATAAGTAATTTTCGAGAAAAATTGAAATAACCGTCGAGCGGGTCATCTAGTCGGACGATCGAGCGACTCGCGAAGTGCGTTCTGGCGCGTCGGTTGGACGAGGCGACGGAGCTCGAGCGAAATTTTTCCAAGTCCCCGCGTCAAGAGTAAACTTTTTTCCTGGCTGTTTCGCACGATTCTAAATGTTAGATCCCTGTATAATACCGCGTTTAATATAGTTTTTCGAAGTTTCAACGCTCTCGGATGAGTATTTTTCGAGAAAAATCGAAATAACCGTCGAGCGGGTCATCTAGTCGGACGATCGAGCGACTCGCGAAGTGCGTTCTGGCGCGTCGGTTGGACGAGGCGACGGAGCTCGAGCGAAATTTTTCCAAGTCCCCGCGGCAAGAGTAAACTTTTTTCCTGGCTGTTTCGCACGATTCTAAATGTTAGATCCCTGTATAATACCGCGTTTAATGCAGTTTTACGAAGTTTCAACGCTCTCGGATGAGTATTTTTCGAGAAAAATCGAAATAACCGTCGAGCGGGTCATCTAGTCGGACGATCGAGCGACTCGCGAAGTGCGTTCTGGCGCGTCGGTTGGACGAGGCGACGGAGCTCGAGCGAAATTTTTCCAAGTCCCCGCGTCAAGAGTAAACTTTTTTCCTGGCTGTTTCGCACGATTCTAAATGTTAGATCCCTGTATAATACCGCGTTTAATGCAGTTTTACGAAGTTTCAACGCTCTCGGATCAGTATTTTTCGAGAAAAATCGAAATAACCGTCGAGCGGGTCATCTAGTCGGACGATCGAGCGACTCGCGAAGTGCGTTCTGGCGCGTCGGTTGGACGAGGCGACGGAGCTCGAGCGAAATTTTTCCAAGTCCCCGCGTCAAGAGTAAACTTTTTTCCTGGCTGTTTCGCACGATTCTAAATGTTAGATCCCTGTATAATACCGCGTTTAATGCAGTTTTTCGAAGTTTCAACGCTCTCGGATGAGTATTTTTCGAGAAAAATCGAAATAACCGTCGAGCGGGTCATCTAGTCGGACGATCGAGCGACTCGCGAAGTGCGTTCTGGCGCGTCGGTTGGACGAGGCTACGGAGCTCGAGCGAAAATTTTCCAAGTCCCCGCGTCAAGAGTAAACTTTTTTCCTGGCTGTTTCGCACGATTCTAAATGTTAGATCCCTGTATAATACCGCGTTTAATGCAGTTTTTCGAAGTTTCAACGCTCTCGGATGAGTATTTTTCGAGAAAAATCGAAATAACCGTCGAGCGGGTCATCTAGTCGAACGATCGAGCGACTCGCGAAGTGCGTTCTGGCGCGTCGGTTGGACGAGGCGACGGAGCTCGAGCGAAATTTTTCCAAGTCCCCGCGTCAAGAGTAAACTTTTTTCCTGGCTGTTTCGCACGATTCTAAATGTTAGATCCCTGTATAATACCGCGTTTAATGCAGTTTTTCGAAGTTTCAACGCTCTCGGATGAGTATTTTTCGAGAAAAATCGAAATAACCGTCGAGCGGGTCATCTAGTCGAACGATCGAGCGACTCGCGAAGTGCGTTCTGGCGCGTCGGTTGGACGAGGCGACGGAGCTCGAGCGAAAATTTTCCAAGTCCCCGCGGCAAGAGTAAACTTTTTTCCTGGCTGTTTCGCACGATTCTAAATGTTAGATCCCTGTATAATACCGCGTTTAATGCAGTTTTACGAAGTTTCAACGCTCTCGGATGAGTATTTTTCGAGAAAAATCGAAATAACCGTCGAGCGGGTCATCTAGTCGGACGATCGAGCGACTCGCGAAGTGCGTTCTGGCGCGTCGGTTGGACGAGGCGACGGAGCTCGAGCGAAATTTTTCCAAGTCACCGCGTCAAGAGTAAACTTTTTTCCTGGCTGTTTCGCACGATTCTAAATGTTAGATCCCTGTATAATACCGCGTTTAATGCAGTTTTTCGAAGTTTCAACGCTCTCGGATGAGTATTTTTCGAGAAAAATCGAAATAACCCTCGAGCGGGTCATCTAGTCGGACGACCGAGCGTCTCGCGAAGTGCGTTCTGGCGCGTCGGTTGGACGAGGCGACGGAGCTCGAGCGAAATTTTACCAAGTCCCCGCGTCAAGAGTAAACTTTTTTCCTGGCTGTTTCGCACGATTCTAAACGTTAGATCCCTCTATAATACCGCGTTTAATGCAGTTTTTCGAAGTTTCAACGCTCTCGGATGAGTATTTTTCGAGAAAAATCGAAATAACCCTCGAGCGGGTCATCTAGTCGGACGATCGAGCGACTCGCGAAGAGCGTTCTGGCGCGTCGGTTGGACGAAGCGACGGAGCTCGAGCGAAAATTTTCCAAGTCCCAGCGTCAAGAGTAAACTTTTTTCCTGGCTGTTTCGGACGATTCTAAATGTTAGATCCCCGTATAATACCGCGTTTAATGCAGTTTTTCGAAGTTTCAACGCTCTCGGATGAGTATTTTTCGAGAAAAATCGAAATAACCCTCGAGCGGGTCATCTAGTCGGACGATCGAGCGACTCGCGAAGAGCGTTCTGGCGCGTCGGTTGGACGAAGCGACGGAGCTCGAGCGAAAATTTTCCAAGTCCCAGCGTCAAGAGTAAACTTTTTTCCTGGCTGTTTCGGACGATTCTAAATGTTAGATCCCCGTATAATACCGCGTTTAATGCAGTTTTTCGAAGTTTCAACGCTCTCGGATGAGTATTTTTCGAGAAAAATCGAAATAACCCTCGAGCGGGTCATCTAGTCGGACGATCGAGCGACTCGCGAAGAGCGTTCTGGCGCGTCGGTTGGACGAAGCGACGGAGCTCGAGCGAAATTTTTCCAAGTCCCCGCGTCAAGAGTAAACTTTTTTCCTGGCTGTTTCGCACGATTCTAAATGTTAGATCCCTGTATAATACCGCGTTTAATGCAGTTTTACGAAGTTTCAACGCTCTCGGATGAGTATTTTTCGAGAAAAATCGAAATAACCCTCGAGCGGGTCATCTAGTCGGACGACCGAGCGTCTCGCGAAGTGCGTTCTGGCGCGTCGGTTGGACGAGGCGACGGAGCTCGAGCGAAATTTTACCAAGTCCCCGCGTCAAGAGTAAACTTTTTTCCTGGCTGTTTCGCACGATTCTAAATGTTAGATCCCTGTATAATACCGCGTTTAATGCAGTTTTACGAAGTTTCAACGCTCTCGGATGAGTATTTTTCGAGAAAAATCGAAATAACCCTCGAGCGGGTCATCTAGTCGGACGACCGAGCGTCTCGCGAAGTGCGTTCTGGCGCGTCGGTTGGACGAGGCGACGGAGCTCGAGCGAAATTTTACCAAGTCCCCGCGTCAAGAGTAAACTTTTTTCCTGGCTGTTTCGCACGATTCTAAACGTTAGATCCCTCTATAATACCGCGTTTAATGCAGTTTTTCGAAGTTTCAACGCTCTCGGATGAGTATTTTTCGAGAAAAATCGAAATAACCGTCGAGCGGGTCATCTAGTCGGAAGATCGAGCGACTCGCGACGTGGGTTCTGGCGCGTCGGTTGGACGAGGCTACGGAGCTCGAGCGAAAATTTTCCAAGTCCCCGCGTCAAGAGTAAACTTTTTTCCTGGCTGTTTCGCACGATTCTAAATGTTAGATCCCTGTATAATACCGCGTTTAATGCAGTTTTTCGAAGTTTCAACGCTCTCGGATGAGTATTTTTCGAGAAAAATCGAAATAACCGTCGAGCGGGTCATCTAGTCGAACGATCGAGCGACTCGCGAAGTGCGTTCTGGCGCGTCGGTTGGACGAGGCGACGGAGCTCGAGCGAAATTTTTCCAAGTCCCCGCGTCAAGAGTAAACTTTTTTCCTGGCTGTTTCGCACGATTCTAAATGTTAGATCCCTGTATAATACCGCGTTTAATGCAGTTTTTCGAAGTTTCAACGCTCTCGGATGAGTATTTTTCGAGAAAAATCGAAATAACCGTCGAGCGGGTCATCTAGTCGAACGATCGAGCGACTCGCGAAGTGCGTTCTGGCGCGTCGGTTGGACGAGGCGACGGAGCTCGAGCGAAAATTTTCCAAGTCCCCGCGGCAAGAGTAAACTTTTTTCCTGGCTGTTTCGCACGATTCTAAATGTTAGATCCCTGTATAATACCGCGTTTAATGCAGTTTTACGAAGTTTCAACGCTCTCGGATGAGTATTTTTCGAGAAAAATCGAAATAACCGTCGAGCGGGTCATCTAGTCGGACGATCGAGCGACTCGCGAAGTGCGTTCTGGCGCGTCGGTTGGACGAGGCGACGGAGCTCGAGCGAAATTTTTCCAAGTCCCCGCGTCAAGAGTAAACTTTTTTCCTGGCTGTTTCGCACGATTCTAAATGTTAGATCCCTGTATAATACCGCGTTTAATGCAGTTTTTCGAAGTTTCAACGCTCTCGGATGAGTATTTTTCGAGAAAAATCGAAATAACCCTCGAGCGGGTCATCTAGTCGGACGACCGAGCGTCTCGCGAAGTGCGTTCTGGCGCGTCAGTTGGACGAGGCGACGGAGCTCGAGCGAAATTTTACCAAGTCCCCGCGTCAAGAGTAAACTTTTTTCCTGGCTGTTTCGCACGATTCTAAACGTTAGATCCCTCTATAATACCGCGTTTAATGCAGTTTTTCGAAGTTTCAACGCTCTCGGATGAGTATTTTTCGAGAAAAATCGAAATAACCCTCGAGCGGGTCATCTAGTCGGACGATCGAGCGACTCGCGAAGAGCGTTCTGGCGCGTCGGTTGGACGAAGCGACGGAGCTCGAGCGAAAATTTTCCAAGTCCCAGCGTCAAGAGTAAACTTTTTTCCTGGCTGTTTCGGACGATTCTAAATGTTAGATCCCCGTATAATACCGCGTTTAATGCAGTTTTTCGAAGTTTCAACGCTCTCGGATGAGTATTTTTCGAGAAAAATCGAAATAACCCTCGAGCGGGTCATCTAGTCGGACGATCGAGCGACTCGCGAAGAGCGTTCTGGCGCGTCGGTTGGACGAAGCGACGGAGCTCGAGCGAAATTTTTCCAAGTCCCCGCGTCAAGAGTAAACTTTTTTCCTGGCTGTTTCGCACGATTCTAAATGTTAGATCCCTGTATAATACCGCGTTTAATGCAGTTTTACGAAGTTTCAACGCTCTCGGATGAGTATTTTTCGAGAAAAATCGAAATAACCCTCGAGCGGGTCATCTAGTCGGACGACCGAGCGTCTCGCGAAGTGCGTTCTGGCGCGTCGGTTGGACGAGGCGACGGAGCTCGAGCGAAATTTTACCAAGTCCCCGCGTCAAGAGTAAACTTTTTTCCTGGCTGTTTCGCACGATTCTAAATGTTAGATCCCTGTATAATACCGCGTTTAATGCAGTTTTACGAAGTTTCAACGCTCTCGGATGAGTATTTTTCGAGAAAAATCGAAATAACCCTCGAGCGGGTCATCTAGTCGGACGACCGAGCGTCTCGCGAAGTGCGTTCTGGCGCGTCGGTTGGACGAGGCGACGGAGCTCGAGCGAAATTTTACCAAGTCCCCGCGTCAAGAGTAAACTTTTTTCCTGGCTGTTTCGCACGATTCTAAACGTTAGATCCCTCTATAATACCGCGTTTAATGCAGTTTTTCGAAGTTTCAACGCTCTCGGATGAGTATTTTTCGAGAAAAATCGAAATAACCGTCGAGCGGGTCATCTAGTCGGAAGATCGAGCGACTCGCGACGTGGGTTCTGGCGCGTCGGTTGGACGAGGCTACGGAGCTCGAGCGAAAATTTTCCAAGTCCCCGCGTCAAGAGTAAACTTTTTTCCTGGCTGTTTCGCACGATTCTAAATGTTAGATCCCTGTATAATACCGCGTTTAATGCAGTTTTTCGAAGTTTCAACGCTCTCGGATGAGTATTTTTCGAGAAAAATCGAAATAACCGTCGAGCGGGTCATCTAGTCGAACGATCGAGCGACTCGCGAAGTGCGTTCTGGCGCGTCGGTTGGACGAGGCGACGGAGCTCGAGCGAAATTTTTCCAAGTCCCCGCGTCAAGAGTAAACTTTTTTCCTGGCTGTTTCGCACGATTCTAAATGTTAGATCCCTGTATAATACCGCGTTTAATGCAGTTTTTCGAAGTTTCAACGCTCTCGGATGAGTATTTTTCGAGAAAAATCGAAATAACCGTCGAGCGGGTCATCTAGTCGAACGATCGAGCGACTCGCGAAGTGCGTTCTGGCGCGTCGGTTGGACGAGGCGACGGAGCTCGAGCGAAAATTTTCCAAGTCCCCGCGGCAAGAGTAAACTTTTTTCCTGGCTGTTTCGCACGATTCTAAATGTTAGATCCCTGTATAATACCGCGTTTAATGCAGTTTTACGAAGTTTCAACGCTCTCGGATGAGTATTTTTCGAGAAAAATCGAAATAACCGTCGAGCGGGTCATCTAGTCGGACGATCGAGCGACTCGCGAAGTGCGTTCTGGCGCGTCGGTTGGACGAGGCGACGGAGCTCGAGCGAAATTTTTCCAAGTCCCCGCGTCAAGAGTAAACTTTTTTCCTGGCTGTTTCGCACGATTCTAAATGTTAGATCCCTGTATAATACCGCGTTTAATGCAGTTTTTCGAAGTTTCAACGCTCTCGGATGAGTATTTTTCGAGAAAAATCGAAATAACCCTCGAGCGGGTCATCTAGTCGGACGACCGAGCGTCTCGCGAAGTGCGTTCTGGCGCGTCAGTTGGACGAGGCGACGGAGCTCGAGCGAAATTTTACCAAGTCCCCGCGTCAAGAGTAAACTTTTTTCCTGGCTGTTTCGCACGATTCTAAATGTTAGATCCCTGTATAATACCGCGTTTAATGCAGTTTTTCGAAGTTTCAACGCTCTCGGATGAGTATTTTTCGAGAAAAATCGAAATAACCGTCGAGCGGGTCATCTAGTCGAACGATCGAGCGACTCGCGAAGTGCGTTCTGGCGCGTCGGTTGGACGAGGCGACGGAGCTCGAGCGAAAATTTTCCAAGTCCCCGCGGCAAGAGTAAACTTTTTTCCTGGCTGTTTCGCACGATTCTAAATGTTAGATCCCTGTATAATACCGCGTTTAATGCAGTTTTACGAAGTTTCAACGCTCTCGGATGAGTATTTTTCGAGAAAAATCGAAATAACCCTCGAGCGGGTCATCTAGTCGGACGATCGAGCGACTCGCGAAGAGCGTTCTGGCGCGTCGGTTGGACGAAGCGACGGAGCTCGAGCGAAAATTTTCCAAGTCCCAGCGTCAAGAGTAAACTTTTTTCCTGGCTGTTTCGGACGATTCTAAATGTTAGATCCCCGTATAATACCGCGTTTTAATGCAGTTTTTCGAAGTTTCAACGCTCTCGGATGAGTATTTTTCGAGAAAAATCGAAATAACCCTCGAGCGGGTCATCTAGTCGGACGATCGAGCGACTCGCGAAGAGCGTTCTGGCGCGTCGGTTGGACGAAGCGACGGAGCTCGAGCGAAAATTTTCCAAGTCCCAGCGTCAAGAGTAAACTTTTTTCCTGGCTGTTTCGGACGATTCTAAATGTTAGATCCCCGTATAATACCGCGTTTAATGCAGTTTTTCGAAGTTTCAACGCTCTCGGATGAGTATTTTTCGAGAAAAATCGAAATAACCGTCGAGCGGGTCATCTAGTCGGACGACCGAGCGTCTCGCGAAGGGCGTTCTGGCGCGTCGGTTGGACGAAGCGACGGAGCTCGAGCGAAATTTTTCCAAGTCCCCGCGTCAAGAGTAAACTTTTTTCCTGGCTGTTTCGCACGATTCTAAATGTTAGATCCCTGTATAATACCGCGTTTAATGCAGTTTTACGAAGTTTCAACGCTCTCGGATGAGTATTTTTCGAGAAAAATCGAAATAACCCTCGAGCGGGTCATCTAGTCGGACGACCGAGCGTCTCGCGAAGTGCGTTCTGGCGCGTCGGTTGGACGAGGCGACGGAGCTCGAGCGAAATTTTACCAAGTCCCCGCGTCAAGAGTAAACTTTTTTCCTGGCTGTTTCGCACGATTCTAAATGTTAGATCCCTGTATAATACCGCGTTTAATGCAGTTTTACGAAGTTTCAACGCTCTCGGATGAGTATTTTTCGAGAAAAATCGAAATAACCCTCGAGCGGGTCATCTAGTCGGACGACCGAGCGTCTCGCGAAGTGCGTTCTGGCGCGTCGGTTGGACGAGGCGACGGAGCTCGAGCGAAATTTTACCAAGTCCCCGCGTCAAGAGTAAACTTTTTTCCTGGCTGTTTCGCACGATTCTAAACGTTAGATCCCTCTATAATACCGCGTTTAATGCAGTTTTTCGAAGTTTCAACGCTCTCGGATGAGTATTTTTCGAGAAAAATCGAAATAACCGTCGAGCGGGTCATCTAGTCGGAAGATCGAGCGACTCGCGACGTGGGTTCTGGCGCGTCGGTTGGACGAGGCTACGGAGCTCGAGCGAAAATTTTCCAAGTCCCCGCGTCAAGAGTAAACTTTTTTCCTGGCTGTTTCGCACGATTCTAAATGTTAGATCCCTGTATAATACCGCGTTTAATGCAGTTTTTCGAAGTTTCAACGCTCTCGGATGAGTATTTTTCGAGAAAAATCGAAATAACCGTCGAGCGGGGTCATCTAGTCGAACGATCGAGCGACTCGCGAAGTGCGTTCTGGCGCGTCGGTTGGACGAGGCGACGGAGCTCGAGCGAAATTTTTCCAAGTCCCCGCGTCAAGAGTAAACTTTTTTCCTGGCTGTTTCGCACGATTCTAAATGTTAGATCCCTGTATAATACCGCGTTTAATGCAGTTTTTCGAAGTTTCAACGCTCTCGGATGAGTATTTTTCGAGAAAAATCGAAATAACCGTCGAGCGGGTCATCTAGTCGAACGATCGAGCGACTCGCGAAGTGCGTTCTGGCGCGTCGGTTGGACGAGGCGACGGAGCTCGAGCGAAAATTTTCCAAGTCCCCGCGGCAAGAGTAAACTTTTTTCCTGGCTGTTTCGCACGATTCTAAATGTTAGATCCTGTATAATACCGCGTTTAATGCAGTTTTACGAAGTTTCAACGCTCTCGGATGAGTATTTTTCGAGAAAAAATCGAAATAACCGTCGAGCGGGTCATCTAGTCGGACGATCGAGCGAATCGCGAAGTGCGTTCTGGCGCGTCGGTTGGACGAGGCGACGGAGCTCGAGCGAAATTTTTCCAAGTCACCGCGGTCAAGAGTAAACTTTTTTCCTGGCTGTTTCGCACGATTCTAAATGTTAGATCCCTGTATAATACCGCGTTTAATGCAGTTTTTTCGAAGTTTCAACGCTCTCGGATGAGTATTTTTCGAGAAAAATCGAAATAACCCTCGAGCGGGTCATCTAGTCGGACGACCGAGCGTCTCGCGAAGTGCGTTCTGGCGCGTCGGTTGGACGAGGCGACGGAGCTCGAGCGAAATTTTACCAAGTCCCCGCGTCAAGAGTAAACTTTTTTCCTGGCTGTTTCGCACGATTCTAAACGTTAGATCCCTCTATAATACCGCGTTTAATGCAGTTTTTCGAAGTTTCAACGCTCTCGGATGAGTATTTTTCGAGAAAAATCGAAATAACCCTCGAGCGGGTCATCTAGTCGGACGATCGAGCGACTCGCGAAGAGCGTTCTGGCGCGTCGGTTGGACGAAGCGACGGAGCTCGAGCGAAAATTTTCCAAGTCCCAGCGTCAAGAGTAAACTTTTTTCCTGGCTGTTTCGGACGATTCTAAATGTTAGATCCCCGTATAATACCGCGTTTAATGCAGTTTTTCGAAGTTTCAACGCTCTCGGATGAGTATTTTTCGAGAAAAATCGAAATAACCCTCGAGCGGGTCATCTAGTCGGACGATCGAGCGACTCGCGAAGAGCGTTCTGGCGCGTCGGTTGGACGAAGCGACGGAGCTCGAGCGAAAATTTTCCAAGTCCCAGCGTCAAGAGTAAACTTTTTTCCTGGCTGTTTCGGACGATTCTAAATGTTAGATCCCCGTATAATACCGCGTTTAATGCAGTTTTTCGAAGTTTCAACGCTCTCGGATGAGTATTTTTCGAGAAAAATCGAAATAACCCTCGAGCGGGTCATCTAGTCGGACGATCGAGCGACTCGCGAAGAGCGTTCTGGCGCGTCGGTTGGACGAAGCGACGGAGCTCGAGCGAAATTTTTCCAAGTCCCCGCGTCAAGAGTAAACTTTTTTCCTGCTGTTTCGCACGATTCTAAATGTTAGATCCCTGTATAATACCGCGTTTAATGCAGTTTTACGAAGTTTCAACGCTCTCGGATGAGTATTTTTCGAGAAAAATCGAAATAACCCTCGAGCGGGTCATCTAGTCGGACGACCGAGCGTCTCGCGAAGTGCGTTCTGGCGCGTCGGTTGGACGAGGCGACGGAGCTCGAGCGAAATTTTACCAAGTCCCCGCGTCAAGAGTAAACTTTTTTCCTGGCTGTTTCGCACGATTCTAAATGTTAGATCCCTGTATAATACCGCGTTTAATGCAGTTTTACGAAGTTTCAACGCTCTCGGATGAGTATTTTCGAGAAAAATCGAAATAACCCCTCGAGCGGGTCATCTAGTCGGACGACCGAGCGTCTCGCGAAGTGCGTTCTGGCGCGTCGGTTGGACGAGGCGACGGAGCTCGAGCGAAATTTTACCAAGTCCCCGCGTCAAGAGTAAACTTTTTTCCTGGCTGTTTCGCACGATTCTAAACGTTAGATCCCTCTATAATACCGCGTTTAATGCAGTTTTTCGAAGTTTCAACGCTCTCGGATGAGTATTTTTCGAGAAAAATCGAATAACCGTCGAGCGGGTCATCTAGTCGGAAGATCGAGCGACTCGCGACGTGGGTTCTGGCGCGTCGGTTGGACGAGGCTACGGAGCTCGAGCGAAAATTTTCCAAGTCCCCGCGTCAAGAGTAAACTTTTTTCCTGGCTGTTTCGCACGATTCTAAATGTTAGATCCCTGTATAATACCGCGTTTAATGCAGTTTTTTCGAAGTTTCAACGCTCTCGGATGAGTATTTTTCGAGAAAAATCGAAATAACCGTCGAGCGGGTCATCTAGTCG
>CAKAJA020000381.1:0-402500 GCA_916610235.2 Lasioglossum morio
AATTTCTCGTACTCACATAATTTCTCGTACTCACATGCATATGCATCGATCTAGCAAGCAGAACAACGATTCGTCACGCAAGCAGACTTGTAGCACGAAGAATCGTCGATTCATTCATAAACTTGATTATTGTCGCGTCCCAGCTTGCCAGTTCTTGGTTTCTGCTTCAATTTCGGGTATACACATGCGTATGCATTGATCTAGCAAGCAGAATAACAAATCGGCACTGAAAAAGACTTGTGGCACAAAGAATCGCCAATTCATGCACAGACTGGATGAAATCGCGGCTTTGCTTTACTATTCGGGGTATCAGTGTCTTTTACGTGTATTTGCATTCATATGCGTAGACCTAACATGCAGACAACGATTCGATTAAGGAACAGATTTGTGTAACAAAGATTCATCAATTCTTGCATAAACTCGATAAAATCGCGTCCCCGGCTTGCCAATTCTTGGCGTCTGAGTCAATTTCTCGTACTCACATGCATTTGCATCGATCTAGCAAGCAGAACAACGATTCGTCACGCAAGCAGACTTGTAGCACGAAGAATCGTCGATTCATGCACAAACTTGATTACTGTCGCGTCCCAGCTTGCCAGTTCTTGGTTTCTGCTTCGTTTTTGGGTATACACATGCGTATGCATTGATCTTGCAAGCAGGAAAACAATTCGGCACTGAAAAAGACTTGTGGCACAAAGAATCACCGATTCATGCATAAACTCGATGAAATCTCGTCTTTGCTTGGCCATTGGTGTTTCAACTTCTTTTACACGTATTTGCATTCATATGCATCGACCTAGCGTGCAGAACTACGATTCGATAAAGGAACAGATTTATTGAACAAAGAATCATCAATTATTGCATAAACTCGATGAAATCTCGTCTTTGCTTGACCATTGGTGTTTCAACTTCTTTTACACGTATTTGCATTCATATGCATCGACCTAGCGTGCAGAACTACGATTCGATAAAGGAACAGATTTATTGAACAAAGAATCATCAATTATTGCATAAACTCGATAAAATCGTGTCCCAGCTTGCCAATTATTGGCGACTTCGTCAATTTCTGGTACTCACATGCATATGCATCGATCTAGCAAGCAGAACAACGATTCGTCACGCAAGCAGACTTGTAGAACGAAGAATCATCGATTCATGCATAAACTTGATTATGGTCGCGTCCCAGCTTGCCAGTTCTTGGTTTCTGCTTCAATTTCGGGTATACACATGCGTATGCATTAATCTAGCAAGCAGAAAAACAATTCGGCACTGAAAAAGACTTGTGGCACAAAGAATCGCCAATTCATGCATAGACTGGATGAAATCGCGGCTTTGCTTTACTATTCGGGGTATCAGTGTATTTTACGTGTATTTGCATTCATATGCGTAGACCTAACATGCAGACAACGATTCGATTAAGGAACAGATTTGTGTAACAAAGAATCATCAATTCTTGCATAAACTCGATAATCGCGTCCCAGCTTGCCAATTCTTGGCGACTACGTCAATTTCACGTATTCACATGCGTCTGCATCGATTTAGCAAGCAGGAAAACAATTCGGCACTGAAAAAGACTTGTGGCACAAAGAATCACCGATTCATGCATAAACTCGATGAAATCTCGTCTTTGCTTGGCCATTGGTGTTTCAACTTCTTTTACACGTATTTGCATTCATATGCATCGACCTAGCGTGCAGAACTACGAATCGATAAAGGAACAGATTTGTTGAACAAAGAATCATCAATTATTGCATAAACTCGATAAAATCGTGTCCCAGCTTGCCAATTCTTGGCGACTGCGTCAATTTCTGGTACTCACATGCATATGCATCGATCTAGCAAGCAGAACAACGATTCGTCACGCAAGCAGACTTGTAGCACGAAGAATCATCGATTCATGCATAAACTTGATTATTGTCGCGTCCTAGCTTGCCAGTTCTTGGTTTCTGCTTCAATTTCCGGTATACACATGCGTATGCATTGATCTAGCAAGCAGAAAAACAATTCGGTACTGAAAAAGACTTGTGGCACACAGAATCACCGATTCCTGCATAAACTCGATGAAATCTCGTCTTTGCTTGGCCATTCGGTGTTTCAACGTCTTTTACACGTATTTGCATTCATATGCATCGACCTAGCGTGCAGAACTTCGATGCGATAAAGGAACAGATTTGTGGAACAAAGAATCATCAATTATTGCATAAACTCGATAAAATCGCGTCCCAGATTGCCAATTCTTGGCGACTGCGTCAATTTCTCGTACTCACATGCATATGCATCGATCTAGCAAGCAGAACAACGATTCGTCACGCAAGCAGACTTGTAGCACGAAGAATCGTCGATTCATGCATAAACTTGATTATTGTCGCGTCCCAGCTTGCCAGTTCTTGGTTTCTGCTTCAATTTCGGGTATACACATGCGTATGCATTGATCTAGCAAGCAGAAAAACAATTCGGCACTGAAAAAGACTTGTGGCACAAAGAATCGCCAATTCATGCACAGACTGGATGAAATCGCGGCTTTGCTTTACTATTCGGGGTATCAGTGTCTTTTACGTGTATTTGCATTCATATGCGTAGACCTAACATGCAGACAACGATTCGATTAAGGAACAGATTTGTGTAACAAAGATTCATCAATTCTTGCATAAACTCGATAAAATCGCGTCCCGGCTTGCCAATTCTTGGCGTCTGAGTCAATTTCTCGTACTCACATGCATTTGCATCGATCTAGCAAGCAGAACAACGATTCGTCACGTAAGCAGACTTGTAGCACGAAGAATCGTCGATTCATGCACAAACTTGATTACTGTCGCGTCCCAGCTTGCCAGTTCTTGGTTTCTGCTTCGTTTTTGGGTATACACATGCGTATGCATTGATCTTGCAAGCAGGAAAACAATTCGGCACTGAAAAAGACTTGTGGCACAAAGAATCACCGATTCATGCATAAACTCGATGAAATCTCGTCTTTGCTTGGCCATTGGTGTTTCAACTTCTTTTACACGTATTTGCATTCATATGCATCGACCTAGCGTGCAGAACTACGATTCGATAAAGGAACAGATTTATTGAACAAAGAATCATCAATTATTGCATAAACTCGATAAAATCGTGTCCCAGCTTGCCAATTATTGGCGACTTCGTCAATTTCTGGTACTCACATGCATATGCATCGATCTAGCAAGCAGAACAACGATTCGTCACGCAAGCAGACTTGTAGAACGAAGAATCATCGATTCATGCATAAACTTGATTATGGTCGCGTCCCAGCTTGCCAGTTCTTGGTTTCTGCTTCAATTTCGGGTATACACATGCGTATGCATTAATCTAGCAAGCAGAAAAACAATTCGGCACTGAAAAAGACTTGTGGCACAAAGAATCGCCAATTCATGCATAGACTGGATGAAATCGCGGCTTTGCTTTACTATTCGGGGTATCAGTGTATTTTACGTGTATTTGCATTCATATGCGTAGACCTAACATGCAGACAACGATTCGATTAAGGAACAGATTTGTGTAACAAAGAATCATCAATTCTTGCATAAACTCGATAATCGCGTCCCAGCTTGCCAATTCTTGGCGACTACGTCAATTTCTCGTATTCACATGCGTCTGCATCGATTTAGCAAGCAGGAAAACAATTCGGCACTGAAAAAGACTTGTGGCACAAAGAATCACCGATTCATGCATAAACTCGATGAAATCTCGTCTTTGCTTGGCCATTGGTGTTTCAACTTCTTTTACACGTATTTGCATTCATATGCATCGACCTAGCGTGCAGAACTACGAATCGATAAAGGAACAGATTTGTTGAACAAAGAATCATCAATTATTGCATAAACTCGATAAAATCGTGTCCCAGCTTGCCAATTCTTGGCGACTGCGTCAATTTCTGGTACTCACATGCATATGCATCGATCTAGCAAGCAGAACAACGATTCGTCACGCAAGCAGACTTGTAGCACGAAGAATCATCGATTCATGCATAAACTTGATTATTGTCGCGTCCTAGCTTGCCAGTTCTTGGTTTCTGCTTCAATTTCCGGTATACACATGCGTATGCATTGATCTAGCAAGCAGAAAAACAATTCGGTACTGAAAAAGACTTGTGGCTCAAAGAATCGCCAATTCATGCATAGACTGGATGAAATCGCGGCTTTGCTTTACTATTCGGGGTATCAGTGTCTTTTACGTGTATTTGCATTCATATGGGTAGACCTAACATGCAGACAACGATTCGATTAAGGAACAGATTTGTGTAACAAAGAATCATCAATTCTTGCATAAACTCGATAATTGCGTCCCACCTTCCCAATCCTTGGTGTCTGTGTCAATTTCACGTATTCACATGCGTCTGCATCGATTTAGCAAGCAAGAAAACAATTCGGCACTGAAAAAGACTTGTGGCACAAAGAATCACCGATTAATGCATAAACTCGATGAAATCGCGTCTTTGCTTGGCCATTCGGTGTTTCAACGTCTTTTACACGTATTTGCATTCATATGCATCGACCTAGCGTGCAGAACTACGATTCGATAAAGGAACAGATTTGTTGAACAAAGAATCATCAATTATTGCATAAACTCGATAAAATCGCGTCCCAGCTTGCCAATTCTTGGCGACTAGGTCAATTTCTCGTATGCACATGCGTCTGCATCGATTTAGCAAGCAGGAAAACAATTCGGCACTGAAAAAGACTTGTGGCACACAGAATCACCGATTCCTGCATAAACTCGATGAAATCTCGTCTTTGCTTGGCCATTCGGTGTTTCAACGTCTTTTACGCGTATTTGCATTCATATGCATCGACCTAGCGTGCAGAACTACGATTCGATAAAGGAACAGATTTGTTGAACAAAGAATCATCAATTATTGCATAAACTCGATAAAACCGTGTCCCAGCTTGCCAATTCTTGGCGAATTCGTCAATTTCTGGTACTCACATGCATATACATCGATCTAGCAAGCAGAACAACGATTTGTCACGCAAACAGACTTGTGGCACTAAGAATCATCGATTCATGCACTAAGTTGGTTATTGCCGCGCCGCAGCTTGCCAATTCTTGGTTTCTGCTTCAATTTCGGGTATACACATGCGTATGCATTGATCTAGCAAGCAGAAAAACAATTCGGTACTGAAAAAGACTTGTGGCACAAAGAATCGCCAATTCATGCATAGACTGGATGAAATCGCGGCTTTGCTTTACTATTCGGGGTATCAGTGTCTTTTACGTGTATTTGCATTCATATGCGTAGACCTAACATGCAGACAACGATTCGATTAAGGAACAGATTTGTGTAACAAAGAATCATCAATTCTTGCATAAACTCGATAATTCCGTCCCACCTTCCCAATCCTTGGTGTCTGTGTCAATTTCACGTATTCACATGCGTCTGCATCGATTTAGCAAGCAAGAAAACAATTCGGCACTGAAAAAGACTTGTGGCACAAAGAATCACCGAATCATGCATAAACTCGATGAAATCGCGTCTTTGCTTGGCCATTCGGTGTTTCAACGTCTTTTACGCGTATTTGCATTCATATGCATCGACCTAGCGTGCAGAACTACGATTCGATAAAGGAACAGATTTGTTGAACAAAGAATCATCAATTATTGCATAAACTCGATAAAATCGTGTCCCAGCTTGCCAATTCTTGGCGACTTCGTCAATTTCTGGTACTCACATGCATATGCATCGATCTAGCAAGCAGAACAACGATTCGTCACGCAAACAGACTTGTGGCACGAAGAATCATCGATTCATGCATAAACTTGATTATTGTCGCGTCCCAGCTTGCCAATTCTTGGTTTCTGCTTCAATTTCGGGTATACACATGCGTATGCATCGATTTAGCAAGCAGGAAAACAATTCGGCACTGAAAAAGACTTGTGGCACAAAGATTCGCCAATTCATGCATAGACTGGATGAAATCGCGGCTTTGCTTTACTATTCGGGGTATCAGTGTCTTTTACGTGTATTTGCATTCATATGGGTAGACCCAACATGCAGACAACGATTCGATTAAGGAACAGATTTGTGTTACAAAGAATCATCAATTCTTGCATAAACTCGATAATAGCGTCCCAGCTTGCCAATCCTTGGTGTCTGTGTCAATTTTGTCGTATTCACATGAGTCTGCATCGATTTAGCAAGCAGGAAAACAATTCGGCACTGAAAAAGACTTGTGGCACAAAGAATCACCGATTCATGCATAAACTCGATGAAATCTCGTCTTTGCTTGGCCATTCGCTGTTTCAACGTCTTCTACACGTTTTTGCATTCATATGCATCGACCTAGCGTGCAGAACTACGATTCGATAAAGGAACAGATTTGTTGAACAAAGAATCATCAATTATTGCATAAACTCGATAAAACCGTGTCCCAGCTTGCCAATTCTTGGCGAATTCGTCAATTTCTGGTACTCACATGCATATACATCGATCTAGCAAGCAGAACAACGATTTGTCACGCAAACAGACTTGTGGCACTAAGAATCATCGATTCATGCACTAACTTGGTTATTGCCGCGCCCCAGCTTGCCAATTCTTGGTTTCTGCTTCAATTTCGGGTATACACATGCGTATGCATTGATCTAGCAAGCAGAAAAACAATTCGGTACTGATAAAGACTTGTGGCTCAAAGAATCGCCAATTCATGCATAGACTGGATGAAATCGCGGCTTTGCTTTACTATTCGGGGTATCAGTGTATTTTACGTGTATTTGCATTCATATGCGTAGACCTAACATGCAGACAACGATTCGATTAAGGAACAGATTTGTGTAACAAAGAATCATCAATTCTTGCATAAACTCGATAATCGCGTCCCAGCTTGCCAATTCTTGGCGACTACGTCAATTTCTCGTATTCACATGCGTCTGCATCGATTTAGCAAGCAGGAAAACAATTCGGCACTGAAAAAGACTTGTGGCACAAAGAATCACCGATTCATGCATAAACTCGATGAAATCTCGTCTTTGCTTGGCCATTGGTGTTTCAACTTCTTTTACACGTATTTGCATTCATATGCATCGACCTAGCGTGCAGAACTACGAATCGATAAAGGAACAGATTTGTTGAACAAAGAATCATCAATTATTGCATAAACTCGATAAAATCGTGTCCCAGCTTGCCAATTCTTGGCGACTGCGTCAATTTCTGGTACTCACATGCATATGCATCGATCTAGCAAGCAGAACAACGATTCGTCGCGCAAGCAGACTTGTAGCACGAAGAATCATCGATTCATGCATAAACTTGATTATTGTCGCGTCCTAGCTTGCCAGTTCTTGGTTTCTGCTTCAATTTCCGGTATACACATGCGTATGCATTGATCTAGCAAGCAGAAAAACAATTCGGTACTGAAAAAGACTTGTGGCTCAAAGAATCGCCAATTCATGCATAGACTGGATGAAATCGCGGCTTTGCTTTACTATTCGGGGTATCAGTGTCTTTTACGTGTATTTGCATTCATATGGGTAGACCTAACATGCAGACAACGATTCGATTAAGGAACAGATTTGTGTAACAAAGAATCATCAATTCTTGCATAAACTCGATAATTGCGTCCCACCTTCCCAATCCTTGGTGTCTGTGTCAATTTCACGTATTCACATGCGTCTGCATCGATTTAGCAAGCAAGAAAACAATTCGGCACTGAAAAAGACTTGTGGCACAAAGAATCACCGATTAATGCATAAACTCGATGAAATCGCGTCTTTGCTTGGCCATTCGGTGTTTCAACGTCTTTTACACGTATTTGCATTCATATGCATCGACCTAGCGTGCAGAACTTCGATGCGATAAAGGAACAGATTTGTGGAACAAAGAATCATCAATTATTGCATAAACTCGATAAAATCGCGTCCCAGATTGCCAATTCTTGGCGACTGCGTCAATTTCTCGTACTCACATGCATATGCATCGATCTAGCAAGCAGAACAACGATTCGTCACGCAAGCAGACTTGTAGCACGAAGAATCGTCGATTCATGCATAAACTTGATTATTGTCGCGTCCCAGCTTGCCAGTTCTTGGTTTCTGCTTCAATTTCGGATATACACATGCGTATGCATTGATCTAGCAAGCAGAAAAACAATTCGGCACTGAAAAAGACTTGTGGCACAAAGAATCGCCAATTCATGCACAGACTGGATGAAATCGCGGCTTTGCTTTACTATTCGGGGTATCAGTGTCTTTTACGTGTATTTGCATTCATATGCGTAGACCTAACATGCAGACAACGATTCGATTAAGGAACAGATTTGTGTAACAAAGATTCATCAATTCTTGCATAAACTCGATAAAATCGCGTCCCGGCTTGCCAATTCTTGGCGTCTGAGTCAATTTCTCGTACTCACATGCATTTGCATCGATCTAGCAAGCAGAACAACGATTCGTCACGTAAGCAGACTTGTAGCACGAAGAATCGTCGATTCATGCACAAACTTGATTACTGTCGCGTCCCAGCTTGCCAGTTCTTGGTTTCTGCTTCGTTTTTGGGTATACACATGCGTATGCATTGATCTTGCAAGCAGGAAAACAATTCGGCACTGAAAAAGACTTGTGGCACAAAGAATCACCGATTCATGCATAAACTCGATGAAATCTCGTCTTTGCTTGGCCATTGGTGTTTCAACTTCTTTTACACGTATTTGCATTCATATGCATCGACCTAGCGTGCAGAACTACGATTCGATAAAGGAACAGATTTGTTGAACAAAGAATCATCAATTATTGCATAAACTCGATAAAATCGCGTCCCAGCTTGCCAATTCTTGGCGACTAGGTCAATTTCTCGTATGCACATGCGTCTGCATCGATTTAGCAAGCAGGAAAACAATTCGGCACTGAAAAAGACTTGTGGCACACAGAATCACCGATTCCTGCATAAACTCGATGAAATCTCGTCTTTGCTTGGCCATTCGGTGTTTCAACGTCTTTTACGCGTATTTGCATTCATATGCATCGACCTAGCGTGCAGAACTACGATTCGATAAAGGAACAGATTTGTTGAACAAAGAATCATCAATTATTGCATAAACTCGATAAAACCGTGTCCCAGCTTGCCAATTCTTGGCGAATTCGTCAATTTCTGGTACTCACATGCATATACATCGATCTAGCAAGCAGAACAACGATTTGTCACGCAAACAGACTTGTGGCACTAAGAATCATCGATTCATGCACTAAGTTGGTTATTGCCGCGCCGCAGCTTGCCAATTCTTGGTTTCTGCTTCAATTTCGGGTATACACATGCGTATGCATTGATCTAGCAAGCAGAAAAACAATTCGGTACTGAAAAAGACTTGTGGCACAAAGAATCGCCAATTCATGCATAGACTGGATGAAATCGCGGCTTTGCTTTACTATTCGGGGTATCAGTGTCTTTTACGTGTATTTGCATTCATATGCGTAGACCTAACATGCAGACAACGATTCGATTAAGGAACAGATTTGTGTAACAAAGAATCATCAATTCTTGCATAAACTCGATAATTCCGTCCCACCTTCCCAATCCTTGGTGTCTGTGTCAATTTCACGTATTCACATGCGTCTGCATCGATTTAGCAAGCAAGAAAACAATTCGGCACTGAAAAAGACTTGTGGCACAAAGAATCACCGAATCATGCATAAACTCGATGAAATCGCGTCTTTGCTTGGCCATTCGGTGTTTCAACGTCTTTTACGCGTATTTGCATTCATATGCATCGACCTAGCGTGCAGAACTACGATTCGATAAAGGAACAGATTTGTTGAACAAAGAATCATCAATTATTGCATAAACTCGATAAAATCGTGTCCCAGCTTGCCAATTCTTGGCGACTTCGTCAATTTCTGGTACTCACATGCATATGCATCGATCTAGCAAGCAGAACAACGATTCGTCACGCAAACAGACTTGTGGCACGAAGAATCATCGATTCATGCATAAACTTGATTATTGTCGCGTCCCAGCTTGCCAATTCTTGGTTTCTGCTTCAATTTCGGGTATACACATGCGTATGCATCGATTTAGCAAGCAGGAAAACAATTCGGCACTGAAAAAGACTTGTGGCACAAAGATTCGCCAATTCATGCATAGACTGGATGAAATCGCGGCTTTGCTTTACTATTCGGGGTATCAGTGTCTTTTACGTGTATTTGCATTCATATGGGTAGACCCAACATGCAGACAACGATTCGATTAAGGAACAGATTTGTGTTACAAAGAATCATCAATTCTTGCATAAACTCGATAATAGCGTCCCAGCTTGCCAATCCTTGGTGTCTGTGTCAATTTTGTCGTATTCACATGAGTCTGCATCGATTTAGCAAGCAGGAAAACAATTCGGCACTGAAAAAGACTTGTGGCACAAAGAATCACCGATTCATGCATAAACTCGATGAAATCTCGTCTTTGCTTGGCCATTCGCTGTTTCAACGTCTTCTACACGTTTTTGCATTCATATGCATCGACCTAGCGTGCAGAACTACGATTCGATAAAGGAACAGATTTGTTGAACAAAGAATCATCAATTATTGCATAAACTCGATAAAACCGTGTCCCAGCTTGCCAATTCTTGGCGAATTCGTCAATTTCTGGTACTCACATGCATATACATCGATCTAGCAAGCAGAACAACGATTTGTCACGCAAACAGACTTGTGGCACTAAGAATCATCGATTCATGCACTAACTTGGTTATTGCCGCGCCCCAGCTTGCCAATTCTTGGTTTCTGCTTCAATTTCGGGTATACACATGCGTATGCATTGATCTAGCAAGCAGAAAAACAATTCGGTACTGAAAAAGACTTGTGGCACAAAGAATCGCCAATTCATGCATAGACTGGATGAAATCGCGGCTTTGCTTTACTATTCGGGGTATCAGTGTCTTTTACGTGTATTTGCATTCATATGCGTAGACCTAACATGCAGACAACGATTCGATTAAGGAACAGATTTGTGTAACAAAGAATCATCAATTCTTGCATAAACTCGATAATTGCGTCCCACCTTCCCAATCCTTGGTGTCTGTGTCAATTTCACGTATTCACATGCGTCTGCATCGATTTAGCAAGCAAGAAAACAATTCGGCACTGAAAAAGACTTGTGGCACAAAGAATCACCGAATCATGCATAAACTCGATGAAATCGCGTCTTTGCTTGGCCATTCGGTGTTTCAACGTCTTTTACGCGTATTTGCATTCATATGCATCGACCTAGCGTGCAGAACTACGATTCGATAAAGGAACAGATTTGTTGAACAAAGAATCATCAATTATTGCATAAACTCGATAAAATCGTGTCCCAGCTTGCCAATTCTTGGCGACTTCGTCAATTTCTGGTACTCACATGCATATGCATCGATCTAGCAAGCAGAACAACGATTCGTCACGCAAACAGACTTGTGGCACGAAGGATCATCGATTCATGCATAAACTTGATTATTGTCGCGTCCCAGCTTGCCAGTTCTTGGTTTCTGCTTCAATTTCGGGTATACACATGCGTATGCATTGATCTAGCAAGCAGAAAAACAATTCGGCACTGAAAAAGACTTGTGGCACAAAGAATCGCCAATTCATGCACAGACTGGATGAAATCGCGGCTTTGCTTTACTATTCGGGGTATCAGTGTCTTTTACACGTATTTGCATTCATATGCATCGACCTCGCGTGCAGAACTACGATTCGATTAAGAAACAGATTTGTGTAACAAAGAATCATCAATTCTTGCTTAAACTCGATAATCGCGTCCCAGCTTGCCAATTCTTGGCGACTACGTCAATTTCTCGTATTCACATGCGTCTGCATCGATTTAGCAAGCAGGAAAACAATTCGGCACTGAAGAAGACTTGTGGCACAAAGAATCACCGATTCATGCATAAACTCAATGAAATCTCGTCTTTGCTTGGCCATTGGTGTTTCAACTTCTTTTACACGTATTTGCATTCATATGCATCGACCTAACATGCAGACAACGATTCGATTAAGGAACAGATTTGTGTAACAAAGAATCATCAATTCTTGCATAAACTCGATAAAATCGCGTCCCGGCTTGCCAATTCTTGGCGTCTGAGTCAATTTCTCGTACTCACATGCGTCTGCATCGATTTAGCAAGCAGGAAAACAATTCGGCACTGAAGAAGACTTGTGGCACAAAGAATCACCGATTCATGCATAAACTCGATGAAATATCGTCTTTGCTTGGCCATTCGGTGTTTCAACGTCTTTTACACGTATTTGCATTCATATGCATCGATCTAGCGTGCAGAACTACGATTCGATAAAGGAACAGATTTGTTGAACAAAGAATCATCAATTATTGCATAAACTCGATAAAATCGCGTCCCAGCTTCCCAATCCTTGGTGTCTGTGTCACTTTCTCGTATTCACATGCGTCTGCATCGATTTAGCAAGCAGGAAAACAATTCGGCACTGAAAAAGACTTGTGGCACAAAGAATCACCGATTCATGCATAAACTCGATGAAATCTCGTCTTTGCTTGGCCATTGGTGTTTCAACTTCTTTTACACGTATTTGCATTCATATGCATCGACCTAGCGTGCAGAACTACGAATCGATAAAGGAACAGATTTGTTGAACAAAGAATCATCAATTATTGCATAAACTCGATAAAATCGTGTCCCAGCTTGCCAATTCTTGGCGACTTCGTCAATTTCTGGTACTCACATGCATATGCATCGATCTAGCAAGCAGAACAACGATTCGTCACGCAAACAGACTTGTGGCACGAAGGATCATCGATTCATGCATAAACTTGATTATTGTCGCGTCCCAGCTTGCCAGTTCTTGGTTTCTGCTTCAATTTCGGGTATACACATGCGTATGCATTGATCTAGCAAGCAGAAAAACAATTCGGCACTGAAAAAGACTTGTGGCACAAAGAATCGCCAATTCATGCACAGACTGGATGAAATCGCGGCTTTGCTTTACTATTCGGGGTATCAGTGTCTTTTACACGTATTTGCATTCATATGCATCGACCTCGCGTGCAGAACTACGATTCGATTAAGAAACAGATTTGTGTAACAAAGAATCATCAATTCTTGCTTAAACTCGATAATCGCGTCCCAGCTTGCCAATTCTTGGCGACTACGTCAATTTCTCGTATTCACATGCGTCTGCATCGATTTAGCAAGCAGGAAAACAATTCGGCACTGAAGAAGACTTGTGGCACAAAGAATCACCGATTCATGCATAAACTCAATGAAATCTCGTCTTTGCTTGGCCATTGGTGTTTCAACTTCTTTTACACGTATTTGCATTCATATGCATCGACCTAACATGCAGACAACGATTCGATTAAGGAACAGATTTGTGTAACAAAGAATCATCAATTCTTGCATAAACTCGATAAAATCGCGTCCCGGCTTGCCAATTCTTGGCGTCTGAGTCAATTTCTCGTACTCACATGCGTCTGCATCGATTTAGCAAGCAGGAAAACAATTCGGCACTGAAGAAGACTTGTGGCACAAAGAATCACCGATTCATGCATAAACTCGATGAAATATCGTCTTTGCTTGGCCATTCGGTGTTTCAACGTCTTTTACACGTATTTGCATTCATATGCATCGATCTAGCGTGCAGAACTACGATTCGATAAAGGAACAGATTTGTTGAACAAAGAATCATCAATTATTGCATAAACTCGATAAAATCGCGTCCCAGCTTCCCAATCCTTGGTGTCTGTGTCACTTTCTCGTATTCACATGCGTCTGCATCGATTTAGCAAGCAGGAAAACAATTCGGCACTGAAAAAGACTTGTGGCACAAAGAATCACCGATTCATGCATAAACTCGATGAAATCTCGTCTTTGCTTGGCCATTGGTGTTTCAACTTCTTTTACACGTATTTGCATTCATATGCATCGACCTAGCGTGCAGAACTACGAATCGATAAAGGAACAGATTTGTTGAACAAAGAATCATCAATTATTGCATAAACTCGATAAAATCGTGTCCCAGCTTGCCAATTCTTGGCGACTGCGTCAATTTCTGGTACTCACATGCATATGCATCGATGTAGCAAGCAGAACAACGATTCGTCACGCAAGCAGACTTGTAGCACGAAGAATCATCGATTCATGCATAAACTTGATTATTGTCGCGTCCTAGCTTGCCAGTTCTTGGTTTCTGCTTCAATTTCCGGTATACACATGCGTATGCATTGATCTAGCAAGCAGAAAAACAATTCGGCACTGAAAAAGTCTTGTGGCACAAAGAATCGCCAATTCATGCATAGACTGGAAGAAATCGCGGCTTTGCTTTACTATTCGGGGTATCAGTGTCTTTTACGTGTATTTGCATTCATATGGGTAGACCTAACATGCAGACAACGATTCGATTAAGGAACAGATTTGTGTAACAAAGAATCATCAATTCTTGCATAAACTCGATAATTGCGTCCCACCTTCCCAATCCTTGGTGTCTGTGTCAATTTCACGTATTCACATGCGTGTGCATCGATTTAGCAAGCAAGAAAACAATTCGGCACTGAAAAAGACTTGTGGCACAAAGAATCACCGATTCATGCATAAACTCGATGAAATCGCGTCTTTGCTTGGCCATTCGGTGTTTCAACGTCTTTTACGCGTATTTGCATTCATATGCATCGACCTAGCGTGCAGAACTACGATTCGATAAAGGAACAGATTTGTTGAACAAAGAATCATCAATTATTGCATAAACTCGATAAAATCGCGTCCCAGCTTCCCAATCCTTGGTGGCTGTGTCAATTTTGTCGTATTCACATGAGTCTGCATCGATTTAGCAAGCAGGAAAACAATTGGGCACTGAAAAAGACTTGTGGCACAAAGAATCACCGATTCATGCATAAACTCGATGAAATCTCGTCTTTGCTTGGCCATTCGGTGTTTCAACGTCTTCTACACGTTTTCGTATTCATATGCATCGACCTAGCGTGCAGAACTACGATTCGATAAAGGAACAGATTTGTTGAACAAAGAATCATCAATTATTGCATAAACTCGATAAAACCGTGTCCCAGCTTGCCAATTCTTGGCGAATTCGTCAATTTCTGGTACTCACATGCATACACATCGATCTAGCAAGCAGAACAACGATTTGTCACGCAAACAGACTTGTGGCACTAAGAATCATCGATTCATGCACTAACTTGGTTATTGCCGCGCCCCAGCTTGCCAATTCTTGGTTTCTGCTTCAATTTCGGGTATACACATGCGTATGCATTGATCTAGCAAGCAGAAAAACAATTCGGTACTGAAAAAGACTTGTGGCTCAAAGAATCGCCAATTCATGCATAGACTAGATGAAATCGCGGCTTTGCTTTACTATTCGGGGTATCAGTGTCTTTTACGTGTATTTGCATTCATATGCGTAGACCTAACATGCAGACAACGATTCGATTAAGGAACAGATTTGTGTAACAAAGAATCATCAATTCTTGCATAAACTCGATAATTCCGTCCCACCTTCCCAATCCTTGGTGTCTGTGTCAATTTCACGTATTCACATGCGTCTGCATCGCTTTAGCAAGCAAGAAAACAATTCGGCACTGAAAAAGACTTGTGGAACAAAGAATCACCGATTCATGCATAAACTCGATGAAATCGCGTCTTTGCTTGGCCATTCGGTGTTTCAACGTCTTTTACGCGTATTTGCATTCATATGCATCGACCTAGCGTGCAGAACTACGATTCGATAAAGGAACAGATTTGTTGAACAAAGAATCATCAATTATTGCATAAACTCGATAAAATCGCGTCCCAGATTGCCAATTCTTGGCGACTGCGTCAATTTCTCGTACTCACATGCATATGCATCGATCTAGCAAGCAGAACAACGATTCGTCACGCAAGCAGACTTGTAGCACGAAGAATCGTCGATTCATGCATAAACTTGATTACTGTCGCGTCCCAGCTTGCCAGTTCTTGGTTTCTGCTTCGTTTTTGGGTATACACATGCGTATGCATTGATCTTGCAAGCAGGAAAACAATTCGGGACTGAAAAAGACTTGTGGCACAAAGAATCACCGATTCATGCATAAACTCGATGAAATCTCGTCTTTGCTTGGCCATTCGGTGTTTCAACGTCTTTTACACGTATTTGCATTCATATGCATCGACCTCGCGTGCAGAACTACGATTCGATAAAGGAACAGATTTGTTGAACAAAGAATCATCAATTATTGCATAAACTCGATAAAATCGAGACCCAGCTTCCCAATCCTTGGTGGCTGTGTCAATTTCTCGTATTCACATGCGTCTGCATCGATTTAGCAAGCAGGAAAACAATTCGGCACTGAAAAAGACTTGTGGCACAAAGAATCACCGATTCATGCATAAACTCGATGAAATCTCGTCTTTGCTTGGCCATTGGTGTTTCAACTTCTTTTACACGTATTTGCATTCATATGCATCGACCTAGCGTGCAGAACTACGATTCGATAAAGGAACAGATTTGTTGAACAAAGAATCATCAATTATTGCATAAACTCGATAAAATCGTGTCCCAGCTTGCCAATTCTTGGCGACTTCGTCAATTTCTGGTACTCACATGCATATGCATAGATCTAGCAAGCAGAACAACGATTCGTCACGCAAACAGACTTGTGGCACGAAGAATCATCGATTCATGCATAAACTTGATTATTGTCGCGTCCCAGCTTGCCAATTCTTGGTTTCTGCTTCAATTTCGGGTATACACATGCGTATGCATCGATTTAGCAAGCAGGAAAACAATTCGGCACTGAAAAAGACTTGTGGCACAAAGAATCGCCAATTCATGCACAGACTGGATGAAATCGCGGCTTTGCTTTACTATTCGGGGTATCAGTGTCTTTTACGTGTATTTGCATTCATATGCGTAGACCTAACATGCAGACAACGATTCGATTAAGGAACAGATTTGTGTAACAAAGAATCATCAATTCTTGCATAAACTCGATAATTCCGTCCCACCTTCCCAATCCTTGGTGTCTGTGTCAATTTCACGTATTCACATGCGTCTGCATCGCTTTAGCAAGCAAGAAAACAATTCGGCACTGAAAAAGACTTGTGGAACAAAGAATCACCGATTCATGCATAAACTCGATGAAATCGCGTCTTTGCTTGGCCATTCGGTGTTTCAACGTCTTTTACGCGTATTTGCATTCATATGCATCGACCTAGCGTGCAGAACTACGATTCGATAAAGGAACAGATTTGTTGAACAAAGAATCATCAATTATTGCATAAACTCGATAAAATCGCGTCCCAGATTGCCAATTCTTGGCGACTGCGTCAATTTCTCGTACTCACATGCATATGCATCGATCTAGCAAGCAGAACAACGATTCGTCACGCAAGCAGACTTGTAGCACGAAGAATCGTCGATTCATGCATAAACTTGATTACTGTCGCGTCCCAGCTTGCCAGTTCTTGGTTTCTGCTTCGTTTTTGGGTATACACATGCGTATGCATTGATCTTGCAAGCAGGAAAACAATTCGGGACTGAAAAAGACTTGTGGCACAAAGAATCACCGATTCATGCATAAACTCGATGAAATCTCGTCTTTGCTTGGCCATTCGGTGTTTCAACGTCTTTTACACGTATTTGCATTCATATGCATCGACCTCGCGTGCAGAACTACGATTCGATAAAGGAACAGATTTGTTGAACAAAGAATCATCAATTATTGCATAAACTCGATAAAATCGCGACCCAGCTTCCCAATCCTTGGTGGCTGTGTCAATTTCTCGTATTCACATGCGTCTGCATCGATTTAGCAAGCAGGAAAACAATTCGGCACTGAAAAAGACTTGTGGCACAAAGAATCACCGATTCATGCATAAACTCGATGAAATCTCGTCTTTGCTTGGCCATTGGTGTTTCAACTTCTTTTACACGTATTTGCATTCATATGCATCGACCTAGCGTGCAGAACTACGATTCGATAAAGGAACAGATTTGTTGAACAAAGAATCATCAATTATTGCATAAACTCGATAAAATCGTGTCCCAGCTTGACAATTCTTGGCGACTTCGTCAATTTCTGGTACTCACATGCATATGCATCGATCTAGCAAGCAGAACAACGATTCGTCACGCAAACAGACTTGTGGCACGAAGAATCATCGATTCATGCATAAACTTGATTATTGTCGCGTCCCAGCTTGCCAATTCTTGGTTTCTGCTTCAATTTCGGGTATACACATGCGTATGCATCGATTTAGCAAGCAGGAAAACAATTCGGCACTGAAAAAGACTTGTGGCACAAAGATTCGCCAATTCATGCATAGACTGGATGAAATCGCGGCTTTGCTTTACTATTCGGGATATCAGTGTCTTTTACGTGTATTTGCATTCATATGGGTAGACCTAACATGCAGACAACGATTCGATTAAGGAACAGATTTGTGTTACAAAGAATCATCAATTCTTGCATAAACTCGATAATAGCGTCCCAGCTTGCCAATCCTTGGTGTCTGTGTCAATTTTGTCGTATTCACATGAGTCTGCATCGATTTAGCAAGCAGGAAAACAATTGGGCACTGAAAAAGACTTGTGGCACAAAGATTCGCCAATTCATGCATAGACTGGATGAAATCGCGGCTTTGCTTTACTATTCGGGATATCAGTGTCTTTTACGTGTATTTGCATTCATATGCGTAGACCTAACATGCAGACAACGATTCGATTAAGGAACAGATTTGTGTAACAAAGAATCATCAATTCTTGCATAAACTCGATAATTGCGTCCCACCTTCCCAATCCTTGGTGTCTGTGTCAATTTCACGTATTCACATGCGTCTGCATCGATTTAGCAAGCAAGAAAACAATTCGGCACTGAAAAAGACTTGTGGCACAAAGAATCACCGATTCATGCATAAACTCGATGAAATCGCGTCTTTGCTTGGCCATTCGGTGTTTCAACGTCTATTACGCGTATTTGCATTCATATGCATCGACCTAGCGTGCAGAACTACGATTCGATAAAGGAACAGATTTGTTGAACAAAGAATCATCAATTATTGCATAAACTCGATAAAATCGCGTCCCAGCCTGCCAATTCTTGGCGACTAGGTCAATTTCTCGTATGCACATGCGTCTGCATCAATTTAGCAAGCAGGAAAACAATTCGGCACTGAAAAAGACTTGTGGCACACAGAATCACCGATTCCTGCATAAACTCGATGAAATCTCGTCTTTGCTTGGCCATTCGGTGTTTCAACGTCTTTTACACGTATTTGCATTCATATGCATCGACCTAGCGTGCAGAACTTCGATGCGATAAAGGAACAGATTTGTTGAACAAAGAATCATCAATTATTGCATAAACTCGATAAAATCGCGTCCCAGATTGCCAATTCTTGGCGACTGCGTCAATTTCTCGTACTCACATGCATATGCATCGATCTAGCAAGCAGAACAACGATTCGTCACGCAAGCAGACTTGTAGCACGAAGAATCGTCGATTCATGCATAAACTTGATTACTGTCGCGTCCCAGCTTGCCAGTTCTTGGTTTCTGCTTCGTTTTTGGGTATACACATGCGTATGCATTGATCTTGCAAGCAGGAAAACAATTCGGGACTGAAAAAGACTTGTGGCACAAAGAATCACCGATTCATGCATAAACTCGATGAAATCTCGTCTTTGCTTGGCCATTCGGTGTTTCAACGTCTTTTACACGTATTTGCATTCATATGCATCGACCTCGCGTGCAGAACTACGATTCGATTAAGGAACAGATTTGTGTAACAAAGAATCATCAATTCTTGCATAAACTCGATAATCGCGTCCCAGCTTGCCAATCCTTGGTGTCTGTGTCAATTTCTCGTATTCACATGCGTCTGCATCGATTTGGCAAGCAGGAAAACAATTCGGCACTGGAAAAGACTTGTGGCACAAAGAATCACCGATTCATGCATAAACTCGATGAAATCTCGTCTTTGCTTGGCCATTCGGTGTTTCAACGTCTTTTACACGTATTTGCATTCATATGCATCGACCTAGCGTGCAGAACTACGATTCGATAAAGGAACAGATTTGTTGAACAAAGAATCATCAATTATTGCATAAACTCGATAAAATCGTGTCCCAGCTTGCCAATTCTTGGCGAATTCGTCAATTTCTGGTACTCACATGCATATGCATCGATCTAGCAAGCAGAACAACGATTCGTCACGCAAGCAGACTTGTAGCACGAAGAATCATCGATTCATTCATAAACTTGATTATTGTCGCGTCCCAGCTTGCCAGTTCTTGGTTTCTGCTTCAATTTCGGGTATACACATGCGTATGTATTGATCTAGCAAGCAGAAAAACAATTCGGCACTGAAAAAGACTTGCGGCACAAAGAATCGCCAATTCATGCATAGACTGGATGAAATCGCGGCTTTGCTTTACTATTCGGGGTATCAGTGTCTTTTACGTGTATTTGCATTCATATGCGTAGACCTAACATGCAGACAACGATTCAATTAAGGAACAGATTTGTGTAACAAAGAATCATCAATTCTTGCATAAACTCGATAATCGCGTCCCAGCTTGCCAATCCTTGGTGTCTGTGTCAATTTCTCGTATTCACATGCGTCTGCATCGATTTAGCAAGCAGGAAAACAATTCGGCACTGAAAAAGACTTGTGGCACAAAGAATCACCGATTCATGCATAAACTCGATGAAATCACGTCTTTGCTTGGCCATTGGTGTTTCAACGTCTTTTACACGTATTTGCATTCATATGCATCGACCTAGCGTGCAGAACTACGATTCGATAAAGGAACAGATTTGTTGAACAAAGAATCATCAATTATTGCATAAACTCGATAAAATCGTGTCCCAGCTTGCCAATTCTTGGCGACTTCGTCAATTTCTGGTACTCACATGCATATGAATCTATCTAGCTAGCAGAACAACGATTCGTCACGCAAACAGACTTGTAGCACGAAGAATCGTCGATTCATGCATAAACTTGATTATTGTCGCGTCCCAGCTTGCGAGTTCTTGGTTTCTGCTTCAATTTCGGTTATACACATGCGTATGCATTGATCTAGCAAGCAGAAAAACAATTCGGCACTGAAAGAGACATTTTCAAAATGTCTTATTTTGGACGTAAAACGAACGTCCCGAAAAAAAACATGTTCAGAACGTTTTAAAGACGTCCTTCCTGGACGTAGAACGTCAGACCTAAACTAGGCGTAAAATGGACATGTTGCGGACGTCCTGTGCTATCTGGGCAATCAAATATATGTATATTTAACATGTTTGAACCTGCAAGATATCTTGAATGTCTTACGAACGTATTCCAAACGGCCTACGAAAGTTTTCTCATCGGCTTGTGTTACACAACCGTACGTTTTAAAAACGTCCCAAAAATGTCCATTAAACGTTTAGGAAACGTTTTTTTTAGACGTTTAATGGATATTTTTGGGAAGTTTTTATAATATACGGTTTTGTAACACATGCCGTTGAGAAAACTTTCGAAGGCCTTTCGGAATACGTTCGGAGGACATTTAAGACATCCATAAGATATCTTAAATGTCCCACAGCAGACGCATTTAAGACGTCTTTAAGATGTCTCTGTGTTATCTGGGAGTAATTACCCACATTCTTCCAATATCAATCGATCAATTGTCAAACAAAGGGGATTGATGGTTCGACCGTCGCTGAGACGAGACGTGTTTATGTTTACGGTGCTGCTCTAGAGCGTACGATTACGTGTTCACGTGTATCTACAGTGTAGTGAATTCTGTGTTTGTTCGTTAAAAATAGTAGTATTCTGTGCCTCTCCATAGAACCAGAGGGTGCACTATGCACCCTTCATCATTACCAATGACTTCTGACTACAGGAGTCAGTTGGAACCTTTAAACTCAAGAAATGGAAATCTACAGAAATCCTCCTCGTCTCAAGCTACCAAGTATGCAGCTGCTGTGCAAAACTCAGTCTTCCCTACAAGAGAACAAGCCACCATCATCGACGCCTTGGAAGGTGTGCCCATCAAGGAATATGTTAACGAGATCTTGAAACTGATTAACCCATCTGACATCAGATCTGTGTCAAAAATATCTATGAACAGAATCTGCATGTTTTTGGACAACTCTGAAATAACCAATAAACTCACGGAAGCAAATCAAGTAATTATCATCGGCAACAAGAAGCTTCAAATCCGTCCACTAATATCAAAATTCAAGAGGATAATATTATTGTAGGAAAATTGTACGAGAATGTTCCAGAACGTTCTATAACGTTTAGTTGTCAGTTGTCTGGAACATTCGACGGCCCGCCGTGTTGACACATCGTCAAGACACGTTGTGAAGTAATTGCCGATGCATTACCAAATATGGTAATATCACCGAGCCGCGGAAAAATAATGAAGAAGCGCGAATTAGAGGAGAGGACTCCAGATATAAAGGGAGCGCCAACGTACCGCGAGTAGTCTTCTCTTTGCACGGAGCTTGTAACCTGTTTTATTTTTTTCAAATAAATTACTCATTTTTTCTGGATACTACATTATCAAACGTGTGCCCTATCATTCCTGATAAAGTCTTGGAAGATCAACTCTCAAAGATGAACATAAGAATGGGTTCAAAAATGACCACCCTGCATGCGGGTTTTACTGAACCCGGTCTTGCTCATATTATGAGCTTCAGGCGTCAAATTTTCATCCACCCGGAGGACGTTAGCAAATTACCAGAGTCGATAAAGATTGATTTCGACAACACAACCTTCTGGATATATCTATCCTCAGACGCCGTCAAGTGCTTCAACTGTAAACAGTCGGGTCATCTGGCGAAAAAGTGTTCAGTAAACACAACTAACACTGAATATACTGGCTATACTGGCATAACAGACACTCTTCCCCCTGCACCCGAAAGTGACATTCCTTCGGTCCAAAACATTGTCCCACCTGCAATGGATGATATCAACGTTTCTAACACTAGATTTATACCTCCGTCCAATAATCCAAAAAGGCCTCTCTCCACATCTGATTCAAGCAATACGTATATCACAAAGAAAACCTCCAACAAACCCAGGGACAGGTATTACTCTTCCGACAATATATCTGATTCCAGTATAAAGCTGAATAAGGATGACAAGGTAATTACTCATAAAAAAAAAGAAAACTAAGCAGGAGCCATTAGACATTGATCACCATCTATCTGAAATAAGATATCACCTAGATAAAAACAAAAACCGGAAATGCCTTAACTATATACAACTCAAAAGTTTCATAGACAAAACAGCAGGATGTGCCAACATCGAACCAATTTGCCAGGAATTCGAAGATGATATGGGTAAAATAGTACACACGCTCAGGTCCACCTATCCTCTCCTCAAGGAGAGAGTCATGAAAAGCAGATTCAGCCGTCTCTTAAAAAAACTCTCCCTCGTTGAAGACGGGGTATCTGATGACAACCTAGAAGAAGGAACCTCCGACGAAAACATAGAAGATCACTCAAACATATCTCCAATTAAAGGGACTAAGGAAAATGACTGAATCAATTCTTCAATGGAACATTAACGGCTTCCACCCTCAAAGGGAACAGTTAGTTTTACTAAAAAATAACCTAAACCCTACAGTCATGTGTATCCAAGAAACCAACTTTAAGGGTAAGAACTGTTCTACAATCAAAGGGTACCTAACCTTTTATAAAAATCGTTCAAATGCTATACATGCCAGTGGGGGTGTAGCTACATTTATAAAAAATAATATTGCTAATCAGACAATCCCTCTCAACACGAATTTCGAGGCTATAACAAATTCAGTATTATTCTCCTTCGGGTACGTTTCTATTTGTAACATTTACATTCCTCCCAGCCATGTCTTCACACTAACTGAAATCCAGCATCTTTTAAACCAACTACCAAAACCCTTCTTAATAGTAGGGGATTTTAATAGCCACCACTATATGTGGGGCTCCAACAAAATTGATACCAGAGGTCATATATTAGAGAAACTTCTGGATGATCCCAACCTGACCATGTTAAACACATATCAACCCACCCACTTAAACAATAGCTCCAAAACGTTTAGTTCCATTGATCTATCTATCTGTAGCTCCTCCATAGCACATTATTTCCCTTGGACCACTAATCGAAACCCCTGTGGTAGCGACCACTTCCCAATATCCTTACGCAATTTAAATTCTGCTATCCCGGAATGTGCCCCGACCAGTCATTGGATTTTTAAAAAAGCTGACTGGCCCAAATATAAAAACTATATATCTCAAAAATTCAATGAACTAAATTCTTGTTCTTCTCCTCCACATTATATTAACCTCGATGACAAATTATCCTTCTTTATTGAAACTATAATTGACTCTGCCAGTAATTCTATACCAAAAACATCAAATAAATATCATAAAAAACAAGTCCCCTGGTGGAATGATTCATGCCAAAAAGCTCTGAAAGAATTCAAGCGAGCCTTTTCCCACTTCAAACGTCAACCTACAACTGAAAACTTTACGCTTTACAAACAACTTAGATCCACAGCTCGTCGCACTTTTAAAGAATGTAAAAGGCAATCATGGAAAGATTTTATAAATTCCCTTCATCCCTCTACCCCTGCATCGCTATATTGGAACAAAATGAGAAAATTAAATGGCTCCAAAAGTAATCATTCTATTTCATCCATCATTATCGCTGAAAATAAAATCCTATCCTCCTCTGAAGACATAGCAAATTACTTAGCCTTAAATTTTTCAAAAAATTCTAATGATAGTAACTACACTAACGATTTCCGAACATTCAAATCCTCTTCCCAAATAAGTTCGGTAGCCAACATTTCTTTAAACATGAACGAAAACCATCCTCTTAATGATCCCATTCAACTCCATGAAATCGAAAGTAATATAAAAATTCTGAAGAACACCAGTCCAGGCCCTGATGGAATTTTTAACACATTTCTTAAAAACCTTCCTGATTGTGCTCTTGTATTTCCAAACGATATCTTTAATGAAATCTGGTCTTCCAATTTTTTTCCCAGCATTTGGCAAGAAGCTATTATTATCCCTATTCTAAAACCCGACGAAGACCCTTGCAGAGCCGAAAGCTACAGACCTATTTCTCTCACATCGAATATATGCAAACTCTTGAAAAAATAATCAACAAAAGACTTCTGTGATTTCTTAATCAGATCAACTTTCTCTCGCCTCATCAGTACGAATTTAGAAAATTTAGAAGTACCACCGACTACCTTCTAAATCTTGAATCTATAATTTGCGACGCCTTCGTGACTAAACAACATGCCATAGCTGTGGCACTTGACATAGAGAAGGCCTACGACATGGTTTGGCGTGAGCGAATTGTCCATATTCTTCGTAACCTTGGTATAGACGGAAAAATTCTGAATTTTATCGCTAATTTCCTAAAAAATAGACTCATATTTGTTAAAGTCCTTAATAGCATATCTCAGAAGGTGATCATCCAAAATGGAGTCCCCCAGGGATCGGTTTTGAGTGTCACACTTTTCCTCATAGCTATAAATGAAATATCCTCCATTATTCCCCAACCGGTTAAATTCTGCATCTATGCTGACGACCTCACTATACTTGCCTATGGAAAAAATTCACACCACTCAACTGATCCTTCAAGACACTCTAAATAAAATTTAAAAATGGGCATCTTTTACAGGTTGTAGATTTTCAAGTAGTAAATCTAAATACATCCTTTTTTCAAGAAAAAATATTATATCCTCTAGCATCAAACTAGTCCTGGATAATCATGTAATCAAGGAGGCACACGAAATAAAAATCCTAGGTCTTATCTTCGATCGAAAACTCTCTTGGTCTGCTCACATAAAACACATAAAGAATAAAACCTTACAAAGATTAAATCTCATAAAAATGATATCTGCCCAAAAATGGGGTGCCAATAAAGATATCATCATTCTCACATATAAATCATTTATTCGTTCCAAATTGGACTATGGGTCTGTGATTTTTGACTCTGCTAAGGAGTCACTACTTTGCTCTCTAAACTCTGTTCAAAACACGGGACTCAGGCTTGCTTTGGGAGCGTTCAAAACTAGTCCTATTTCTAGTATCCTGGCCGAAAGTAATGTTATCCCCTTGGAGTTTAGGAGAAAACAACTTAGCTTAACTTACGTTGCTAAATTTATATCCACACCCTCTAATCCTACATATTCTAAAGTTTTCTCGAACCACCCCGATCATATTTACGACACCTCGGCATCTTTCTTCCCAAAACCTCTTTCACAACGTATCAAATCTTACGTTTCAGACACTATTCAATCTTTCCCTCCTTCATTTCCTATTGTTCCCCTAACTGACCCACCATGGTCTCTCATCACTCCAAACATTGATTCTTCCTTATGCGAATTTCAAAAAGACCTCACGAACCCCATTATTTTTAAAAATATCTTCGTAGAGGTATCCCAAAAGTACCCTGATCACATCCAAATTTTCACTGACGGATCCAAATCCAACGATGGATGTGGATGTTCTGTTATATTCCCCAATAGTCGAAAACTTTTCAAACTCCATGACTTCTGTTCGGTTTTCTTTTGTGAGGCTTGTGCCATATTACAGGCTATTCAATCCATTTCACTTGCTCAAGACCCTTACGTGATAATTTTCACTGATTCCGCTAGTGTTCTAGAGAGCTTATCTAACCCGGAAAATCAAGACCCCATCATTACACACATAATTAATGCCTTAATCAAAGCAAAAAATAACTGCAAAGAAATTATTTTCTCATGGATCCCCTCCCACGTGGGGATATTGGGCAATGAAATGGCGGATGATGCGACTAAAGAGGCCTCCAGAGAATTACCTACAAACAGCTCCTCTTCTTGCAAAGATTTAAATAAACAAATTAAAAGAGAAATCGGGGATAAATGGAACAATAAATGGTCTAATTCCCCTCCCTGTAAACTATTCTTAGTAAGACAAGACCTCTGTAATAACGACTGTCCCCCAATTACCAATAGAAGCGACCAGATAGTTATCACCCGACTTCGCATTGGTGAAGATCCGTTTACCTTCAATCGGTTAAACGTCAAACAATGCATTCGAAGTAATAGAAAATAGAAAATATTTCGTTCAAATTCGATTTGTTGGCAAACCTTAATTTAATGGCTCAAACAGTCTGACACGATTTCGATTGCCTCCAAACGTTGTTTATAAGTGGGACATCTGAGATTGTTATAGGCAAATCGATTGTCGGATCGTCCCAACAGTTGGTCGTTGACTATCGATCGTCACCAACAGTATCGCATCTAACACCAGCAAATGTAAAATCGAGATCAAATTCAACTCAAATTAAATTCACTTGATTTCATTTACACGGTAAAGTTAAAATAACATATCCGTCCACCTTCATTCGATTAAACGTCAAAAAATACATTCGAATTATTAGAAAATAGAAAATAATTCGTTCAATTTGGATTTGTTCGCCTACCTCAATTTATTGGCTCATACCGAGTGACACGATTTCGTTCGCCTCCAACGTTGATTATAAAACGAAGATCTGGGATTGCTATAAGCAAATCAATCGTCGTATCGTCGCAAGAGCTGGTCGTCGACTATCGATCATCACCAACACTATCGCAAATAACACCTGTAAATGTAATATGAACATTAATTTAAACAAAAATTAAATAAACTTGATTTCTATTGCACGATAAAGTAGAGATAACAGATTCGTTTAAATGCAATCGATTAAAGGCCAAACAATGCATTCGAATTAATAGAAATAGAAAATAATTCGTTCAATTTGGATTTGTTCGCCTAACTCAATTTATTGGCTCATACCGAGTGACGCGATTTCGTTCGCCTCCAACGTTGATTATAAAACGAAGATCTGGGATTGTTATAAGCAAATCGATCGTCGTATCGTCCCAAGAGCTGGTCGTCGACTATCGATCATCACCAACACTATCGCAAATAACACCTGTAAATGTAATATGAACATTAATTTAAACAAAAATTAAATAAACTTGATTTCTATTGCACGATAAAGTAGAGATAACAGATTCGTTTAAATGCAATCGATTAAAGGCCAAACAATGCATTCGAATTAATAGAAATAGAAAATAATTCGTCCAATTTGGATTTGTTCGCCTAACTCAATTTATTGGCTCATACCGAGTGACGCGATTTCGTTCGCCTCCAACGTTGATTATAAAACGAAGATCTGGGATTGTTATAAGCAAATCGATCGTCGTATCGTCCCAAGAGCTGGTCGTCGACTATCGATCATCACCAACACTATCGCAAATAACACCTTTATATGTAATATGAACATTAATTTAAACAAAAATTAAATAAACTTGATTTCTATTGCACGATAAAGTAAAAATAACATATCCGTTCACATTCATTCGATTAAACGTCAAACAATGCATTCGAATTAATAGAAATAGAAAATAGTTCGTTCAATTTGGATTTGTTCGCCTACCTCATTTTAATGGCTCATCCAGAGTGACGCGATTTCGTTCGCATCCAACGTTGATTATAAAACGAAGTTCTGGGATTGTTAAAAGCAAATCGATCGTTGAAACGTCCCAGAGCTGGTGGTCGACTATCGATCATCACCAACACTATCGCAAATCACACCTGTAAATGTAATATCAAAATTAATTTAAACAAAAATTAAATAAACTTGATTTCTATTGCACGATAAAGTAGAGATAACAGATTCGTTTAAATTCAATCGATTAAAGGCCAAACAATGCATTCGAATTAATAGAAATAGAAAATAATTCGTTCAATTTGGATTTGTTCGCCTAACTCAATTTATTGGCTCATACCGAGTGACGCGATTTCGTTCGCCTCCAACGTTGATTATAAAACGAAGATCTGGGATTGTTATAAGCAAATCGATCGTCGTATCGTCCCAAGAGCTGGTCGTCGACTATCGATCATCACCAACACTATCGCAAATAACACCTGTATATGTAATATGAACATTAATTTAAACAAAAATTAATTAAACTTGATTTCTATTGCACGATAAAGTAAAAATAACATATCCGTTCACCTTCATTCGATTAAACGTCAAACAATGCATTCGAATTAATAGAAATAGAAAATAATTCGTTCAATTTGGATTTGTTCGCCTACCTCATTTTAATGGCTCATCCAGAGTGACGCGATTTCGTTCGCATCCAACGTTGATTATAAAACGAAGTTCTGGGATTGTTATAAGCAAATCGATCGTTGAAACGTCCCAGAGCTGGTGGTCGACTATCGATCATCACCAACACTATCGCAAATCACACCTGTAAATGTAATATCAAAATTAATTTAAACAAAAATTATATAAATTTGATTTCTATTGCACGATAAAGTAAAAATAACATATCCGTCCACCTTCATTCGATTAAACGTCAAAAAATACATTCGAATTATTAGAAAATAGAAAATAATTCGTTCAATTTGGATTTGTTCGCCTACCTCAATTTATTGGCTCATACCGAGTGACACGATTTCGTTCGCCTCCAACGTTGATTATAAAACGAAGATCTGGGATTGCTATAAGCAAATCAATCGTCGTATCGTCGCAAGAGCTGGTCGTCGACTATCGATCATCACCAACACTATCGCAAATAACACCTGTAAATGTAATATGAACATTAATTTAAACAAAAATTAAATAAACTTGATTTCTATTGCACGATAAAGTAGAGATAACAGATTCGTTTAAATGCAATCGATTAAAGGCCAAACAATGCATTCGAATTAATAGAAATAGAAAATAATTCGTTCAATTTGGATTTGTTCGCCTAACTCAATTTATTGGCTCATACCGAGTGACGCGATTTCGTTCGCCTCCAACGTTGATTATAAAACGAAGATCTGGGATTGTTATAAGCAAATCGATCGTCGTATCGTCCCAAGAGCTGGTCGTCGACTATCGATCATCACCAACACTATCGCAAATAACACCTGTATATGTAATATGAACATTAATTTAAACAAAAATTAATTAAACTTGATTTCTATTGCACGATAAAGTAAAAATAACATATCCGTTCAGCTTCATTCGATTAAACGTCAAACAATGCATTCGAATTAATAGAAAATAGAAAATAATCCGTTCAATTTGGATTTGTTCGCCTACCACATTTTAATGGCTCATCCAGAGTGACGCGATTTCGTTCGCCTCCAACGTTGATTATAAAACGAAGATCTGGGATTGTTATAAGCAAATCGATCGTCGTATCGTCCCAAGAGCTGGTCGTCGACTATCGATCATCACCAACACTATCGCAAATAACACCTTTATATGTAATATGAACATTAATTTAAACAAAAATTAAATAAACTTGATTTCTATTGCACGATAAAGTAAAAATAACATATCAGTTCACATTCATTCGATTAAACGTCAAACAATGCATTCGAATTAATAGAAATAGAAAATAGTTCGTTCAATTTGGATTTGTTCGCCTACCTCATTTTAATGGCTCATCCAGAGTGACGCGATTTCGTTCGCATCCAACGTTGATTATAAAACGAAGTTCTGGGATTGTTAAAAGCAAATCGATCGTTGAAACGTCCCAGAGCTGGTGGTCGACTATCGATCATCACCAACACTATCGCAAATCACACCTGTAAATGTAATATCAAAATTAATTTAAACAAAAATTAAATAAACTTGATTTCTATTGCACGATAAAGTAGAGATAACAGATTCGTTTAAATTCAATCGATTAAAGGCCAAACAATGCATTCGAATTAATAGAAATAGAAAATAATTCGTTCAATTGGATTTGTTCGCCTACCTCAATTTATTGGCTCATACCGAGTGACGCGATTTCGTTCGCCTCCAACGTTGATTATAAAACGAAGATCTGGGATTGTTATAAGCAAATCGATCATCGAAACGTCCCAGAGCTGGTGGTCGACTATCGATCATCACCAACACTATCGCACATAACACATGTAAATGTAATATCAAAATAAATTTAAACAAAAATTATATAAACTTGATTTCTATTGCACGATAAAGTTAAAATAACAGATCCGTTTACCTTGAAGTGATTAACCGTCAAACAACGCATTTGAATTAATAGAAAATAGAAAATAATTCGTTCAATTTGCATTTGGTCGCCTACCTGATTTTAATGGCTCATACCGAGTGACGCGGTTTCGATCGCCTCCAACGTTGATTATAAAACGAAGATCTGGGATTGCTATAAGCGAATCGATCGTCGTATCGTCCCAACAGCTGGTCGTCGACTATCGATCATCACCAACACTATCGCAAATAACACCTGTAAATGTAATATGAACATTAATTTAAACAAAAATTACATAAACTTGATTTCTATTGCACGATGAACTAAAAATAACATATCCGTTCACCTTCATTCGATTAAACGTCAAACAATGCATTCGAATTAATAGAAAATAGAAAATAATTCGTTCAATTTGGATTTGATCGCCTACCACATGTTAATGGCTCATCCAGAGTGACGCGATTTCGTTCACATCCAACGTTGATTATAAAACGAAGATCTGGGATTGCTATAAGCAAATCGATCGTCGTATCGTCCCAAGAGCTGGTCGTCGACTATCGCTCATCACCAACACTATCGCAAATAACACCTGTAAATGTAATATGAACATTAATTTAAACAAAAATTAAATAAACTTGATTTCTATTGCACGATAAAGTAGAGATGACAGATTCGTTTAAATTCAATCGATTAAAGGCCACACAATGCATTCGAATTAATAGAAATAGAAAATAATTCGTTCAATTGGATTTGTTCGCCTACCTCAATTTATTGGCTCATACCGAGTGACGCGATTTCGTTCGCCTCCAACGTTGATTATAAAACGAAGTTCTGGGATTGTTATAAGCAAATCGATCATTGAAACGTCCCAGAGCTGGTGGTCGACTATCGATCATCACCAACACTATCGCAAATAACACCTCTAAATGTAATATGAACATTAATTTAAACAAAAATTAAATAAACTTGATTTCTATTGCACGATAAAGTAAAAATAACATATCCGTTCACCTTCATTCGATTAAACGTCAAACAATGCATTCGAATTAATAGAAATAGAAAATAATTCGTTCAATTTGGATTTGTTCGCCTACCTCAATTTATTGGCTCATCCAGAGTGACGCGATTTCGTTCACATACAACGTTGATTATAAAACGAAGATCTGGGATTGCTATAAGCAAATCGATCGTCGTATCGTCGCAAGAGCTGGTCGTCGACTATCGATCATCACCAACACTATCGCAAATAACACCTGTAAATGTAATATGAACATTAATTTAAACAAAAATTAAATAAACTTGAATTCTATTGCACGATAAAGTAGAAATAACAGATTCGTTTAAATTCAATCGATTAAAGGCTAAACAATGCATTCGTATTAATAGAAATAGAAAATAATTCGTTCAATTTGGATTTGTTCGCCTACCTCAATTTATTGGCTCATACCGAGTGACACGATTTCGTTCGCCTCCAACGTTGATTATAAAACGAAGTTCTGGGATTGTTATAAGCAAATCGATCGTCGAAACGTCCCAGAGCTGGTGGTCGACTATCGATCATCACAAACACTATCGCAAATAACACCTGTAAATGTAATATCAAAATTAATTTAAACAAAAATTAAATAAACATGATTTCTATTGCACGATAAAGTAAAAATGACATATCCGTTGACCTTCATTCGATTAAACGTCTAACAATGCATTCGAATTAACAGAAAATAGAAAATAATTCGTTCAATTTGGAATTTTTCGCTTACCACATTTTAATGGCTCATCCAGAGTGACGCGATTTCGTTCGCATCCAACGTTGATTATAAAACGAAGATCTGGGATTGCTATAAGCAAATCGATCGTCGTATCGTCGCAAGAGCTGGTCGTCGACTATCGATCATCACCAACACTATCGCAAATAACACCTGTATATGTAATATGAACATTAATTTAAACAAAAATTAAATAAACTTGATTTCTATTGCACGGTAAAGTAAAAATAACATATCCGTTCACCTTCATTCGATTAAACGTCAAACAATGCATTCGAATTAATAGAAATAGAAAATAATTCGTTCAATTTGGATTTGTTCGCCTACCTCATTTTAATGGCTCATCCAGAGTGACGCGATTTCGTTCGCATCCAACGTTGATTATAAAACGAAGTTCTGGGATTGTTAAAAGCAAATCGATCGTTGAAACGTCCCAGAGCTGGTGGTCGACTATCGATCATCACCAACACTATCGCAAATCACACCTGTAAATGTAATATCAAAATTAATTTAAACAAAAATTAAATAAACTTGATTTCTATTGCACGATAAAGTAGAGATAACAGATTCGTTTAAATTCAATCGATTAAAGGCCAAACAATGCATTCGAATTAATAGAAATAGAAAATAATTCGTTCAATTTGGATTTGTTCGCCTACCACATTTTAATGGCTCATCCAGAGTGACGCGATTTCGTTCGCATCCAACGTTGATTATAAAACGAAGATCTGGGATTGCTATAAGCAAATCGATCGTCGTATCGTCGCAAGAGCTGGTCGTCGACTATCGATCATCACCAACACTATCGCAAATAACACCTGTAAATGTAATATGAACATTAATTTAAACAAAAATTAAATAAACTTGAATTCTATTGCACGATAAAGTAGAAATAACAGATTCGTTTAAATTCAATCGATTAAAGGCTAAACAATGCATTCGTATTAATAGAAATAGAAAATAATTCGTTCAATTTGGATTTGTTCGCCTATCTCAATTTATTGGCTCATACCGAGTGAGGCGATTTCGTTCGCCTCCAACGTTGATTATAAAACGAAGTTCTGGGATTGTTATAAGCAAATCGATCGTCGAAACGTCCCAGAGCTGGTCGTCGACTATCGATCATCACCAACACTATCGCAAATAACACCTGTAAATGTAATATCAAAACTAATTTAAACAAAAATTAAATAAACATGATTTCTATTGCACGATAAAGTAAAAATGACATATCCGTTGACCTTCATTCGATTAAACGTCTAACAATGTATTCGAATTAATTGAAAATAGAAAATAATTCGTTCAATTTGGAATTTTTCGCTTACCACATTTTAATGGCTCATCCAGAGTGAAGCGATTTCGTTCGCATCCAACGTTGATTATAAAACGAAGATCTGGGATTGCTATAAGCAAATCGATCGTCGTATCGTCGCAAGAGCTGGTCGTCGACTATCGATCATCACCAACACTACCGCAAATAACACCTGTAAATGTAATATGAACATTAATTTAAACAAAAATTAAATAAACTTGATTTCTATTGCACGATAAAGTAGAGATAACAGATTCGTTTAAATTCAAGCGATTAAAGGCCACACAATGCATTCGAATTAATAGAAATAGAAAATAATTCGTTCAATTTGGATTTGTTCGCCTAGCTCAATTTATTGGCTCATACCGAGTGACACGGTTACGAGCGCCTCCAACGTTGATTATAAAACGAAGATCTGGGATTGCTATAAGCAAATCGATCGTCGTATCGTCGCAAGAGCTGGTCGTCGACTATCGATCATCACCAACACTATCGCAAATAACACCTGTAAATGTAATATGAACATTAATTTAAACAAAAATTAAATAAACTTGATTTCTATTGCACGATAAAGTAGAGATAACAGATTCGTTTAAATTCAATCGATTAAAGGCCAAACAATGCATTCGAATTAATAGAAAATAGAAAATAATTCGTTCAATTTGTATTTGTTCGCCTACCACATTTTAATGATTCATCCAGAGTGAAGCGATTTCGTTCGCATCCAACGTTGATTATAAAACGAAGATCTGGGATTGCTATAAGCAAATCGATCGTCGTATCGTCGCAAGAGCTGGTCGTCGACTATCGATCATCACCAACACTATCGCAAATAACACCTGTAAATGTAATATGAACATTAATTTAAACAAAAATTAAATAAACTTGATTTCTATTGCACGATAAAGTAGAGATAACAGATTCGTTTAAATTCAATCGATTAAAGGCCAAACAATGCATTCGAATTAATAGAAAATAGAAAATAATTCGTTCAATTTGGATTTGTTCGCCTATCTCAATTTATTGGCTCATACCGAGTGACGCGATTTCGTTCGCCTCCAACGTTGATTATAAAACGAAGTTCTGGGATTGTTATAAGCAAATCGATCGTCGAAACGTCCCAGAGCTTGTCGTCGACTATCGATCATCACCAACACTATCGCAAATAACACCTGTAAATGTAATATCAAAACTAATTTAAACAAACATTAAATAAACTTGATTTCTATTGCACGATTAAGTAAAAATAACATATCTGTTCACGTTCATGCGATTAAACGTCAAACAATGCATTCAAATTAATAGCAAATAGAAAATAATTCGTTCAATTTGCATTTGTTCGCTTACCTGACTTTAATGGCTCATACCGAGTGACGCGGTTTCGATCGCCTCCAACGTTGATTATAAAACGAAGATCTGGGATTGCTATAAGCAAATCGATCGTCGTATCGTCCCAAGATCTGGTCGTCGACTATCGATCATCACCCACACTATCGCAAATAACACCTGTAAATGTAATATGAACATTAATTTAAACAAAAATTAAATAAACTTGATTTCTATTGCACGATAAAGTAGAGATGACAGATTCGTTTAAATTCAATCGATTAAAGGCCACACAATGCATTCGAATTAATAGAAATAGAAAATAATTCGTTCAATTGGATTTGTTCGCCTACCTCAATTTATTGGCTCATACCGAGTGACGCGATTTCGGTCGCCTCCAACGTTGATTATAAAACGAAGTTCTGGGATTGTTATAAGCAAATCGATCATTGAAACGTCCCAGAGCTGGTAGTCGACTATCGATCATCACCAACACTATCGCAAATAACACCTCTAAATGTAATATGAACATTAATTTAAACAAAAATTAAATAAACTTGATTTCTATTGCACGATAATGTAGAGATAACAGATTCGTTCAAATTCAATCGATTAAAAGGCCAAACAATGCATTCGAATTAATAGAAATAGAAAATAATTCGTTCAATTTGGATTTGTTCGCCTACCACAATTTATTGGCTCATACCGAGTGACGCGATTTCGTTCGCCTCCAACGTTGATTATAAAACGAAGTTCTGGGATTGTTATAAGCAAATCGATCGTCGTATCGTCCCAAGAGCTGGTCGTCGACTATCGATCATCACCAACACTATCGCAAATAATACCTGTAAACGTAATATGACCATTAATTTAAACAAAAATTAAATAAACTTGATTTCTATTACACGATAAAGTAAAAATAACATATCCGTTCACCTTCATTCGATTAAACGCCAAACAATGCATTCGAATTAATAGAAAATAGAAAATAATTCGTTCAATTTTGATTTGTTCGCCTACCTCAATTTATTGGCTCATACCGAGTGACACGGTTACGAGCGCCTCCAACGTTGATTATAAAACGAAGATCTGGGATTGCTATAAGCAAATCGATCGTCGTATCGTCGCAAGAGCTGGTCGTCGACTATCGATCATCACCAACACTATCGCAAATAACACCTGTAAATGTAATATGAACATTAATTTAAACAAAAATTAAATAAACTTGATTTCTATTGCACGATAAAGTAGAGATAACAGATTCGTTTAAATTCAATCGATTAAAGGCCACACAATGCATTCGAATTAATAGAAATAGAAAATAATTCGTTCAATTGGATTTGTTCGCCTACCTCAATTTATTGGCTCATACCGAGTGACGCGATTTCGTTCGCCTCCAACGTTGATTATAAAACGAAGTTCTGGGATTGTTATAAGCAAATCGATCATTGAAACGTCCCAGAGCTGGTGGTCGACTATCGATCATCACCAACACTATCGCAAATAACACCTCTAAATGTAATATGAACATTAATTTAAACAAAAATTAAATAAACTTGATTTCTATTGCACGATAAAGTAAAAATAACATATCCGTTCACCTTCATTCGATTAAACGCCAAACAATGCATTCGAATTAATAGAAAATAGAAAATAATTCGTTCAATTTGGATTTGTTCGCCTACCTGATTTTAATGCCTCATACCGAGTGACACGGTTACGAGCGCCTCCAACGTTGATTATAAAACGAAGATCTGGGATTGCTATAAGCAAATCGATCGTCGTATCGTCGCAAGAGCTGGTGGTCGAATATCGATCATCACCAACACTATCGCAAATAACACCTGTAAATGTAATATGAACATTAATTTAAACAAAAATTAAATATACTTGATTTCTATTGCACGATAAAGTAGAGATAACAGATTCGTTTAAATTCAATCGATTAAAGGCCACACAATGCATTCGAATTAATAGAAATAGAAAATAATTCGTTCAATTGGATTTGTTCGCCTACCTCAATTTATTGGCTCATACCGAGTGACGCGATTTCGTTCGCCTCCAACGTTGATTATAAAACGAAGTTCTGGGATTGTTATAAGCAAATCGATCATTGAAACGTCCCAGAGCTGGTAGTCGACTATCGATCATCACCAACACTATCGCAAATAACACCTCTAAATGTAATATGAACATTAATTTAAACAAAAATTAAATAAACTTGATTTCTATTGCACGATAATGTAGAGATAACAGATTCGTTTAAATTCAATCGATTAAAGGCCAAACAATGCATTCGAATTAATAGAAATAGAAAATAATTCGTTCAATTTGGATTTGTTCGCCTACCACAATTTATTGACTCATACCGAGTGACGCGATTTCGTTCGCCTCCAACGTTGATTATAAAACGAAGTTCTGGGATTGTTACAAGCAAATCGATCGTCGTATCGTCCCAAGAGCTGGTCGTCGACTATCGATCATCACCAACACTATCGCAAATAATACCTGTAAACGTAATATGACCATTAATTTAAACAAAAATTAAATAAACTTGATTTCTATTACACGATAAAGTAAAAATAACATATCCGTTCACCTTCATTCGATTAAACGCCAAACAATGCATTCGAATTAATAGAAAATAGAAAATAATTCGTTCAATTTGGATTTGTTCGCCTACCTCAATTTATTGGCTCATACCGAGTGACGCGATTTCGTTCGCCTCCAACGTTGATTATAAAACGAAGTTCTGGGATTGTTATAAGCAAATCGATCATTGAAACGTCCCAGAGCTGGTGGTCGACTATCGATCATCACCAACACTATCGCAAATAACACCTCTAAATGTAATATGAACATTAATTTAAACAAAAATTAAATAAACTTTATTTCTATTGCACGATAAAGTAAAAATAACTTATCCGTTCACCTTCATTCGATTAAACGCCAAACAATGCATTCGAATTAATAGAAAATAGAAAATAATTCGTTCAATTTGGATTTGTTCGCCTACCTGATTTTAATGCCTCATACCGATTGACACGGTTACGAGCGCCTCCAACGTTGATTATAAAACGAAGATCTGGGATTGCTATAAGCAAATCGATCGTCGTATCGTCGCAAGAGCTGGTGGTCGAATATCGATCATCACCAACACTATCGCAAATAACACCTGTAAATGTAATATGAACATTAATTTAAACAAAAATTAAATATACTTGATTTCTATTGCACGATAAAGTAGAGATAACAGATTCGTTTAAGTTCAATCGATTAAAGGCCAAACAATGCATTCGAATTAATAGAACTAGAAAATAATTCGTTCAATTGGATTTGTTCGCCTACCTCAATTTATTGGCTCATACCGAGTGACGCGATTTCGTTCGCCTCCAACGTTGATTATAAAACGAAGTTCTGGGATTGTTATAAGCAAATCGATCATTGAAACGTCCCAGAGCTGGTGGTCGACTATCGATCATCACCAACACTATCGCAAATAACACCTCTAAATGTAATATGAACATTAATTTAAACAAAAATTAAATAAACTTGATTTCTATTGCACGATAAAGTAAAAATAACATATCCGTTCACCTTCATTCGATTAAACGCCAAACAATGCATTCGAATTAATAGAAAATAGAAAATAATTCGTTCAATTTGGATTTGTTCGCCTACCTGATTTTAATGCCTCATACCGAGTGACACGGTTACGAGCGCCTCCAACGTTGATTATAAAACGAAGATCTGGGATTGCTATAAGCAAATCGATCGTCGTATCGTCGCAAGAGCTGGTGGTCGAATATCGATCATCACCAACACTATCGCAAATAACACCTGTAAATGTAATATGAACATTAATTTAAACAAAAATTAAATATACTTGATTTCTATTGCACGATAAAGTAGAGATAACAGATTCGTTTAAATTCAATCGATTAAAGGCCACACAATGCATTCGAATTAATAGAAATAGAAAATAATTCGTTCAATTGGATTTGTTCGCCTACCTCAATTTATTGGCTCATACCGAGTGACGCGATTTCGTTCGCCTCCAACGTTGATTATAAAACGAAGTTCTGGGATTGTTATAAGCAAATCGATCATTGAAACGTCCCAGAGCTGGTAGTCGACTATCGATCATCACCAACACTATCGCAAATAACACCTCTAAATGTAATATGAACATTAATTTAAACAAAAATTAAATAAACTTGATTTCTATTGCACGATAATGTAGAGATAACAGATTCGTTTAAATTCAATCGATTAAAGGCCAAACAATGCATTCGAATTAATAGAAATAGAAAATAATTCGTTCAATTTGGATTTGTTCGCCTACCACAATTTATTGGCTCATACCGAGTGACGCGATTTCGTTCGCCTCCAACGTTGATTATAAAACGAAGTTCTGGGATTGTTACAAGCAAATCGATCGTCGTATCGTCCCAAGAGCTGGTCGTCGACTATCGATCATCACCAACACTATCGCAAATAATACCTGTAAACGTAATATGACCATTAATTTAAACAAAAATTAAATAAACTTGATTTCTATTACACGATAAAGTAAAAATAACATATCCGTTCACCTTCATTCGATTAAACGCCAAACAATGCATTCGAATTAATAGAAAATAGAAAATAATTCGTTCAATTTGGATTTGTTCGCCTACCACATTTTAATGGCTCATCCAGAGTGACGCGATTTCGTTCGCATCCAACGTTGATTATAAAACGAAGATCTGGGATTGCTATAAGCAAATCGATCGTCGTATCGTCGCAAGAGCTGGTCGTCGACTATCGATCATCACCAACACTATCGCAAATAACACCTGTAAATGTAATATGAACATTAATTTAAACAAAAATTAAATAAACTTGAATTCTATTGCACGATAAAGTAGAAATAACAGATTCGTTTAAATTCAATCGATTAAAGGCTAAACAATGCATTCGTATTAATAGAAATAGAAAATAATTCGTTCAATTTGGATTTGTTCGCCTATCTCAATTTATTGGCTCATCCAGAGTGACGCGATTTCGTTCGCATGCAACGTTGATTATAAAACGAAGTTCTGGGATTGCTATAAGCAAATCGATCGTCGTATCGTCGCAAGAGCTGGTCGTCGACTATCGATCATCACCAACACTACCGCAAATAACACCTGTAAATGTAATATGAACATTAATTTAAACAAAAATTAAATAAACTTGATTTCTATTGCACGATAAAGTAGAGATAACAGATTCGTTTAAATTCAATCGATTAAAGGCCACACAATGCATTCGAATTAATAGAAATAGAAAATAATTCGTTCAATTTGGATTTGTTCGCCTAGCTCAATTTATTGGCTCATACCGAGTGACACGGTTACGAGCGCCTCCAACGTTGATTATAAAACGAAGATCTGGGATTGCTATAAGCAAATCGATCGTCGTATCGTCGCAAGAGCTGGTCGTCGACTATCGATCATCACCAACACTATCGCAAATAACACCTGTAAATGTAATATGAACATTAATTTAAACAAAAATTAAATAAACTTGATTTCTATTGCACGATAAAGTAGAGATAACAGATTCGTTTAAATTCAATCGATTAAAGGCCAAACAATGCATTCGAATTAATAGAAAATAGAAAATAATTCGTTCAATTTGGATTTGTTCGCCTATCTCAATTTATTGGCTCATACCGAGTGACGCGATTTCGTTCGCCTCCAACGTTGATTATAAAACGAAGTTCTGGGATTGTTACAAGCAAATCGATCGTCGTATCGTCCCAAGAGCTGGTCGTCGACTATCGATCATCACCAACACTATCGCAAATAATACCTGTAAACGTAATATGACCATTAATTTAAACAAAAATTAAATAAACTTGATTTCTATTACACGATAAAGTAAAAATAACATATCCGTTCACCTTCATTCGATTAAACGCCAAACAATGCATTCGAATTAATAGAAAATAGAAAATAATTCGTTCAATTTGGATTTGTTCGCCTACCTCAATTTATTGGCTCATACCGAGTGACGCGATTTCGTTCGCCTCCAACGTTGATTATAAAACGAAGTTCTGGGATTGTTATAAGCAAATCGATCATTGAAACGTCCCAGAGCTGGTGATCGACTATCGATCATCACCAACACTATCGCAAATAACACCTCTAAATGTAATATGAACATTAATTTAAACAAAAATTAAATAAACTTTATTTCTATTGCACGATAAAGTAAAAATAACTTATCCGTTCACCTTCATTCGATTAAACGCCAAACAATGCATTCGAATTAATAGAAAATAGAAAATAATTCGTTCAATTTGGATTTGTTCGCCTACCTGATTTTAATGCCTCATACCGATTGACACGGTTACGAGCGCCTCCAACGTTGATTATAAAACGAAGATCTGGGATTGCTATAAGCAAATCGATCGTCGTATCGTCGCAAGAGCTGGTGGTCGAATATCGATCATCACCAACACTATCGCAAATAACACCTGTAAATGTAATATGAACATTAATTTAAACAAAAATTAAATATACTTGATTTCTATTGCACGATAAAGTAGAGATAACAGATTCGTTTAAGTTCAATCGATTAAAGGCCAAACAATGCATTCGAATTAATAGAACTAGAAAATAATTCGTTCAATTGGATTTGTTCGCCTACCTCAATTTATTGGCTCATACCGAGTGACGCGATTTCGTTCGCCTCCAACGTTGATTATAAAACGAAGTTCTGGGATTGTTATAAGCAAATCGATCATTGAAACGTCCCAGAGCTGGTGGTCGACTATCGATCATCACCAACACTATCGCAAATAACACCTCTAAATGTAATATGAACATTAATTTAAACAAAAATTAAATAAACTTGATTTCTATTGCACGATAAAGTAAAAATAACATATCCGTTCACCTTCATTCGATTAAACGCCAAACAATGCATTCGAATTAATAGAAAATAGAAAATAATTCGTTCAATTTGGATTTGTTCGCCTACCTGATTTTAATGCCTCATACCGAGTGACACGGTTACGAGCGCCTCCAACGTTGATTATAAAACGAAGATCTGGGATTGCTATAAGCAAATCGATCGTCGTATCGTCGCAAGAGCTGGTGGTCGAATATCGATCATCACCAACACTATCGCAAATAACACCTGTAAATGTAATATGAACATTAATTTAAACAAAAATTAAATATACTTGATTTCTATTGCACGATAAAGTAGAGATAACAGATTCGTTTAAATTCAATCGATTAAAGGCCACACAATGCATTCGAATTAATAGAAATAGAAAATAATTCGTTCAATTGGATTTGTTCGCCTACCTCAATTTATTGGCTCATACCGAGTGACGCGATTTCGTTCGCCTCCAACGTTGATTATAAAACGAAGTTCTGGGATTGTTATAAGCAAATCGATCATTGAAACGTCCCAGAGCTGGTAGTCGACTATCGATCATCACCAACACTATCGCAAATAACACCTCTAAATGTAATATGAACATTAATTTAAACAAAAATTAAATAAACTTGATTTCTATTGCACGATAATGTAGAGATAACAGATTCGTTTAAATTCAATCGATTAAAGGCCAAACAATGCATTCGAATTAATAGAAATAGAAAATAATTCGTTCAATTTGGATTTGTTCGCCTACCACAATTTATTGGCTCATACCGAGTGACGCGATTTCGTTCGCCTCCAACGTTGATTATAAAACGAAGTTCTGGGATTGTTACAAGCAAATCGATCGTCGTATCGTCCCAAGAGCTGGTCGTCGACTATCGATCATCACCAACACTATCGCAAATAATACCTGTAAACGTAATATGACCATTAATTTAAACAAAAATTAAATAAACTTGATTTCTATTACACGATAAAGTAAAAATAACATATCCGTTCACCTTCATTCGATTAAACGCCAAACAATGCATTCGAATTAATAGAAAATAGAAAATAATTCGTTCAATTTGGATTTGTTCGCCTACCACATTTTAATGGCTCATCCAGAGTGACGCGATTTCGTTCGCATCCAACGTTGATTATAAAACGAAGATCTGGGATTGCTATAAGCAAATCGATCGTCGTATCGTCGCAAGAGCTGGTCGTCGACTATCGATCATCACCAACACTATCGCAAATAACACCTGTAAATGTAATATGAACATTAATTTAAACAAAAATTAAATAAACGTGAATTCTATTGCACGATAAAGTAGAAATAACAGATTCGTTTAAATTCAATCGATTAAAGGCTAAACAATGCATTCGTATTAATAGAAATAGAAAATAATTCGTTCAATTTGGATTTGTTCGCCTATCTCAATTTATTGGCTCATACCGAGTGAGGCGATTTCGTTCGCCTCCAACGTTGATTATAAAACGAAGTTCTGGGATTGTTATAAGCAAATCGATCGTCGAAACGTCCCAGAGCTGGTCGTCGACTATCGATCATCACCAACACTATCGCAAATAACACCTGTAAATGTAATATCAAAACTAATTTAAACAAAAATTAAATAAACATGATTTCTATTGCACGATAAAGTAAAAATGACATATCCGTTGACCTTCATTCGATTAAACGTCTAACAATGTATTCGAATTAATTGAAAATAGAAAATAATTCGTTCAATTTGGAATTTTTCGCTTACCACATTTTAATGGCTCATCCAGAGTGACGCGATTTCGTTCGCATGCAACGTTGATTATAAAACGAAGTTCTGGGATTGCTATAAGCAAATCGATCGTCGTATCGTCGCAAGAGCTGGTCGTCGACTATCGATCATCACCAACACTACCGCAAATAACACCTGTAAATGTAATATGAACATTAATTTAAACAAAAATTAAATAAACTTGATTTCTATTGCACGATAAAGTAGAGATAACAGATTCGTTTAAATTCAATCGATTAAAGGCCACACAATGCATTCGAATTAATAGAAATAGAAAATAATTCGTTCAATTTGGATTTGTTCGCCTAGCTCAATTTATTGGCTCATACCGAGTGACACGGTTACGAGCGCCTCCAACGTTGATTATAAAACGAAGATCTGGGATTGCTATAAGCAAATCGATCGTCGTATCGTCGCAAGAGCTGGTCGTCGACTATCGATCATCACCAACACTATCGCAAATAACACCTGTAAATGTAATATGAACATTAATTTAAACAAAAATTAAATAAACTTGATTTCTATTGCACGATAAAGTAGAGATAACAGATTCGTTTAAATTCAATCGATTAAAGGCCAAACAATGCATTCGAATTAATAGAAAATAGAAAATAATTCGTTCAATTTGGATTTGTTCGCCTATCTCAATTTATTGGCTCATACCGAGTGACGCGATTTCGTTCGCCTCCAACGTTGATTATAAAACGAAGTTCTGGGATTGTTATAAGCAAATCGATCGTCGAAACGTCCCAGAGCTTGTCGTCGACTATCGATCATCACCAACACTATCGCAAATAACACCTGTAAATGTAATATCAAAACTAATTTAAACAAACATTAAATAAACTTGATTTCTATTGCACGATTAAGTAAAAATAACATATCTGTTCACGTTCATGCGATTAAACGTCAAACAATGCATTCAAATTAATAGCAAATAGAAAATAATTCGTTCAATTTGCATTTGTTCGCTTACCTGACTTTAATGGCTCATACCGAGTGACGCGGTTTCGATCGCCTCCAACGTTGATTATAAAACGAAGATCTGGGATTGCTATAAGCAAATCGATCGTCGTATCGTCCCAAGATCTGGTCGTCGACTATCGATCATCACCCACACTATCGCAAATAACACCTGTAAATGTAATATGAACATTAATTTAAACAAAAATTAAATAAACTTGATTTCTATTGCACGATAATGTAGAGATAACAGATTCGTTTAAATTCAATCGATTAAAGGCCAAACAATGCATTCGAATTAATAGAAATAGAAAATAATTCGTTCAATTTGGATTTGTTCGCCTACCACAATTTATTGGCTCATACCGAGTGACGCGATTTCGTTCGCCTCCAACGTTGATTATAAAACGAAGTTCTGGGATTGTTACAAGCAAATCGATCGTCGTATCGTCCCAAGAGCTGGTCGTCGACTATCGATCATCACCAACACTATCGCAAATAATACCTGTAAACGTAATATGACCATTAATTTAAACAAAAATTAAATAAACTTGATTTCTATTGCACGATAAAGTAAAAATAACATATCCGTTCACCTTCATTCGATTAAACGCCAAACAATGCATTCGAATTAATAGAAAATAGAAAATAATTCGTTCAATTTGGATTTGTTCGCCTACCTCAATTTATTGGCTCATACCGAGTGACACGGTTACGAGCGCCTCCAACGTTGATTATAAAACGAAGATCTGGGATTGCTATAAGCAAATCGATCGTCGTATCGTCGCAAGAGCTGGTCGTCGACTATCGATCATCACCAACACTATCGCAAATAACACCTGTAAATGTAATATGAACATTAATTTAAACAAAAATTAAATAAACTTGATTTCTATTGCACGATAAAGTAGAGATAACAGATTCGTTTAAATTCAATCGATTAAAGGCCACACAATGCATTCGAATTAATAGAAATAGAAAATAATTCGTTCAATTGGATTTGTTCGCCTACCTCAATTTATTGGCTCATACCGAGTGACGCGATTTCGTTCGCCTCCAACGTTGATTATAAAACGAAGTTCTGGGATTGTTATAAGCAAATCGATCATTGAAACGTCCCAGAGCTGGTGGTCGACTATCGATCATCACCAACACTATCGCAAATAACACCTCTAAATGTAATATGAACATTAATTTAAACAAAAATTAAATAAACTTTATTTCTATTGCACGATAAAGTAAAAATAACTTATCCGTTCACCTTCATTCGATTAAACGCCAAACAATGCATTCGAATTAATAGAAAATAGAAAATAATTCGTTCAATTTGGATTTGTTCGCCTACCTGATTTTAATGCCTCATACCGATTGACACGGTTACGAGCGCCTCCAACGTTGATTATAAAACGAAGATCTGGGATTGCTATAAGCAAATCGATCGTCGTATCGTCGCAAGAGCTGGTGGTCGAATACCGATCATCACCAACACTATCGCAAATAACACCTGTAAATGTAATATGAACATTAATTTAAACAAAAATTAAATATACTTGATTTCTATTGCACGATAAAGTAGAGATAACAGATTCGTTTAAGTTCAATCGATTAAAGGCCAAACAATGCATTCGAATTAATAGAACTAGAAAATAATTCGTTCAATTGGATTTGTTCGCCTACCTCAATTTATTGGCTCATACCGAGTGACGCGATTTCGTTCGCCTCCAACGTTGATTATAAAACGAAGTTCTGGGATTGTTATAAGCAAATCGATCATTGAAACGTCCCAGAGCTGGTGGTCGACTATCGATCATCACCAACACTATCGCAAATAACACCTGTAAATGTAATATGAACATTAATTTAAACAAAAATTAAATATACTTGATTTCTATTGCACGATAATGTAGAGATAACAGATTCGTTTAAATTCAATCGATTAAAGGCCAAACAATGCATTCGAATTAATAGAAATAGAAAATAATTCGTTCAATTTGGATTTGTTCGCCTACCACAATTTATTGGCTCATACCGAGTGACGCGATTTCGTTCGCCTCCAACGTTGATTATAAAACGAAGTTCTGGGATTGTTACAAGCAAATCGATCGTCGTATCGTCCCAAGAGCTGGTCGTCGACTATCGATCATCACCAACACTATCGCAAATAATACCTGTAAACGTAATATGACCATTAATTTAAACAAAAATTAAATAAACTTGATTTCTATTACACGATAAAGTAAAAATAACATATCCGTTCACCTTCATTCGATTAAACGCCAAACAATGCATTCGAATTAATAGAAAATAGAAAATAATTCGTTCAATTTGGATTTGTTCGCCTACCTCAATTTATTGGCTCATACCGAGTGACGCGATTTCGTTCGCCTCCAACGTTGATTATAAAACGAAGTTCTGGGATTGTTATAAGCAAATCGATCATTGAAACGTCCCAGAGCTGGTGGTCGACTATCGATCATCACCAACACTATCGCAAATAACACCTGTAAATGTAATATGAACATTAATTTAAACAAAAATTAAATATACTTGATTTCTATTGCACGATAATGTAGAGATAACAGATTCGTTTAAATTCAATCGATTAAAGGCCAAACAATGCATTCGAATTAATAGAAATAGAAAATAATTCGTTCAATTTGGATTTGTTCGCCTACCACAATTTATTGGCTCATACCGAGTGACGCGATTTCGTTCGCCTCCAACGTTGATTATAAAACGAAGTTCTGGGATTGTTACAAGCAAATCGATCGTCGTATCGTCCCAAGAGCTGGTCGTCGACTATCGATCATCACCAACACTATCGCAAATAATACCTGTAAACGTAATATGACCATTAATTTAAACAAAAATTAAATAAACTTGATTTCTATTACACGATAAAGTAAAAATAACATATCCGTTCACCTTCATTCGATTAAACGCCAAACAATGCATTCGAATTAATAGAAAATAGAAAATAATTCGTTCAATTTGGATTTGTTCGCCTACCTGATTTTAATGCCTCATACCGAGTGACACGGTTACGAGCGCCTCCAACGTTGATTATAAAACGAAGATCTGGGATTGCTATAAGCAAATCGATCGTCGTATCGTCGCAAGAGCTGGTGGTCGAATATCGATCATCACCAACACTATCGCAAATAACACCTGTAAATGTAATATGAACATTAATTTAAACAAAAATTAAATATACTTGATTTCTATTGCACGATAAAGTAGAGATAACAGATTCGTTTAAATTCAATCGATTAAAGGCCACACAATGCATTCGAATTAATAGAAATAGAAAATAATTCGTTCAATTGGATGTGTTCGCCTACCTCAATTTATTGGCTCATACCGAGTGACGCGATTTCGTTCGCCTCCAACGTTGATTATAAAACGAAGTTCTGGGATTGTTATAAGCAAATCGATCATTGAAACGTCCCAGAGCTGGTAGTCGACTATCGATCATCACCAACACTATCGCAAATAACACCTCTAAATGTAATATGAACATTAATTTAAACAAAAATTAAATAAACTTGATTTCTATTGCACGATAATGTAGAGATAACAGATTCGTTTAAATTCAATCGATTAAAGGCCAAACAATGCATTCGAATTAATAGAAATAGAAAATAATTCGTTCAATTTGGATTTGTTCGCCTACCACAATTTATTGGCTCATACCGAGTGACGCGATTTCGTTCGCCTCCAACGTTGATTATAAAACGAAGTTCTGGGATTGTTACAAGCAAATCGATCGTCGTATCGTCCCAAGAGCTGGTCGTCGACTATCGATCATCACCAACACTATCGCAAATAATACCTGTAAACGTAATATGACCATTAATTTAAACAAAAATTAAATAAACTTGATTTCTATTACACGATAAAGTAAAAATAACATATCCGTTCACCTTCATTCGATTAAACGCCAAACAATGCATTCGAATTAATAGAAAATAGAAAATAATTCGTTCAATTTGGATTTGTTCGCCTACCTCAATTTATTGGCTCATACCGAGTGACACGGTTACGAGCGCCTCCAACGTTGATTATAAAACGAAGATCTGGGATTGCTATAAGCAAATCGATCGTCGTATCGTCGCAAGAGCTGGTCGTCGACTATCGATCATCACCAACACTATCGCAAATAACACCTGTAAATGTAATATGAACATTAATTTAAACAAAAATTAAATAAACTTGATTTCTATTGCACGATAAAGTAGAGATAACAGATTCGTTTAAATTCAATCGATTAAAGGCCACACAATGCATTCGAATTAATAGAAATAGAAAATAATTCGTTCAATTGGATTTGTTCGCCTACCTCAATTTATTGGCTCATACCGAGTGACGCGATTTCGTTCGCCTCCAACGTTGATTATAAAACGAAGTTCTGGGATTGTTATAAGCAAATCGATCATTGAAACGTCCCAGAGCTGGTGGTCGACTATCGATCATCACCAACACTATCGCAAATAACACCTCTAAATGTAATATGAACATTAATTTAAACAAAAATTAAATAAACTTGATTTCTATTGCACGATAAAGTAAAAATAACATATCCGTTCACCTTCATTCGATTAAACGCCAAACAATGCATTCGAATTAATAGAAAATAGAAAATAATTCGTTCAATTTGGATTTGTTCGCCTACCTGATTTTAATGCCTCATACCGAGTGACACGGTTACGAGCGCCTCCAACGTTGATTATAAAACGAAGATCTGGGATTGCTATAAGCAAATCGATCGTCGTATCGTCGCAAGAGCTGGTGGTCGAATATCGATCATCACCAACACTATCGCAAATAACACCTCTAAATGTAATATGAACATTAATTTAAACAAAAATTAAATAAACTTGATTTCTATTGCACGATAATGTAGAGATAACAGATTCGTTTAAATTCAATCGATTAAAGGCCAAACAATGCATTCGAATTAATAGAAATAGAAAATAATTCGTTCAATTTGGATTTGTTCGCCTACCACAATTTATTGGCTCATACCGAGTGACGCGATTTCGTTCGCCTCCAACGTTGATTATAAAACGAAGTTCTGGGATTGTTACAAGCAAATCGATCGTCGTATCGTCCCAAGAGCTGGTCGTCGACTATCGATCATCACCAACACTATCGCAAATAATACCTGTAAACGTAATATGACCATTAATTTAAACAAAAATTAAATAAACTTGATTTCTATTACACGATAAAGTAAAAATAACATATCCGTTCACCTTCATTCGATTAAACGCCAAACAATGCATTCGAATTAATAGAAAATAGAAAATAATTCGTTCAATTTGGATTTGTTCGCCTACCTCAATTTATTGGCTCATACCGAGTGACACGGTTACGAGCGCCTCCAACGTTGATTATAAAACGAAGATCTGGGATTGCTATAAGCAAATCGATCGTCGTATCGTCGCAAGAGCTGGTCGTCGACTATCGATCATCACCAACACTATCGCAAATAACACCTGTAAATGTAATATGAACATTAATTTAAACAAAAATTAAATAAACTTGATTTCTATTGCACGATAAAGTAGAGATAACAGATTCGTTTAAATTCAATCGATTAAAGGCCACACAATGCATTCGAATTAATAGAAATAGAAAATAATTCGTTCAATTGGATTTGTTCGCCTACCTCAATTTATTGGCTCATACCGAGTGACGCGATTTCGTTCGCCTCCAACGTTGATTATAAAACGAAGTTCTGGGATTGTTATAAGCAAATCGATCATTGAAACGTCCCAGAGCTGGTGGTCGACTATCGATCATCACCAACACTATCGCAAATAACACCTCTAAATGTAATATGAACATTAATTTAAACAAAAATTAAATAAACTTTATTTCTATTGCACGATAAAGTAAAAATAACTTATCCGTTCACCTTCATTCGATTAAACGCCAAACAATGCATTCGAATTAATAGAAAATAGAAAATAATTCGTTCAATTTGGATTTGTTCGCCTACCTGATTTTAATGCCTCATACCGATTGACACGGTTACGAGCGCCTCCAACGTTGATTATAAAACGAAGATCTGGGATTGCTATAAGCAAATCGATCGTCGTATCGTCGCAAGAGCTGGTGGTCGAATACCGATCATCACCAACACTATCGCAAATAACACCTGTAAATGTAATATGAACATTAATTTAAACAAAAATTAAATATACTTGATTTCTATTGCACGATAAAGTAGAGATAACAGATTCGTTTAAGTTCAATCGATTAAAGGCCAAACAATGCATTCGAATTAATAGAACTAGAAAATAATTCGTTCAATTGGATTTGTTCGCCTACCTCAATTTATTGGCTCATACCGAGTGACGCGATTTCGTTCGCCTCCAACGTTGATTATAAAACGAAGTTCTGGGATTGTTATAAGCAAATCGATCATTGAAACGTCCCAGAGCTGGTGGTCGACTATCGATCATCACCAACACTATCGCAAATAACACCTGTAAATGTAATATGAACATTAATTTAAACAAAAATTAAATATACTTGATTTCTATTGCACGATAATGTAGAGATAACAGATTCGTTTAAATTCAATCGATTAAAGGCCAAACAATGCATTCGAATTAATAGAAATAGAAAATAATTCGTTCAATTTGGATTTGTTCGCCTACCTCAATTTATTGGCTCATACCGAGTGACGCGATTTCGTTCGCCTCCAACGTTGATTATAAAACGAAGTTCTGGGATTGTTATAAGCAAATCGATCATTGAAACGTCCCAGAGCTGGTGCTCGACTATCGATCATCACCAACACTATCGCAAATAACACCTGTAAATGTAATATGAACATTAATTTAAACAAAAATTAAATAAACTTGATTTCTATTACACGATAAAGTAAAAATAACATATCCGTTCACCTTCATTCGATTAAACGCCAAACAATGCATTCGAATTAATAGAAAATAGAAAATAATTCGTTCAATTTGGATTTGTTCGCCTACCTCAATTTATTGGCTCATACCGAGTGACGCGATTTCGTTCGCCTCCAACGTTGATTATAAAACGAAGTTCTGGGATTGTTATAAGCAAATCGATCATTGAAACGTCCCAGAGCTGGTAGTCGACTATCGATCATCACCAACACTATCGCAAATAACACCTCTAAATGTAATATGAACATTAATTTAAACAAAAATTAAATAAACTTGATTTCTATTGCACGATAATGTAGAGATAACAGATTCGTTTAAATTCAATCGATTAAAGGCCAAACAATGCATTCGAATTAATAGAAATAGAAAATAATTCGTTCAATTGGATTTGTTCGCCTACCTCAATTTATTGGCTCATACCGAGTGACGCGATTTCGTTCGCCTCCAACGTTGATTATAAAACGAAGTTCTGGGATTGTTATAAGCAAATCGATCATTGAAACGTCCCAGAGCTGGTGGTCGACTATCGATCATCACCAACACTATCGCAAATAACACCTCTAAATGTAATATGAACATTAATTTAAACAAAAATTAAATAAACTTGATTTCTATTGCACGATAAAGTAAAAATAACATATCCGTTCACCTTCATTCGATTAAACGCCAAACAATGCATTCGAATTAATAGAAAATAGAAAATAATTCGTTCAATTTGGATTTGTTCGCCTACCTGATTTTAATGCCTCATACCGAGTGACACGGTTACGAGCGCCTCCAACGTTGATTATAAAACGAAGATCTGGGATTGCTATAAGCAAATCGATCGTCGTATCGTCGCAAGAGCTGGTGGTCGAATATCGATCATCACCAACACTATCGCAAATAACACCTGTAAATGTAATATGAACATTAATTTAAACAAAAATTAAATAAACTTGATTTCTATTGCACGATAATGTAGAGATAACAGATTCGTTTAAATTCAATCGATTAAAGGCCAAACAATGCATTCGAATTAATAGAAATAGAAAATAATTCGTTCAATTTGGATTTGTTCGCCTACCACAATTTATTGGCTCATACCGAGTGACGCGATTTCGTTCGCCTCCAACGTTGATTATAAAACGAAGTTCTGGGATTGTTACAAGCAAATCGATCGTCGTATCGTCCCAAGAGCTGGTCGTCGACTATCGATCATCACCAACACTATCGCAAATAATACCTGTAAACGTAATATGACCATTAATTTAAACAAAAATTAAATAAACTTGATTTCTATTACACGATAAAGTAAAAATAACATATCCGTTCACCTTCATTCGATTAAACGCCAAACAATGCATTCGAATTAATAGAAAATAGAAAATAATTCGTTCAATTTGGATTTGTTCGCCTACCTCAATTTATTGGCTCATACCGAGTGACACGGTTACGAGCGCCTCCAACGTTGATTATAAAACGAAGATCTGGGATTGCTATAAGCAAATCGATCGTCGTATCGTCGCAAGAGCTGGTCGTCGACTATCGATCATCACCAACACTATCGCAAATAACACCTGTAAATGTAATATGAACATTAATTTAAACAAAAATTAAATAAACTTGATTTCTATTGCACGATAAAGTAGAGATAACAGATTCGTTTAAATTCAATCGATTAAAGGCCACACAATGCATTCGAATTAATAGAAATAGAAAATAATTCGTTCAATTGGATTTGTTCGCCTACCTCAATTTATTGGCTCATACCGAGTGACGCGATTTCGTTCGCCTCCAACGTTGATTATAAAACGAAGTTCTGGGATTGTTATAAGCAAATCGATCATTGAAACGTCCCAGAGCTGGTGGTCGACTATCGATCATCACCAACACTATCGCAAATAACACCTCTAAATGTAATATGAACATTAATTTAAACAAAAATTAAATAAACTTGATTTCTATTGCACGATAAAGTAAAAATAACTTATCCGTTCACCTTCATTCGATTAAACGCCAAACAATGCATTCGAATTAATAGAAAATAGAAAATAATTCGTTCAATTTGGATTTGTTCGCCTACCTGATTTTAATGCCTCATACCGATTGACACGGTTACGAGCGCCTCCAACGTTGATTATAAAACGAAGATCTGGGATTGCTATAAGCAAATCGATCGTCGTATCGTCGCAAGAGCTGGTGGTCGAATATCGATCATCACCAACACTATCGCAAATAACACCTGTAAATGTAATATGAACATTAATTTAAACAAAAATTAAATATACTTGATTTCTATTGCACGATAAAGTAGAGATAACAGATTCGTTTAAGTTCAATCGATTAAAGGCCAAACAATGCATTCGAATTAATAGAAATAGAAAATAATTCGTTCAATTTGGATTTGTTCGCCTACCTCAATTTATTGGCTCATACCGAGTGACGCGGTTTCGATCGCCTCCAACGTTGATTATAAAACGAAGATCTGGGATTGCTATAAGCAAATCGATCGTCGTATCGTCCCAAGATCTGGTCGTCGACTATCGATCATCACCAACACTATCGCAAATAACACCTGTAAATGTAATATGAACATTAATTTAAACAAAAATTAAATAAACTTGATTTCTATTGCACGATAAAGTAGAGATAGCAGATTCGTTTAAATTCAATCGATTAAAGGCCACACAATGCATTCGAATTAATAGAAATAGAAAATAATTCGTTCAATTGGATTTGTTCGCCTACCTCAATTTATTGGCTCATACCGAGTGACGCGATTTCGTTCGCCACCAACGTTGATTATAAAACGAAGATCTGGGATTGTTATAAGCAAATCGATCGTCGTATCGTCCCAAGAGCTGGTGGTCGACTATCGATCATCACCAACACTATCGCAAATAACACCTCTAAATGTAATATGAACATTAATTTAAACAAAAATTAAATAAACTTGATTTCTATTGCACGATAAAGTAAAAATAACTTATCCGTTCACCTTCATTCGATTAAACGCCAAACAATGCATTCGAATTAATAGAAAATAGAAAATAATTCATTCAATTTGGATTTGTTCGCCTACCACATTTTAATGGCTCATCCAGAGTGACGCGATTTCGTTCACATCCAACGTTGATTATAAAACGAAGATCTGGGATTGCTATAAGCAAATCGATCGTCGTATCGTCGCAAGAGCTGGTCGTCGACTATCGATCATCACCAACACTATCGCAAATAACACCTGTAAATGTAATATGAACATTAATTTAAACAAAAATTAAATAAACTTGATTTCTATTGCACGATAATGTAGAGATAACAGATTCGTTTAAATTCAATCGATTAAAGGCCAAACAATGCATTCGAATTAATAGAAATAGAAAATAATTCGTTCAATTTGGATTTGTTCGCCTACCACAATTTATTGGCTCATACCGAGTGACGCGATTTCGTTCGCCTCCAACGTTGATTATAAAACGAAGTTCTGGGATTGTTATGAGCAAATCGATCGTCGAAACGTCCCAGAGCTGGTGGTCGACTATCGATCATCACCAACACTACCGCAAATAATACCTGTAAACGTAATATGACCATTAATTTAAACAAAAATTAAATAAACTTGATTTCTATTGCACGATAAAGTAAAAATAACATATCCGTTCACCTTCATTCGATTAAACGCCAAACAATGCATTCGAATTAATAGAAAATAGAAAATAATTCGTTGAATTTGGATTTGTTCGCCTACCTCAATTTATTGGCTCATACCGAGTGACACGGTTACGAGCGCCTCCAACGTTGATTATAAAACGAAGATCTGGGATTGCTATAAGCAAATCGATCGTCGTATCGTCGCAAGAGATGGTCGTCGACTATCGATCATCACCAACACTATCGCAAATAACACCTGTAAATGTAATATGAACATTAATTTAAACAAAAATTAAATAAACTTGATTTCTATTGCACGATAAAGTAGAGATAACAGATTCGTTTAAATTCAATCGATTAAAGGCCAAACAATGCATTCGAATTAATAGAAAATAGAATATAATTCGTTCAATTTGCATTTGTTCGCCTACCTGATTTTAATGGCTCATACCGAGTGACGCGATTTCGTTCACCTCCAACGTTGATTATAAAACGAAGTTCTGGGATTGTTATGAGCAAATCGATCGTCGAAACGTCCCAGAGCTTGTGGTCGACTATCGATCATCACCAACACTACCGCAAATAACACCTGTAAATGTAATATGAACATTAATTTAAACAAAAATTAAATAAACTTGATTTCTATTGCACGATAAAGTAGAGATAACAGATTCGTTTAAATTCAATCGATTAAAGGCCACACAATGCATTCGAATTAATAGAAATAGAAAATAATTCGTTCAATTTGGATTTGTTCGCCTATCTCAATTTATTGGCTCATACCGAGTGACGCGATTTCGTTCGCCTCCAACGTTGATTATAAAACGAAGTTCTGGGATTGTTATAAGCAAATCGGTCGTCGAAACGTCCCAGAGCTGGTCGTCGACTATCGATCATCATCAACACTATCGCAAATAACACCTGTAAATGTAATATCAAAACTAATTTAAACAAAAATTAAATAAACATGATTTCTATTGCACGATAAAGTAAAAATGACATATCCGTTGACCTTCATTCGATTAAACGTCTAACAATGTATTCGAATTAATTGAAAATAGAAAATAATTCGTTCAATTTGGAATTTTTCGCTTACCACATTTTAATGGCTCATCCAGAGTGACGCGATTTCGTTCGCATCCAACGTTGATTATAAAACGAAGTTCTGGGATTGTTATAAGCAAATCGATCGTTGAAACGTCCCAGAGCTGGTGGTCGACTATCGATCATCACCAACACTATCGCAAATAACACCTGTAAATGTAATATCAAAATTAATTTAAACAAAAATTATATAAACTTGATTTCTATTGCACGATAAAGTTAAAATAACAGATCCGTTTACCTTCGAATGATTAAACGTCAAACAATGCATTCGAATTAATAGAAAATAGAAAATAATTCGTTCAATTTGCATTTGTTCGCTTACCTGACTTTAATGGCTCATACCGAGTGACGCGGTTTCGATCGCCTCCAACGTTGATTATAAAACGAAGATCTGGGATTGCTATAAGCAAATCGATCGTCGTATCGTCCCAAGATCTGGTCGTCGACTATCGATCATCACCCACACTATCGCAAATAACACCTGTAAATGTAATATGAACATTAATTTAAACAAAAATTAAATAAACTTGATTTCTATTGCACGATAAAGTAAAAATAACAGATTCGTTTAAATTCAATCGATTAAAGGCCACACAATGCATTCGAATTAATAGAAATAGAAAATAATTCGTTCAATTGGATTTGTTCGCCTACCTCAATTGATTGGCTCATACCGAGTGACGCGATTTCGTTCGCCTCCAACGTTGATTATAAAACGAAGTTCTGGGATTGTTATAAGCAAATCGATCATTGAAACGTCCCAGAGCTGGTGGTCGACTATCGATCATCACCAACACTATCGCAAATAACACCTCTAAATGTAATATGAACATTAATTTAAACAAAAATTAAATAAACTTGATTTCTATTGCACGATAAAGTAAAAATAACTTATCCGTTCACCTTCATTCGATTAAACGCCAAACAATGCATTCGAATTAATAGAAAATAGAAAATAATTCGTTCAATTTGGATTTGTTCGCCTACCTGATTTTAATGCCTCATACCGATTGACACGGTTACGAGCGCCTCCAACGTTGATTATAAAACGAAGATCTGGGATTGTTATAAGCAAATCGATCGTCGTATCGTCGCAAGAGCTGGTGGTCGAATATCGATCATCACCAACACTATCGCAAATAACACCTGTAAATGTAATATGAACATTAATTTAAACAAAAATTAAATAAACTTGATTTCTATTGCACGATAAAGTAAAAATAACAGATTCGTTTAAATTCAATCGATTAAAGGCCACACAATGCATTCGAATTAATAGAAATAGAAAATAATTCGTTCAATTGGATTTGTTCGCCTACCTCAATTTATTGGCTCATACCGAGTGACGCGATTTCGTTCGCCTCCAACGTTGATTATAAAACGAAGTTCTGGGATTGTTATAAGCAAATCGATCATTGAAACGTCCCAGAGCTGGTGGTCGACTATCGATCATCACCAACACTATCGCAAATAACACCTCTAAATGTAATATGAACATTAATTTAAACAAAAATTAAATAAACTTGATTTCTATTGCACGATAAAGTAAAAATAACTTATCCGTTCACCTTCATTCGATTAAACGCCAAACAATGCATTCGAATTAATAGAAAATAGAAAATAATTCGTTCAATTTGGATTTGTTCGCCTACCTGATTTTAATGCCTCATACCGATTGACACGGTTACGAGCGCCTCCAACGTTGATTATAAAACGAAGATCTGGGATTGTTATAAGCAAATCGATCGTCGTATCGTCGCAAGAGCTGGTGGTCGAATATCGATCATCACCAACACTATCGCAAATAACACCTGTAAATGTAATATGAACATTAATTTAAACAAAAATTAAATATACTTGATTTCTATTGCACGATAAAGTAGAGATAACAGATTCGTTTAAGTTCAATCGATTAAAGGCCAAACAATGCATTCGAATTAATAGAAATAGAAAATAATTCGTTCAATTTGGATTTGTTCGCCTAACTCAATTTATTGGCTCATACCGAGTGACGCGGTTTCGATCGCCTCCAACGTTGATTATAAAACGAAGATCTGGGATTGCTATAAGCAAATCGATCGTCGTATCGTCCCAAGATCTGGTCGTCGACTATCGATCATCACCAACACTATCGCAAATAACACCTGTAAATGTAATATCAAAACTAATTTAAACAAAAATTAAATAAACATGATTTCTATTGCACGATAAAGTAGAGATAACAGATTCGTTTAAATTCAATCGATTAAAGGCCACACAATGCATTCGAATTAATAGAAATAGAAAATAATTCGTTCAATTGGATTTGTTCGCCTACCTCAATTTATTGGCTCATACCGAGTGACGCGATTTCGTTCGCCTCCAACGTTGATTGTAAAACGAAGGTCTGGGATTGTTATAAGCAAATCGATCATTGAAACGTCCCAGAGCTGGTGGTCGACTATCGATCATCACCAACACTATCGCAAATAACACCTCTAAATGTAATATGAACATTAATTTAAACAAAAACTAAATAAACTTGATTTCTATTGCACGATAAAGTAAAAATAACTTATCCGTTCACCTTCATTCGATTAAACGCCAAACAATGCATTCGAATTAATAGAAAATAGAAAATAATTCGTTCAATTTGGATTTGTTCGCCTACCTGATTTTAATGCCTCATACCGAGTGACACGGTTACGAGCGCCTCCAACGTTGATTATAAAACGAAGATCTGGGATTGCTATAAGCAAATCGATCGTCGTATCGTCGCAAGAGCTGGTCGTCGACTATCGATCATCACCAACACTATCGCAAATAACACCTGTAAATGTAATATGAACATTAATTTAAACAAAAATTAAATAAACTTGATTTCTATTGCACGATAATGTAGAGATAACAGATTCGTTTAAATTCAATCGATTAAAGGCCAAACAATGCATTCGAATTAATAGAAATAGAAAATAATTCGTTCAATTTGGATTTGTTCGCCTACCACAATTTATTGGCTCATACCGAGTGACGCGATTTCGTTCGCCTCCAACGTTGATTATAAAACGAAGTTCTGGGATTGTTATGAGCAAATCGATCGTCGAAACGTCCCAGAGCTGGTGGTCGACTATCGATCATCACCAACACTACCGCAAATAACACCTGTAAATGTAATATGAACATTAATTTAAACAAAAATTAAATAAACTTGATTTCTATTGCACGATAAAGTTAAAATAACAGATCCGTTTACCTTCGAATGATTAAACGTCAAACAATGCATTCGAATTAATAGAAAATAGAAAATAATTCGTTCAATTTGCATTTGTTCGCTTACCTGATTTTAATGGCTCATACCGAGTGACGCGGTTTCGATCGCCTCCAACGTTGATTATAAAACGAAGATCTGGGATTGCTATAAGCAAATCGATCGTCGTATCGTCCCAAGATCTGGTCGTCGACTATCGATCATCACCCACACTATCGCAAATAACACCTGTAAATGTAATATGAACATTAATTTAAACAAAAATTAAATAAACTTGATATCTATTGCACGATAAAGTAGAGATAACAGATTCGTTTAAATTCATTCGATTAAAGGCCACACAATGCATTCGAATTAATAGAAATAGAAAATAATTCGTTCAATTGGATTTGTTCGCCTACCTCAATTTATTGGCTCATACCGAGTGACGCGATTTCGTTCGCCTCCAACGTTGATTATAAAACGAAGTTCTGGGATTGTTATAAGCAAATCGATCATTGAAACGTCCCAGAGCTGGTGGTCGACTATCGATCATCACCAACACTATCGCAAATAACACCTCTAAATGTAATATGAACATTAATTTAAACAAAAATTAAATAAACTTGATTTCTATTGCACGATAAAGTAAAAATAACTTATCCGTTCACCTTCATTCGATTAAACGCCAAACAATGCATTCGAATTAATAGAAATAGAAAATAATTCGTTCAATTTGGATTTGTTCGCCTACCTCAATTTATTGGCTCATACCGAGTGACGCGGTTACGAGCGCCTCCAACGTTGATTATAAAACGAAGATCTGGGATTGCTATAAGCAAATCGATCGTCGTATCGTCGCAAGAGCTGGTGGTCGAATATCGATCATCACCAACACTATCGCAAATAACACCTGTAAATGTAATATGAACATTAATTTAAACAAAAATTAAATATACTTGATTTCTATTGCACGATAAAGTAGAGATAACAGATTCGTTTAAATTCAATCGATTAAAGGCCAAACAATGCATTCGAATTAATAGAAATAGAAAATAATTCGTTCAATTTGGATTTGTTCGCCTACCTCAATTTATTGGCTTATACCGAGTGACGCGATTTCGTTCGCCTCCAACGTTGATTATAAAACGAAGATCTGGGATTGTTATAAGCAAATCGATCGTCGTATCGTCCCAAGAGCTGGTCGTCGACTATCGATCATCACCAACACTATCGCAAATAACACCTCTAAATGTAATATCGAAACTAATTTAAACAAAAATTAAATATACTTGATTTCTATTGCACGATAAATTAAAAATAACAGATCCGTTTACCTTCAATTGATTAAACGTCAAACAATGCATTCGGATGAATAGAAAATAGAAAATAATTCGTTCAATTTGGATTTGTTGGTGTTGGAAGTATATTTGTACTGTGCGCGTTTTGTATGTATTTGTGTTGGTGACTGCTCCTATGTACAGCGACACCTATCAGATAGATATATAAGAAACTTCTTCAATCTGTTCTTTCTTCTTCTCCAGTTGTTTGTAATGTAATGTACACTATATTAAGTTCAATTATATTTTTCATTTAATACTTTATATGTAAGCCTCAGATCTTCGCTTCCATTTTTCATTCCGTAACAAAAGGTTATGGGCCCAGCTCTATTATAAGAGCAAGAACTAAGTGTATCAAAAGTAGTGATATTAAGAGGTTAGGTCTACATGTGGTGGTCTCCTTAAAAGGAAATATTAAAAAATTTCTAATACCATAAATTCTACACGCATTGAATTGTTCACCAAAGATAATTATGAAACGTGGAAGATGCAAGTTGAGGCTTTGTTAATAAAAGCTGATCTATGGCTAACGTGAGTGGTGTAAAACCAATGCCAGAAGCTACGGGAGCTCAAGGGTCCTCAACGCAAGAGATGAATACCTGGAAAAAGGATTACCAAAAAGCAATGTCAGATTTGATTCTCAGCATTAGTCCGTCTAAATTGAAGCAGGTGAGAGAAAAGGTCTGGCACGAAAAGCCACCCTGCTAAAGCAACTAACGTTGCAATGTATGCAAGAAGGGGGTGATTTGAGATAACATATGAAAAAGTTTTTTGATGCCGTAGACAAGTTGAATGATATGAATGTGTATATAAATCCTGATCTGCTCTCCATAATGTTACTATATAGTCTACCAGAAAGTTTTGAGAATTTCAGGTGCGCAATAGAATCAAGAGACAATTTACCTGATGTAGAGACGTTAAAAGTAAAAATCCTGGAAGAAAATGATGCAAGGAAACAGAAGATGAGTGATACGTCAGGAGCTATGATGGCAGCTTCAAGTTGGAAAAAGAATACAAATCAAGGAAAGCCAAGGAAACCATGGGTATTCAGGGATAATAATTCCAACAAAGATCTAAAGGAAGATCATACAAGAGAATTAAAGGTACATTCACATAATAAACATATAGTAAAATGTGTGCGGTGCAATAGAACAGGGCATGTAGCATCAAGGTGTTACGCTAATCTGAATCATAAAGGTAATCATAAGGCAAATAATGTAGATGATCTCTTTTACGTAAACTTAGCTAATACAGAAGAGAATAAAATAAATTATGTTAACCAAAGACATAGTCAGTGGTGCTTAGATAGTGGGTGTACAACTCATTTATGTAACGAGAAGGCTAAATTTAATAATCTTATTGACGTTTACAATCAAAGTTTAAATTTAGCTAGTAAAGCATCGACAGAAGCTAAGGCGAGAGATGATGTAAGTTTAATAGTCACAAATGGAGAAAATGAGAGATCAGTCGGCTACAAAATACATTATTTGTCCCTGACCTTCGTACCAATCTAGTTTCTGTTGCCAAAATCACAGAGAGAGATCATATAGTAATATTTAAGAAAGATGTGGCTATAATAAAGAGTAACGAAGGTGAAATAAAAATCATTGCCGATAGAGTAGGTAACCTATATTATATAAGAGAAGTTAATGAATATGCTAATAAAGTCTCAATTAAAGAAGATACAGAAATTAAATTATGGCCGAGCGAATGGCTCATTTGAATTTAAGAGATTTGACGCAACTAATGAAAAATGAAATTGCTATTGGAGGAAACATAACAAGAAATGAAAGTTTCAGAGATTGCAAAGTTTGCTTATTAGGTAAACAACACAGAGATCCCTTCAAAAATCAGAGGGAGCCATGTTCAGAATTCTTGAGAATAGTACCCAGATAACCAGCTGCACCAATACTGCTCCTGTACTGCGCGGCAGCTATGTCGCGTTTTGGATGCGCTGTGCCGCTAAGCTGCATCGAAAACGGTCCTCGATACTGCATCGCCGTAAGAGGGCAACACGGTCGCATTAATGTGTCAAATGCCGTACAAGAGCAGGTTGCGCCAATGTGGTAGATGTCGGTAAAGTAAATGTCTATTGAACAAAGTGTAGTAGCAGCAGGAGCACTCTTCTTTTTACCGACAACGTTAATATTTATTTCAATTACATACTGGATACTATTGGGTCGTTTGGAAAGTAACTTTATTTTTCGTGTAGGGATGACAATGCTTCCATTTGTTATTACTAGACTGCGAATCTTTCTGCAAAATAAAAATTCACTACATCGATTGCAAGAAATAGAAACCAAATTGAATGTTAATTATTTCTTCGGGAAAGGAGAAAACGAAATGACTTTCCGAACGACCTAATAGTATGTAGTATGTAATTTAAATAAATATTAATTTATCTGCACAAAGTCTAAATAAAATCAATCTTATCATTTTTACACAAAGAAACATTTCTCAGTTACTTTTAAGGCTCGGTAGGTTTAGAGTATTGAAACGTCGTCATGCAGAAAAAAAGTGTCGTAGATGGGAAAAGAAACTTTATATATTTCGGTTGAAGCGCTTCGGGCTGCCCGAGTGCTTCGAGCTGCCCCGTGGTTTCGTGCTGCCCGGGAGTGACTCGACGTCGTCGGGCGGGTTCGGAAAGAATCGGACAAGTTCGGGCGAGCGAGTTATCGCGATACCCGAGATTCAACTCTGCGTTCCCGCGAACTTGTCCGCTTCTGTCCGAAACTAAATTGAATGTTATCTCTTCCCTTAATGATTTTAATAGAGGAGAAATCATATATTGACATCTTCAATTTTAAGAATTTTCCAACAACTATCAATTTCATCTACTCAATTTTGCTATAAATGCATAATGATCCGCAGTCTATCCATGACACATCAGACGGCCCGAGAGTGGCCCGACTTCGTCGAGTGATTTGAGCAGTTGGTGATTTGAAAATTATAGTCAACACGTGTTGGTCGAGAAAGTGTCGACTTCAAGCTCAATAGTAATGACCTGTTATTAATCTATCCATATAGAACAGCCCCGGGAACGTCACTGAAAGAAATCGTGTCTATCGAGTTGGGTCTGCCTAGTCCCACTACAGCCGCGCGCCTGAAGTCTCAATGTGTTGACTTCGATGGTGCACGCTACGTAGTACATGTATGTGTGGCCGCTAGGGGTGTGCGGGCCGCACGGTTTTCAGACACAGAATCTGGCTGCAGGAGCCTAGCCGTAGCCAAATTCTGTGTCCGAGCGTACCCTCACTCTCTCCAGCCCCGGGAACGGCAGAAATCGGGTCTATCGGGTTGTGGGTCTCCCTAGTCCTACCACAGCAGCGCGCCCGTAGTCTCAATGTGTTGACTTCGATGGTGCACGCTACGTAGTATGTACATGTATGTGTGGCCGCTAGGGGTGTGCAGGCCACACGACTTTCAGACACAGAATCTGGCTGCAGGAGCCTAGCCGTAGCCAAATTCTGTGTCCGAGCGTACCCTCACTCTCTCCAGCCTCGGGAACGGCAGAAATCGAATCTATCAGGTTGTGGGTTTCCCTAGTCCTACCACAGCCGTCGCGCCGAAAAAATTAATTAAATCCTGCTTTTCATTGACAATTATGATACATAACATATTTAAAAAAAATACTGAAGACGATGAAAATAATCGTTAAACATTTGTATCTTTGATATGCGCGATCTTACAGGTCTCACAAGGTTCCACTTCCTAACAAGTAAGGATCTTTTCGGTGAACCTTCCACTATGTAACGTGACAAAAATTATTTCCAAGTGGGTCCGGGTCTTCAAGATATTGTTATCTGAAGGCATCCGCGTCGCGTTATCCTGTCCGCGCTCGGACGCAATACAGCAGAATTGTGAGCGATCGTTAGACAATACCGCGATCGAAATATGTTTCTCGCGAACAATTGCTGAATGATCTGATCGTGGCTTCGCGTTTCCGCAATTCGAAAAGATCGGCAGAGCAACCAAACATAACGATTTAAAAAAATACAGGACGTCAAGTAGTATAAAAATGTCAAGGATCACTACGACTGCTAATGTTTTTGACAATGATGTACCACAATAAAAAATTCTGAAAAAAAATTGACAACACTGCCTGTTATAGTAATTTATCAGGGAAACAAACACTAGAATGGCATGTTTTCATATTTTGGAGAAAAAAATATTTTTCCGTATTTTTTGGGGGGGTTTTTCATTTTTTACGACCACAGTTTGGAACAAAAAAATCTGAAAAAATTCTCAAAAATGCGTCTTACGATACAAAATATGTCACATTTTTTTCAGATTTTTAAAGCGCATTGAGACCGGAAAATGCGCAGAAGAGCGCAAAATCTAATTTACCCAGTAACTACCCTTACGGGTAATTTAGGGGGTTGAATTTTTGCTCAGAGGGGTTTTTCTTGGTCAGCTTTCGAATGGTTCAATAACCACTGAAAAACCTCCAAGGGCAGTTTTGATGATCTTATTCAGCTAGGCCCTTTAAATCACTCTGACGGCTCATCGAAAAAGACGTAGAAAAAGAATTAGCTTAAATTTTTCGGCTCCATACAGTTAATGGTCGAGATTGAAAAAATAATTTTGCAATAGCCCAATGCTTTCCGAATAAAACCACCGAAAAAAGTGTAGCTCAATCGGATTTCAAAAAAAAAAAATGATTTCATTAGTTTTGTTGACAAAAAATTCGAGTTTTTGCAAAATACTGAGGTGGTAGACAAATTTTGAGACGAGATTTGAAATAAGCGTGGAAGAATCTACGGGAAATGATGTACAGCATGTTGCAAAAAAAGCTTTTCCATTCGTGGTATTGTGAAAATCATAGTTTTACTGAAATTGTGCTGGTTTAACGAATTTTGTCGAGGTTAAAAAACGTTCGTACTATAATCTCCCTACTTTCCCCATATTCTGCAAAGTTTGAGCTTTAATTTAAAAAAAAAATCATCGTTCTATCTCTTTTCTATCGAAAGTTCTTTGATTTTAACACAGAATTCGTCGGGTTGGCGACCCGGCGGTGAGAATCCTTGCAGCGACCCGTGCAGCGACCCAAAAGCTGCACGGGTCGCTGCACGGGTCGCTGCAAGGACCGCTTCCTGGATCGCGACGGAATGCATAAAAAAGTTTGTCGGTACTGACGACCAGTCGTGGACCCGCTAGGGGACTCATCGGTAAAGCTACCCAGCAGGCCCTACCTGAGACGCTCCGATATCGTTAGACGGTTTAAAACTGTATATATAGAAATCGGTGACGGATCAGGTAGCAGCGAGAAAGGTCTTTGCATGACTGTCTGTCCATCTTGTGGCGAGTGTAGGAAATTAGCTGCCACAAAAGATTACAAATTTCAATAATTTATTTCATTTGTATCGAAAGTTCTTTCGATAGAAGAAGAGAGCGAGTTATCGCGATATCGGAGATTCGACTCTGCGTTCGCTCGAACTTGTCCGCTTCTCTCCGAACGCTTCCGATGGAGTGGAGTCACGCTCGGGGCACCCGCCCGATGTGTCACGGATAGACTGCGGATCTTTGTGCAAATTAAAAAATGTCGGCGTCGATTACAAGAAATAGAAACTAAATTGAATGGCATCTCTTCCCTTAATGATTTTAATAGAGGAGAAATTATATACTGACGCCTTTGTTTCGACATCGCGGCATAATACGTCCATGAGAACGAAGCGGTTAATTAGATACTTTTCTATCCGAAGTTTCGGATAGATTTGTAACTAGTATCTGCATTTAACCCTTAGCGGTCGAGTGGCGCCTCTGCGACGCCACTAAAAATTGGTGTACTATTATTTAAATAATTGTTTACACTATCAGATATGCCGGTATCTAACCAATTACTACACATTTAAGTATTGTATGAGGTATTATATCAATTTCATATTTGACAGCTTTTGGGTCGCTGCACGGGTCGCTGCAAGGATTCTCACCGCCGGGTCGCCAACCCGACGAATTCTGTGTTAAAATCAAAGAACTTTCGATAGAAAAGAGATAGAACGATGATTTTTTTTTTAAATTAAAGCTCAAACTTTGCAGAATATGGGGAAAGTAGGGAGATTATAGTACGAACGTTTTTTAACCTCGACAAAATTCGTTAAACCAGCACAATTTCAGTAAAACTATGATTTTCACAATACCACGAATGGAAAAGCTTTTTTTGCAACATGCTGTACATCATTTCCCGTAGATTCTTCCACGCTTATTTCAAATCTCGTCTCAAAATTTGTCTACCACCTCAGTATTTTGCAAAAACTCGAATTTTTTGTCAACAAAACTAATGAAATCATTTTTTTTTTTTTAAATCCGATTGAGCTACACTTTTTTCGGTGGTTTTATTCGGAAAGCATTGGGCTATTGCAAAATTATTTTTTCAATCTCGACCATTAACTGTATGGAGCCGAAAAATTTAAGCTAATTCTTTTTCTACGTCTTTTTCGATGAGCCGTCAGAGTGATTTAAAGGGCCTAGCTGAATAAGATCATCAAAACTGCCCTTGGAGGTTTTTCAGTGGTTATTGAACCATTCGAAAGCTGACCAAGAAAAACCCCTCTGAGCAAAAATTCAACCCCCTAAATTACCCGTAAGGGTAGTTACTGGGTAAATTAGATTTTGCGCTCTTCTGCGCATTTTCCGGTCTCAATGCGCTTTAAAAATCTGAAAAAAATGTGACATATTTTGTATCGTAAGACGCATTTTTGAGAATTTTTTCAGATTTTTTTGTTCCAAACTGTGGTCGTAAAAAATGAAAAACCCCCCCAAAAAATACGGAAAAATATTTTTTTCTCCAAAATATGAAAACATGCCATTCTAGTGTTTGTTTCCCTGATAAATTACTATAACAGGCAGTGTTGTCAATTTTTTTTCAGAATTTTTTATTGTGGTACATCATTGTCAAAAACATTAGCAGTCGTAGTGATCCTTGACATTTTTATACTACTTGACGTCCTGTATTTTTTTAAATCGTTATGTTTGGTTGCTCTGCCGATCTTTTCGAATTGCGGAAACGCGAAGCCACGATCAGATCATTCAGCAATTGTTCGCGAGAAACATATTTCGATCGCGGTATTGTCTAACGATCGCTCACAATTCTGCTGTATTGCGTCCGAGCGCGGACAGGATAACGCGACGCGGATGCCTTCAGATAACAATATCTTGAAGACCCGGACCCACTTGGAAATAATTTTTGTCACGTTACATAGTGGAAGGTTCACCGAAAAGATCCTTACTTGTTAGGAAGTGGAACCTTGTGAGACCTGTAAGATCGCGCATATCAAAGATACAAATGTTTAACGATTATTTTCATCGTCTTCAGTATTTTTTTTAAATATGTTATGTATCATAATTGTCAATGAAAAGCAGGATTTAATTAATTTTTTCGGCGCGACGGCTGTGGTAGGACTAGGGAAACCCACAACCTGATAGATTCGATTTCTGCCGTTCCCGAGGCTGGAGAGAGTGAGGGTACGCTCGGACACAGAATTTGGCTACGGCTAGGCTCCTGCAGCCAGATTCTGTGTCTGAAAGTCGTGTGGCCTGCACACCCCTAGCGGCCACACATACATGTACATACTACGTAGCGTGCACCATCGAAGTCAACACATTGAGACTACGGGCGCGCTGCTGTGGTAGGACTAGGGAGACCCACAACCCGATAGACCCGATTTCTGCCGTTCCCGGGGCTGGAGAGAGTGAGGGTACGCTCGGACACAGAATTTGGCTACGGCTAGGCTCCTGCAGCCAGATTCTGTGTCTGAAAACCGTGCGGCCCGCACACCCCTAGCGGCCACACATACATGTACTACGTAGCGTGCACCATCGAAGTCAACACATTGAGAGTTCAGGCGCGCGGCTGTAGTGGGACTAGGCAGACCCAACCCGATAGACACGATTTCTTTCAGTGACGTTCCCGGGGCTGTTCTATATGGATAGATTAATAACAGGTCATTACTATTGAGCTTGAAGTCGACACTTTCTCGACCAACACGTGTTGACTATAATTTTCAAATCACCAACTGCTCAAATCACTCGACGAAGTCGGGCCACTCTCGGGCCGTCTGATGTGTCATGGATAGACTGCGGATCATTATGCATTTATAGCAAAATTGAGTAGATGAAATTGATAGTTGTTGGAAAATTCTTAAAATTGAAGATGTCAATATATGATTTCTCCTCTATTAAAATCATTAAGGGAAGAGATAACATTCAATTTAGTTTCGGACAGAAGCGGACAAGTTCGCGGGAACGCAGAGTTGAATCTCGGGTATCGCGATAACTCGCTCGCCCGAACTTGTCCGATTCTTTCCGAACCCGCCCGACGACGTCGAGTCACTCCCGGGCAGCACGAAACCACGGGGCAGTTCGAAGCACTCGGGCAGCCCGAAGCGCTTCAACCGAAATATATAAAGTTTCTTTTCCCATCTACGACACTTTTTTTCTGCATGACGACGTTTCAATACTCTAAACCTACCGAGCCTTAAAAGTAACTGAGAAATGTTTCTTTGTGTAAAAATGATAAGATTGATTTTATTTAGACTTTGTGCAGATAAATTAATATTTATTTAAATTACATACTACATACTATTAGGTCGTTCGGAAAGTCATTTCGTTTTCTCCTTTCCCGAAGAAATAATTAACATTCAATTTGGTTTCTATTTCTTGCAATCGATGTAGTGAATTTTTATTTTGCAGAAAGATTCGCAGTCTAGTAATAACAAATGGAAGCATTGTCATCCCTACACGAAAAATGAAGTTACTTTCCAAACGACCCAATAGTATCCAGTACGTAATTGAAATAAATATTAATGTTGTCGGTAAAAAGAAGAGTGCTGCTGCTGCTACTACACATTTGTTCAATAGAAATTTTCTTTACCGATATCTTAATGTGGAACATCCACTTTAGTTCGACCAGCTCTGTTTCACCGCACCGGCGAGAGCCCCACTAGTACAAGACCTGTACGGCATTCGAAACATTAGTGCGACCGTGTTGCCCTCTTACGGCGATGCAGAATCGAGGAACGTTTTCGATGCAGCTTAGCGGCAGAACGCATCCAAAACGCGACATAGCTGCCCCGTGCAGCCCTGGTTATCTGGGTACATACTGATATATGTGGTCCGATGAGAACCACATCGAAGGGGGGTGCTCGATTTTTTGTTACATTTATAGATGATCACTCTAGATGGTGCCAAATTTATTTGCTAGAAAGAAAAAGTGATTGTTTGGATGCATTTAAGAAATACAAAAGGTTGGTCGAGAATCACAAAGAAAAGAAAATTTAAATTCTGCAATCTGATAATGGAGGTGAGTATTGTAATTATGAATTTGCAAAGTATTTGGAGGAAAATGGAATTCAATCCAGAAGATCGACAGTATATACACCTGAACAAAACGGTGTGGCTGAGAGTAGAAATAGGACAGTAATTGAAGCAGCCAGATGTATGCTAATACAATCAGGGCTGCCATTATCATTTTGGGGAGAAGCAGTGATGACTGCAAATCATATTAAGAATAGATGTCCAACGAAAGCACTGAAAGGTAGGATTCAATTTGAGATCTGGATGGGGAGGACTCCAAATTTAAGATATATGCGAGTTTTTGGAACAAAGGCATATGTACTGGACAAAAGTATAAACAAAGGAAAATTTGATGAGAGATCAAAAGAAGTAACATTTATAGGTTACTCAGATGAAGTTAAAGGATATCGAGTATGGTTACGCAAAGAACGGAAAGTAGTTATCTCAAGAGATATCAGATTTACAAATGAAAAGTATGGTCTAGAAAATTGAAATAGAAGAGCAGGAAGGTAACCTGGAGACTGAGATTGGAGAGCACCAAACAATATGTCAACACGAAGAAGTTGCAAGTGAGGAAAATGTAGAAAGAGAACAGAATCCTCTCAACAAACGATTACCGGGTAGACCGAAGCTGGTCAGGACTGGTAAACCGGGACGACCGAAAATGGTATACAGTATACAGTATGGTAAATTCGGATGTCCAGAACAATAATGAAGAAAGTTCAGGGCGTGACTTGGAGAATATGGAAATCCAAGAGGATGTATTTCACGATGCTGCGGGGTTTATTGAAATTAGCCTAGAAGAAGCAATGAACTGTAAAGAAAAGGATGAGTGGGAAGATGCCATCATGTTGGAATTTAAACAATTACTCAAAAATAAAACATGAAGTATTGTTGATCGTCCTGAAAATAAAAATATAGTTGGGTGTAAAATTGTTTTAAACAACAAGACTAATGCTGATGGAAGTCTAGAAAGAAGGAAGGCTCGATTAGTTGCAAAGGGGTATAGTCAACGTTTTGGAGTTGATTATAAGCAAACTTTTGCACCCGTTGCAAGATTTGATTCCGTGAGAATACTTTCAGCCCTAGCTGCTCAATATGAATTAGAAATACATCAATTAGATGTTATTGTATTGTCGCGATGTGTGGGTTTCGCGACTGTTCCGGATCTGGACCCGCCAAATTAATCTTGGGCCAGTAGTTCAAGAGATTTGGATAGTATGAAAGACGCAAAAGACAATAATCGGTTCGCGTGACAATGAATTACGTTAAAAGAAGCGTTTTGTCCCGGACCTGCTAGTGGACTCATCAGTAAGGCTGATCTAGCAGGTCCTGCCTTATACGCGCGCAGATTTGAATAATCCTAATCCGGATTGAATCGATACAATAAAACTGATGCTCGCGGATCTGATGTAAGATGTTATTCCGCTCGCGAGGGATCTTGACTGATGTGATCCCGGTTTGACGCGTGTCCTGATTGCTGGACAATTAACTGCTGCACTAGAAGTCTTTGAAAGTACACTCAATGATTGACAAGTACAACGGCCGGTGCGTTGTACTTGTATATCCGCGGATTCAATGATGCTTGTCCGAAAGCTAAGAAGGAACTGTCGGAGTTCGACTTCTTGTCCGAACGCGATGAAGAAAAACATGTACTGATTGGTTCTGGCCGAAAGTTGTACGAACCAATCAGCAACCTCAAGAATGTTTAGACCTCCTTCTCGTAGCTCTGAAGGAGCCTCGGGAAGGAGGTGCAACAATGTAAGGTAATCTGACTCTGGACGGACGCGGCTAGTCGTTCGAAGGGACCAATTTATGGTACATTGTCCTTTAAGAAAAACCAAACATCTGGCAATGTTTTCGAATGGTCGTCGAATGACCCTACTTGACTTAATCTTCGAGGAAGATTCTTAGTCACGAACGCACCATAAATATGTCCGAAAGAATTTCACGTTTTCTGTTCCGACGGGACGGAACAGTTATTGCAGCATTTCTCAATAGAGACCTGGAAGAGGAGGTATTTATGGAGATTCCAGATTATTTGAGTCAATTTCTTAAGAGAATCACCCTCCAGGAGAGAGAAAAAGGGAAATTGGGTAAGTTAGCAAACGATATGCTTCAAAAGATAAATGAAGGAAATAGGGTATGTAAGCTGAATCGAGCAATATATGGTTTAAAACAAGCTGGTAGACAATGGAATATTAAATTAGATCGTAAATTAAAAGGTTTTCGATTGGAGCTAATTAAAAATGATCCATGTGTCTGTTTTAAAAGAACGTCAGAAACAATTTTAATTGCTTTGGTTTATGTCGATGACATTTTAATTGCATCAAATAGTAAAAATTGTACAAAAATATTTAAGTTGTATTTAATGAATGAATTTGAAGTTCGAGATTTAGGTAAAGCGAAATATTGCCTTGGAATAGAGATCGCTCAAGAAAATGGACGAATTACATTGTCACAAAGGAAATATACAGAAGACATATTAAATCGGTTTGGAATGGGAGATGCAAAACCGATTGATACGCCAATTGATGTAAATGCCAAACTGAATAAGGACGGTGACGAAGATGAAGATGACATATCCAAGGATGAGCCATATCGTGAACTGGTTGGAGCATTAATGTATTTAGGGTTAGCAACCAGACCCGATATAATGAGAACGGTAGTAGGTTTGGCTCAGTTCTCAAACAGTCATAGGCGATATCACTGGTTAGCTGTGAAAAGAGTCCTGAGATATTTGAGGGGAAGATGCAATGCAGGGTTAACATATGAGAACAATCTACCACTGACGGGCTATACTGATGCAGATTGGGGCTCCTGTACAGTTGATAGAAAATCATACACGAGATATGCATTTATCATGAGTGGAGCCGCCATAACATGGAAGTCTCAGAAGCAGAAAACTGTTGCTTTATCGTCAACCGAGGCTGAATATATGGCGATAGCCGAGGCCACGAAAGAAGCCATGTACCTCAGCAGATATCTGCAAGAATTGGGGTTTGCGTGCGAGGTCTCATTGTTTAGCGACAATCAAGGTGCAAGATTGCTTGCCAATAATCCAATATATCATAGTCGTTCTAAACATATAGATATTAAATATCATTTTGTGCGAGAAGCCTTAAGAGATATTAAGCTTAGTTTAGATTATATTCCGACTAATGAAATGCCTGCGGATGTATTAACAAAGGGACTGTCGAAGAGTAAACATTATTCATGTATGTTAGGATTAGGTTTGCATTTCCATACTTAAATATATTATTTCCTCAAAATGCACATATTAAGAAGGGAGTGTTGGAAGTATACTTGTACTGCGCGCGTTTTGTATGTACAGTAAATCCTGATAAGTTGCGCGGGCTAGAAACCTGGTAAGTTGCATCGGCCTACTCACTCCACTGCCTGTCAACGCTGTCCCAGCCGCAGGACGGCGACTATTGTCGTCGGCTCGGGTATATCGGTGTGACCACCACTACATTGACTCAATGAATCGAATGTTCAAACTTCTTAATAATCATTATTTTTTCATGGGACTTTTTGAAAACGTATTTCTGGCATCTTTCTGAGTAAAACAAGACCAAACACGATATAGTTTCAATTGTAATTTAGTGATGTAATCGACGAAGAAAGTTTCGGTCGCAATGTGCGTAGCCGTCGCCGACACCGTTGCTCTATTGTAGTCTCGCTCGGCGCGATCGGAGCGGTAGACCCAGCCATAAATCAGAATAGCAAGTCTACCTGGTAAGTTGCTCAGTCAGAGAACAGCGTTTTTGCAACTTACCAGGATTTACTGTATTTTGTTTTGGTGACTGATCCTATGTACAGCGACACCTATCATATAGATATATAAGAAACTTCTTCAATCTGTTCTTTCTTCTTCTCCAGTTGTTTGTAATGTAATGTACACTATATTAAGTTCAATTATATTTTTCACTTAATACTTTATATATAAGCCTCAGATCTTCGCTTCCATGTTTCATTCCCTAACAGTTGGCCTACCTCAATTTAATGGCTCAAACAGTCTGATGCGATTTCGTTCGCCTCCAACGTTGTTTATAAAACGAAGATCTGGGATTGTTATAAGCAAATCGATCGTCGGATCGTCCCAAGAGCTGGTCGTCGACTATCGATCGTCACCAACACTATCGGATCTAACACCTGTAAATGTAATATGAAAATTATTTTAAACAAAAATTAAATAAACTTGATTTCTATTGCACGATAAAGTAAAAATATCAGATTCGTTTACCTTCTATTGATTAAATGTCAAACAATGTATTGGAATAAAGCTTAAATTCTTCTCGATCGAAATGAAGACATATAAGAAATTTAATGATATCGGCGCCAGGTTCGATCATTTATAGAAAAAATTAACGGAAACTGTATGAGAATCAAAAAAGACAAAAAAGTATAAAGTAGAAAAAATTAAAGTTGTTCAGTCTTGAAAAAGATATACTTTTATAATTTATAAAAACCGCGTCTTCAAAAATACATCTTTCATACACCTGAAGTTGTCTTTTTTGGAGACATAGTTTTCATGTCTGAAATGAGATGTTTGAAAGATATCTTCCCTCATCCATAAAAACGATGTCTTCAAAAACACATCTTTAAAATGTGCGAAAGACGTCTGTTTGGCGACGTAGACGTTCAGACATAAAAATGACATGAAACAGACATCTTTAAGATGTTGTGTGCCATCTGGGTAGCGTTAAGGTGGTTGATCGTAGATGGGATGAGATTAAAGAGTTTACATCGATACAAAAGGAAGAATTCCTCAAGGCAGTAAAATTCGTATTGGAAGCTAATGTGTTTCGTTTAATGGTATCTTTTACAAACAAATATTTGGTACAACTATGGGTTCACCCATTTCTCCTCTTGTTGCTAATTTAGTAATGGAAGAATTAGAAAATAGTTCTATTTCCAAATTACCATTTGATCTGATTTTCTACAAACGTTATGTTGATGACATCGTAACTTGTATAAGACCGTATCAAATTGATTGGTTACTTAAAATTTTTAACAATTTCCACAACAGATTACAGTTTACATACGAGCTTGAAGTTAATTCATGCTTAAACTTTCTTGATGTTAGTATAATTAAAACAGACTAACAACTAAAAACCAGTTGGTTTCATAAAACTACTTGATCTGGTAGATATATTAATTTCTTTTCGGCCCACCCATTACAACATAAAGTGGGTCTCATAAAAGGCTTGGTAGATCGTGCCATTTTACTCTCAAACCCGCAATTCAGAACAGAGAATTTATCTTTGATTACACAAGTATTAAAACATAATAACTTTCCTAGTTCTTTTGTTTCTAATATCATCAAAGAAAGGATTTTCCAAATTTATCATCCGTTTTTAGTCAATCAATTAAAACAGGAAAAAATTATAGCAACAGGTCCGATCAATTATAACAATACAGTTTTGATCCCATTCATTGACAATATTTCTTTTGATATTCAAAGAATTTTTAGAAAAGTGGGTATACACACCATATTCAATATACCGTCATATTTGAAGAAATGGTTTCCTCCTTTCAAAGATAAACTTTTCATGGCTAAAAGTTGTAACGTGGTTTATGAAATACCTTGTAAAGGTTGTAATCTGACATATATTGGGCAGACTTCTAGGTATTTGGACACACGCTTGACTGAACATAAACGAAACATTTTCCTTTCTCCTACACAACACACCGCTTTAAATAAACATTCAATAGAACTTGATCATTGTTTCGATTTTGAGAATGTGAAGATTATTGACAAAGAATCTAATTTACAGCGTAGATTATTATTGGAAACTATTCATATGATTAAACAACAAAGCGTTAATCTTAGATATGAAACATCTAAGATTCATGACTATTACGCGGCATTACTGAACCAGTACTGTTTTTTATGATGATATTTCCAATACAATTTAGATTCTGCTTATTACGCATTTTTTCACTCATCCTCTTCACAAATTATAAATTTGTTTTTTCTTTTCCCTTGTTTACACACATTGATATGTTTAGTTTGTATTAAAACATGGTAGACACCATGATAAAAATGGATATTTTTTGTTTCTTCTTACAAAATTAGTTATTTTTGTTTATATTTTATACAGTGGTGTTACATTTAAAACTGTATGTCGAATATGTTTCAACAGCGTGGTTTCAAAATTGCCGCTCTGCACATCACGTACCACCATTGATCGATATCGATCTACCAATCACTGAGCATCATCTATATATAAGACAGAGCCTTCTTGCCTTTGAAACAGCACGTGTTTCAGTTACATATCTGCCACCATGGTTTAAAGTTGGTTTTCGTGTAACTCTCAATATTTGTTTTAAATGTTTGTCCACTTTTGATACAACATGTACGTGGACTATTTTTGTTTTCTTTTTCCGTTACACGGTCTTCAAAAATATTGATTATATTTTAATTTTGTTATATTTCAGACGCAGAAATGTCTCTCTGAAAAAGATCCACATCGGGATCGAAACGTTAGAAACATGATTTAATAATTGCACGATTTGTCGTTAGTGCTAGTCCGTCGCCTAGTCTGTGAGTCTACATAGATGATTCAAATTTAAGGGTACCGTGATCAGTGATGCCAGACGGAGGAACCTGGAGGAACTTGCCCCTCCGTCTGGGCCCCCACTCTTACTTTTACTGCACACACGGTACACACGAACGTACTTCTACTCTGTCTGTGTGAGACTCACAAGAGTCTGAGAAGTATGAGTGGGGGGCCCAGCCGGAGGGGCAAGTTCCTCCAGGCTCCTCCGTCTGGCATCACTGACCGTCATGCATTGCATGTATAAAGCGTGGGAGGAAGTTACTTGCAATTTCGGGTCCGATCCGACTTCATCGAAATCTTGATTTTGGTCAAGATATCAATTCCATTCCAGTGGCTTAGATGGTAGAGTGTCTGACTCGTAGTCGGAAGGGCCGGGGTTCGAATCCCCGGTGCGGCAAAAATTTTCAAGAACGGAAGCAAAACCTTATAAGGGGAAGTCTGGTGGACGGAGCTACTCGCTGAACACCGACCGACAACCGAGGATGGTGGACACATTCAAACAATCAGCCATATTTCCTAGAGTATGCCAAGCCCACCTAGGGGGAAGATCTCGATGAAACTGATGCCTAATCTCTCAGGAGATAGATTTCGGCAAAGTTGACGAACCCTTCCCCCTTAACCCCAACGCAAAACAGGCTCGGCAGGCGAAGACCGCATGGAATTGATATCTTGACCAAAAATCAAGATTTCGATGAAGTCGGATCGGACCCGAAGTTCCAAGTAACTTCCTCCCACGCTTATACATGCCATGCATCACGGTATCCTTACATTTAAATCATCTAAGTAGACTCACAGACTAGGCGAGGGACTAGCCCAAGGGACTCCAGTGGGAGTGGGTAAGTTTCCAGACTATCCGGAAACAGACTAGGGACGGGATTCAATACTTGACATACTCAACATGGAAATATGGTGAAGCCGGGGGGAGTCAAAAGGACAGGCGAGACACCCTGCAGGTCTGAAGATGTGAGGGTCCAACGTTCACTCCGAGCCGTAAAACAGCTCATTAAAAACTCAAACAAATTAGGTAGAATGGCCCGCCTCATCAATGATGACCGTCCCGTCTAGTAGGCTGAAGACTCTGAAAGCGGCCCGGGCCATATAAAACAGAGGAACGACCGAAAAACGAAGGATAAATGCAACCCGCTCATGGGCCGAGAGCCGGAAGCCAATTGTGAGACTGGTGATGATGATCCGGTGTGCCTTTAGGAAGCGAGGGATGGCCAAACCATCCTTCCCCGGCGAAGCATTGACTACTACTACTACTACTACTAGGTTAGGTTAGGTTAGGTTAGCATGAGATCCTCCGGTTCGAGGCCTGGTGCAGGAGTCGAATTGGGTTGACCTTTCACCTCACCCAGGTGCTCACCGGAAAGGGTTGTTTCGGTGAGTACCTACATTGGGTGGGGAGAGAGCCGGCGGCACAGTGTCACCACCGCGCGGCATACTCTGGAGGAGTGTCTGGCATGGGCAGAGCCGCGTCGTGTCCTTAGAGCCACGGTGGAAGGGTGGGACGATGGGAGAGGTCGTGGAAGGCGGTGGCCTCCTTCTGCGAGACTGTGATGTCTCGGAAGGAGGCCGCTAAGCGAACCCGGGAAAGGGACCCGGGCTCGGCGAGGAGAGCGATGGCGAGGGGGCGTCCCCCTCGTCGTCGGGCACCGCCCCGTAATCCAGGGAGGAACACAGGGGCGGTGCCGAGAGGTAGGAGTGCGGCGGCAGGGGGGTCGTCTCCCCGTCGGTCTTCTGTGCCCCAGGTGAGGGGGGCGACGTCTGGGGGGAGGGCGCGAGGAGTGATCCCCTCCTCGCGTCAACTTGTGCCTCCCCGTAGTGGGGGGGCCGTGGATTGCCCTCACCCCGGAGGGCGGAGGATGGCGGGGCCGAGGGAATGAGCTGACCCCGGCCCCTGGGGGGGACGTAGTCTCCCCCCCGAGATGGACCGGCACCCCGGAGGGACCTTTACCCGGTCCCTTGTAGGGGGTGTCGGCCATCTACCGGAGTCGGGCTCCGGTGGGGTGGCGCGTGGGAGGTGGGGCGGGAAGGGTCGGGGCGTGCGAGTGCGCTTCCGACGACCCTTCCTTACCGGTGTCGGCGTCTTCTTGCCCTGGCCGGGCGGCGGCGATGCGTGGCCCCATAGGGGATCACACATTGCTGCTGCTCCGAGCAGCGCACGAAGGCTCCGGGAGCTGTGGGTGGACCGAACTGCGGTTCGGGAAGCCCAACTCGAAGGCTCCAGGGATGGGGACCCCGGGCGGGTCCCTCCGTCCGGGGTGTTATAGAGTAGGGTGGGGGGGGGGGGCTAACAACTCCACCTGGGATGCATGTTAGCTAAGGGGGTGGCCAGTTGAGTTCTCAGAGATCCTGGCCCCCCCTTACTTTAGCTTAGGCGGGTGTGGGGTTTTACTGAGCAGCCTTGGGGAGGGATTTCCCCTCCCCCGAGGAAGGTCTCTGATCTACGGAATGCGGATAGCATTTCCCCACAATAAAAAAAAAAGAAAAAAAAAGGTTAGCATTATTTTTCCAGTTGGCCAGTTGAGTTCGGTAGAGATCCTGGCCTCCCCCTTATATTAGCTTAGGTGGGAGTGCGGTTTTAGTGGGTAGAGGCTGGCCGGAACGTCCTCTGGACAGCCCCACATAACCCTGGGGGGGGGGGGGGCAGGGTATGCGTAACGCATTTCCGCACTTAAAAAAAAAAAAGCATTATTTTTCCAGTGCTATTTCAAATTCTGGATGACAACTATACTGCAAAGATCATTCGAACAAAGCCGGGAGGCCGCCCGACCACGCAGACGAAATTGTGAATATTTTGAAAACTATCTATCTCAAAATGAGAATTTTATTAAGCATTTAAATGGTGTAATGGATACATAGAATGCACATGGGTCACATTCGTATATATGGGTTCTTCTATGTTTATTTACCTAACGTGTAGCTCATTCGAAACTATGGCAGCCTTATGTCTCCACGGAACGTGGAAGAATACGTAAAATTCAATACATTATTCAATACAGTTTTTTGCAATTATCTCAAAAACTGAGAGTGAACGCCGGGTAGTTGTAATGACAAAAGTTGTTCATAATGTTGTCCTTGACAACATATGTCAAGGTCAATGATATCGTAGCTACCTCCCCTAAACGTAAGTTTTATCATTATATACAATACAATATACAAAACAATATATATATATATATATATATATATATATTGGGTCGGTCCTCGGGCCGGTCCTCTCTGCCCCCTTCACGACCTAACTACAACTCATTGTATTCGTATGATTTTTCCATTACTAGTTCAAATTCCGGATGACAGCTGCAATGCAAAAATTATGCGATCAGAATTAGTTGTGGTTAGGTTTAGAAAAGGAAAGAAGCTATAACAGAGCCTTAAGGCTGAGATTGTTAGCTAAGAATTAGAGATTGTAAACAAAGAGTTAGAGAGAGGTAGGATAAAATATATTGTCCTCTCTCTCTCACTCTAGCGTATATAACCCGACCGAGGTAGAAAGCGACCGTGCCGACGTTACCGGCATTTACTATAATTTCTATTGTTTAAAGATTATCTATGAACAATAGATAAAATACTAAAAAATGGCGAATATGTGTAGTGACGCAGTGGGGGGGGGGGGGGGAGCTGCCAAGGCAGAAACCCAAAAAGATAGAACAGGGAGCTAATAAAATAATATATTTAGATAACTAATTAAGAAAAGAGAGAATGCGAGCAACTTGCGACTTTTACTAATAACAATATGTACAGTCAGTGTTCAAGACGCGCGCGCTAAGAGTCGACTAACGCGAACCGCGGCGCTCGGCTCATCGAGCAATGTTTGCGGGATCACTTTCGGCGACCAATTGTAGCGCATCATTAATAAACATCCGGTCAGCCGCGCTAATTATTGGTTGACACCGCGTCTAGATCGTTCGCGAAAGATCTAGCAAATCAACAGGAAGTCTCCCGAGCGGTGATTGGTCAACCAATAAAAGGAGCGGGCAGCTGTGTCTCGCTCTCGTTCGTTTCGCTCTGCCACACGTGGCAAACACCGCTCTTCTCAGAAATCCTTTTACGTGTCACGTCCGGTGGTCCAACCGTCATTAATAAATAATAAATAACCACGATACAAATATTTCCTAACTTATTTAATATTTTCTCTAACTGATGTTGCGCAAGAAATAGAAATAAAATACTGTAACCATATACTAAGCGAATAAACCGAAATATAATACGCGAGCGATGTTAAGCAAAAAGCACCTGCAGGCTACCTGCAGCGCAAAAATTACAAGAAAACCACCTAAACAAAAATTAAATACCAAACATAAATTGTTGGAAATTCAATTTCCTACAAAAAAGGTCTCTTGATATTTTGCAATATCTCGCGTAGTTTCCGAGATATTTGCACTTTTATAAAAAACAAGAAATCTACTTTACCGGCTAAACGGAGCCCATTGGATACCTGTTATATACACATTTTTTTCTTAAAATGACCTCAGGAACACAAATATAACCTTCAAAGTAGGGGCCACGGTTATCGTAATCTCCCCTTTTTTTATTTAGATATTCCGATTTTTATTAATGCAATTTTTACAGTAGTAAAACGTTTCTATGTAAAATGAATACATATTTTTAACATAGTTTTTACATTTTTAATAATATGGAAGGTTAAAAACTATAATTGAAAAAGTAATAAAAAATAAAAATAAAAATCGCTGCACGGGGACTCGAATGCTAGCTCCAGATTGCGATTCATACGCTCGACGGATCGACGGTCGATTTTCAGTTTCGTTTCCGTAAAGCAATACAACACGGAAAGTGCTAAAAATAGATTGTGGCTGGCGCAAGCGCACAAGCAGCGCACACGGACATAGAGGTACGCTGGTGTGTGTAGCGCGCGTGCAATCGAACAACCACTCACACGGGCAGACTAGACATACGTTCGTGTGTAGCGCGTGCGCAGTAGAAGTAAGAGTGGGGGAAGAGCCAGCTAAAGCGGCGACCGACGATTCTGGCATCACTGGTGTTTACAAAAAAAAGTAAACAGACGCTCCACGAATCAGCGTTACGTTGCCATAGAGCGTGCAGGAATACGAAAAATTCAATACAGTATTAGCGATAGGTTTTTGCGAATATCTCGAAAAATAAATCGACCGGGGTTTAACATGTATAGGAAAAAGTTGTTCAAAGCGTAGAAGTCTATAACATATTTTTTCATCAAAATCTGAGAGGAGGCCGAACTTTTAAATAATTACCAAAAAATGTTTGCAACAAACGTTGAACAGGATTCACTTTTCTACAAATGTCAATATAAAAAAAATAATGAAGCGACAACAAGATCAGGAACCACTATTGGATATGGGTGTAAATAAATGTACACTTGTACTTTTAAAGTAAAAACTAATCTTTATTGCACGGCGCGGAAGGAAGCTCTTTGCTATGAGAGATCTTAGCTTCGACTGACTGTATGAAAGAAAGAATCGTTGGAACCCCCTGAAAGGAAAACCCGAGTCCCTTCGTATCTCGAAACTGTTTAGGTTAGCCCCCCACAGTTCGGCTCTTGAAAGAAAATATACTTCTGAGAAGGTTCCATCGATACTTCGTAATCTCTGTTTAAGAATATGATTCTGAGATCGTTGATTCATTTTTGTAACTAGTTGATAATCCAACAACCACTAATACAAAAAGAATAATGAAGCGACAACAAGATCAGGAACAATACATACAAAAAAAAATAAACGCGTCGAAAACCACGCGCGGTAGAAGTGAAACTTCTTGCAGTGTAGTAATGTTTAGAAGCAAGTTAAATGTTAAATAAAAAGACAAGATCAGGAACAACTAATAAAAATAAAAAAAAACAAAATCATAGAAAAAATCATAGAAAAAGTTTCACTTCAAACATAATGAACGATCAAAATTGGCGACGCAAAGAAAGAGAGCGTATGGGAAATGCTATGAACTACGTCTCTTTCTTTCTCATACGCTCTCCTTCTTTGTGTCGCCAATTTTGATCGTTCATTATTTTTGAAGTGAAACTTTTTCTATGATTTTGGTTTTTTTTTGGTTTCTTATTAGTTGTTCCTGATCTTGTTTTTTTTATTTAACATTCCCAGTCTTAATTTACTTCTAAACATTACTAGACTGCAAGAAGTTTCACTTCTACCGCGCGCGGTTTAGTTCCTGATCTTGCTGTCGCTTCATTATTCTTTTTGTATTAGTGGTTCCTGATCTTGTTGTCGCTTCATTATTCTTTTTGTATTAGTGGTTCCTGATCTTGTTGTCGCTTCATTATTTTTCTTGAATTAGTTATTCCTGATCTTGTTGTCGCTTCATTATGATTATTTACCATTTCCAATCTTAATTTACTTCTAAACATTACGAGACTGCAAGAAGTTTCACTTCTGCCGTTCGTGGTTTTTCACGCGTATAGTTTTTTATTCTGTACGTTTTATACGGCGCACAGTGGGGTATTTGGCGCAAATCGTGGACAAAATCAAAGAACTTTCGACAGATATGAGATAGAGGGCTGAAATTTTTTTTACATACAGCTAAAAATTCATAGAATATGGGAAAAATAGGGAGATTATGGTACGAATGTTTTTTAACCTCGAAAAAATTCGTCAAAATTGCGCAATTTCGAGAAAATTGTGGTTTTTTCAATAGCATACCCAGAAATTTTTTTTTAACATGCTATACATCATTTCCTGTAGATTTTTTTCCTTCTGAATTCAAATCTGGCCTCAAAATTTTTCTACGACTTCTGGGTTTTTCAAAAAATCGAATTATAGTTAAACAGTTAAACTTTTATTTTTTCAAGGTTAAAAACATTCGTATCATAATCTTCCTATTTTTCTCATATTCTACAATGTTTCAGCTTTAATTTAAAAAAAAATTCATCGCTCTATCTCATTTCTATCGAAAGTTCTTTGATTTTGAAACAGATTTCATTGGTTTGTCCCATAGTGTGGCGTTAGCATTACCCAAGACGTCACCATGGGACAAAAGCGATGAATTTTTTTCTAAATTAAAGCTGAAACATTGTAGAATATGGGAAAAATAGGAAGATTATGATACGAATGTTTTTAACCTTGAATAAATAAAAGTTTAACTTTTTAACTATAATTCGATTTTTTGAAAAAACCAGAAGTCGTAGAAAAATTTTGAGGCCAGATTTGAATTCAGCAGGAAAAAATCTACAGGAAATGATGTATAGCATGTTAAAAAAAAAATTTCTGGGTATACTATTAAAAAAACCACAATTTTCTCGAAATTGCGCAATTTTGACGAATTTTTTCGAGGTTAAAAAACATTCGTACCATAATCTCCCTACTTTTCCCATATTCTATGAAGTTTCAGCTGTGTGTAAAAAAAATTTCAGCCCTCTATCTCATATCTATCGAAAGTTCTTTGATTTTGTCCACGATTTGCGCCAAATACCCCACTGTGCGGCGTGGGTTACAAAAGAGAGAGAGAGCGCTATAGATCCCGGCTAATGCTTTCTCTCTCACTCTTTGTACCCCATGCCGACAGTGTGGTCTTCAACTCGTCCGTAAGACGGCGCAGTCTATCTCTACCCAACAAAAACATCCTGTAAACAGGAGCCAAGTTCTCTATGGCCGTAAAAAGTTGTGAGATCAAACAAAATACGGCCAAGTTCGTTAGCTTAGTAATACATCTTGCAATGCTGAAGAAATATGTTTGTCAATATAGTTTAAAAGAACGATATTTAATTTTTAAAAAGATACATGGAGAGTTAAATTATTCAAACTTGGCCGCTACCTAACACCTTTTATGTCCATTGGTTTAAAAAGTAACGGCCAAGTTTGAACAACTCATCACTGATGCCAAGTTATCACTGATTCAAATTTTATCAAAATCGGTGAGGTGGGACCTTTTATACACAACTACCGGTTTCCGTTATGAAATTAACATTTAGAAACACTGGGTGTGTGTTAAGCACTGGGTGGGTGTGTGTAGTGTCAGGCCGGCTCACAGTGGTCCGGATTGAAAAATCGTGACCCATTTGGCCAAAAATCAACTTTTAGATATCGACTTCTACTTAACAGATTCTTGTTCCTAAATGTTCATATATCTGAAAAATAAAATATTACTGAACTTGAATAAATAGTTTCAGAGAACACGAATCTCAAAGTTGGGCATTCTAGAAATGATGTTTTTTCTCTAATGAAATTGCCTTTCTTCTTCTAAGAACCTTGGCGATTTCATTTAATATTTTGATTGGAGGTTTATTTCTCGATAAAAAGCATTCTTCGACGATGAGAAATCATACCTTAAATTAATAATTACTGTATAGAATAGATTAGTAAAGTAGAACTGAAAAAATGATGAAAAATTCTTATGATTGTCTTTAATTGATAGAGGATATCTTTCAAGTCCAGCTCATTTCACCTTACTGTCATATCGGAAAATTTTCGGCATTCCTTCCTCTACAACATCCCACAAAAATTTTTTCCCCCGACATCCCCCCAAGATAAATATTATTGTTTGAATGCATCAATGCACCGCGCGCGGGATGGATGAAACTTCGCCAGGAACAAAATGAACGAACTAGGAACGAGAACCTTAGCTCGTTAGGAAAATGTTTAGGTTACAGGCACTTCATATGTTTATACTATGCTACAGATAAGCTGTTTTCGACTCGGAAAACCTCAAGAATATCCCTAAACGAAGATATATTACATCGACTTCTTTTATCATCCGATCCATATATATCTAGCATAAGAATGAAGTCATTTGTTAAAAAAGTTAAGGACTTAGATGCAGAAGCATTGAAATTAATAAATAATTAGTATAATAATTACAACATTAACAATAACATTATTGATATAATTTTTCTGTAACCTATCCATAGCCTAATATTTACACATTTTCCATTTGAAGTTTCACGCCTATATCTTTTAAGATTTAAAAGTTACACAAACATGGTTCACGATTTTCCAATAAAAAAATTATAATTATTATAAATTGTTATAAAAAATATCTTTGACACGCTTGTGGTGCATTTTTGTCTCTTCGGTAATTTTAGTATGAGTTGATTGCAACAAGATTTCTCGAATTTATATTTTACGTATGCCATAAAACATTACATGTATGAAACATAAATATTAAAAAAATACATGCTTAGTAAGTAAAAAATAGTTCGTAAGATTATATTAAAAATTTTTTTTTTTAATCAAAAATATCGATAAAAATTAATAAAAAATTATTGTTTAACAAATGCAAAAAAATTTTAATTACCTATAGTTAAAAATTACTATTTTTTAAATATTTTTAGTGAAAATTTCATTGCAATATCTCTACTGGTTCAAAAGTTATAACCAAATGGGTCACGATTTTTCAATCCGGACCACTGTGCGGCTCCTTCCGCCCCCTATGTTTGTCTCTCATCTCTACAGCGTCAAAACGTAAACAAACGCCGCACCGGGACAGGCTTACGTTGCCGCGGAGAGTGTAGAAATATGAAAATTTCAATACAGAAAAATTGAAATATCTCGGAAACTAAAAGCGTTCCCCCTATATTGGAAAAGGAAAAAGTTGTTCAGAATGTGTTGCTGCATAACATATATAAATTTCATCAAAATCAGAGTACGTGGACCTGTTGTAAATATTTACCGTATTATAAACAATCCGACAAATCATAAAAGGTCAAAACATATTGATATCAAATATCACTTCACGAGAGAACAAGTAGAGAATAAAGTAATAACTTTGAAATATATTCCTACAGGCGACCAAGTGGCTGACGTGCTGACTAAACCTATTACAGGACAAAAATTTATGAAAATGAGAATCGCAATAGGCACGGAGTGAAGAATGATTTATGATTTATATATGATCCATATCTATATGTATAGTCTTGTTTGTTTCATTATTATGATATGTTATAATGTGTGGCGACTGTAGCCAACTTCAGACAAATTTCACCAATGTGAACTCCCTCAAAAATATGAAGTTATCAAGTTTAGTTAGTTTTGTTTTTAAAAAAATAAATTGTTTAAATTGTTTAATCAATAAGTTAATCTCTAGGGAGAAGGAACAAATTATATAATCCAAAAATTGTTATTTATCTTATTATATTTTAAAGTTATTTAATTATAAATAAAAAGTTAATTTCAACCGAATATATATTTATTAGAGGATATTATTAAAAATCCCCAAGATCCTCCAAAAATGTTTTGATTTGAATGGTCTGGTTAGGTTTTTCTGGGTTTTTCTGATCCCAAGCAACAAATGTTGGACCATATATAGTTAGCACCAGACAGAGCACAAGGAAGGTATTTCTTCATTATATAATTTAATAACTTAATTTTGAGGGGGCGTATTGAAATATGTCAAAATTAATCTAATGTTCGATTATAATAGATTCGATATAATTCAATATTGGTATGTTTCAGTTTGTTTAAGAAACTGTTGTTTATTTGTTCGACACATCATTCTATTTTTTCTCAGTAATTCGTTTGCTTGTGTTAATAAAGTTTATTTCAGTTAATTTATTCGTTTATTAATCTAATACGTTTAAAAATAATTGGAACAAATTTCTTCGAAAGACTACGCAGAAAACCGACGAGCGCGAGCGTCTTAATATGGATTTTTATTATTTTCTCCACGGGAGTAAACGTGAGCAGATTTAAACCAACGCGAAATTAAAGTTTAATATGCCACCATTTACTGTGAAAAAATTCATGGAGTTACCTCTTTTTCTAAAACTCGAATCAAAGTTGATAAATGTTAAATATGAAAAATTAGGACAAATTGCGATTATTTCCAAAAATGTTTTTGGGACATTGAAGGTCTTATAATACTAAACACATCCAATAAAAATCAAATTGAAACACCTAATAGCTTGCGAGGGACGCGTGTTTAAAAAATGCGCGGAATTTGACAGTAAAAATTCAGCCTCAATTTTAATAACAAATTTATTCAGTTAAAATTGAAGGCAATTTTAGAAACTACGTTTAGTTACGAACATTTTAGGATACATAAAGTTGCAGATCTTGCACTTTGATATTCCAACTTTTTTCCATTGGATGACACACTGTGCGACGTCGCGTTCTAAGAACCCACCCATGAACCAATAGAAGCGGTGACTAGTGACGTCACAATGTGCGTACTCTAGGCGGCCACTGCGAATGATAATGAAATGGGACAAACACAATCGCCAGCTTTTACAAAATTAGCACCACCTGAAGAGAAATTTTCAAGTAAATTTTAGAATGTAGTCTCGTTAGAATTTTCGGACGTTTGAGTGCTTATATTAAGGGTGGACGGTAGTACATTATCATAGGTGTAGTTAGATTACAAAAGTAACACAAGAGCATGCAGCGTATAGATAAGACTAAATATCATGTTCAATGTGACTTCCATTAGCAAGAATGCATTTCTGAGATCTGCTAACTACACTCCTGACAGTTTCTGCGGCTGAGTTTCTGCCAATGTTGTACAGGGTGGCACGAAATTATATGTCACGGCCACCATAGTGCGATTCTACACAGACGATGTAGTGGAAATTGACGTAAAAACTGCCCACAAAATTGACCTTACAAATAAAGGTAAAAAGAGAAGGTTTTTCTCTTTAATCGTGTTTAAACGTGTCCCAGATAGCAGAGGACGTCCTGAAGATGTCCATTTTACGTCCATTTTAGGTTTGAATGTCCTACGTCCTGGAAGGACATCTTAAAAACGTCTTGAAGATGTTTTTTCGGGACGTTCGTTTTATGTCCAAAATAATATATTTTGAAAACGTCTTTTTCAGGACGTTCGTTTTATGTTCAAAATAAGACATTTTGATAACGTACTTGTCGGGACCTTAGTTTAACATTTGAAATAAGGCATTTTGAAAACGTCTTTTTCGGGGAGTATTAGAGGTCCAAAAATGTTAATTAAATATATATGTGATTGGTCGTGTGAAAATAATAAATAAGTTTATATATATATAATAAGTTTATAATTATAGGAAATATGTAATGTATATTGTATATGATAAACTCGCACAATATGTATATATGGTTTATTAAAAACAGAAAAGCTTTATTAAAAGGAGAATAATCCACATAAAAAGTGGATGGAAAAAATAATTCATATCTTAACGCACGCTTTTCTTTTATATATTATTTAATATAAAAATAAGAACAAGAATAACAAGAACAACAAGAACAAGATGATATATGAATCAACTCGCACAATATATGACTTATTAAAATCGCAAAAAACTTAATAAAAAGGAGAATAAAAACTGAGAAAATAACAATAAAAGCTAAAAATTTTTATTTAGTCCGGCCGCTATCCTGTCCGCCGCCCTTTTGAGCTACATTTGAGCTACAAAACCGTGATCTCTACTAAAACTTTCATTAATTTCCCTACACTTTTTTAAGGATAAAAATTGGCGGCGAGAACGTCTATCAACTTGTAAAAAGAGTTCTGTCGACGTTGATTACGAACAAGTTGGCGATACCTTATACCTAATTGGGCAGGAAGGAGAAGAAGCCCTACAATACATTAAATATCGCCAACCTCATAATATGTAAGTAGCGCCCTTATTTTAGTGTTATTATAAAAGTGATGATTCTTGTACAAAATAGAATAAGATATTTTTATTCACGGTGCTGCAGAGATGGGACGCGTGAGTGCAACGAGACGAGACACTGTGGTCGCCATTCAAATGTGGCTCAAAATGGCAGCGGACAGGATAGCGACCGGACTAAATAAACATTTTTAGTTTTTATTGTTATTTTCTCACTTTTTATTTTCATTTTTATAAAGATTTTTTGCGATTTTAATAAATCATATATTGTGCTAGTTGATTAGCATATATCATCTTGTTCTTGTTATTCTTGTTATTCTTCAAATTCGTTGTTCAAATTGTATAGCACAATATTAGAATTGTTATCGTCTTTTTTAGAACGTCCGAATATTTTTCCGAGTCACTGTACCTTATTAAACAAATTATATTGTTCTATTGGAATACATGTCTCACTTACCAACAAATATCCACAAAACCCACTCGCAATCGAATAATAGAAAATGATAGTTTGGAAGAAACACAAAACCAACTGAGCTATTAGAAGAACTATTACATCGCCGAGCCGCGTCGTCACGATAGAGTACCATCCGCACTGTCCAGCTTGAAAAGTCCAACTGAAACGAAGAACGAGAGAAGAAGGAGAACTGAACAAGAGCCGATAAGCGAAAAACTGATGACTAATTATTCCTCATAAATATCTGTAGGTATAATGTGACTTATCTAGAGAAACGATTACGAGGACTGGAAGGGCACGCATCCGGTCTAAGTGCTGACTGCGGATCTTTATGCAAAATAAAAATTCTCTATGTAGATTGCAAGAAATACAAAGTAATTTGAATGTTATTTCTTCCCTTAACACTAATCGCACCGAGCACAAAATCCGACTACTGTACATTGTGTTATAAAAATGACAATACTGAATTTATTTAAATTTCGTGTAATTTGTTATATCAATACGTACTGCATTGAAGAAATCAATTTAATAATTTCTAATGGAATTATCCTTGCAACATCAATGATTATACAGTCAAAAAAAATCACCACGTAGAAAACCACGCGCAGCAGAAGTAAAACTTCTATCAGTCTAACAATGTTTCGAAATAAATTAAGATTGGAAGTGGTAAATAATCCCAATGAAGCGACAACAAGATCAAGAACATCTCCCGACGTAGAAATAAATTCGAATCAAAAATATTTATATCATATTTTAGCTATCACAAGCCAATTGTTTCAATGATAGAATCATAGTAAATCATAGAAAAATATAATGAACGAGCAAAATTTGTAAAGCAAAGAAGGACAGCGTATGGGAAATGCCATGAACTATGTCTCTTTCTTCATAGTTTGACAATTTTCTACTTAACAACTTTAATATTAAGGACAAAAAAATAAGCGGTGTCGATTTCATATCCCTTATCCGGTAATGAGAAGAACGATGATTCTGGAACCATTAAATAAAAATGAAATAGCACCTAAATCCTATAAACTTATTGATGAATTAATAAATGAATTTTATAAGAAAAAAATAGTATGAGCTATGATGAAATTCTAGAGAAACTGAATATGACTGATGAAGAATACCTATTAACTATTCGAAGTAGTTTAAAACAAAAACGGGTATTCTTAAAACAATCCAGCCTTGAAGTAAATATTAATGGTTATAATGCAGATATTTTACAATTATTCGAATCGAATATGGATTTACAGTTTGTACTTGACGAATATTCGGCGGTGAGTTATGTAACTAATTACATTAGTAAAATTGAAGGAGGTTTATCAAAATTATTAAGAGAAGCTGCTATTGAATGTGATAATAACAATAAGACTATTAGAGAAAAATTTCGATATATTACCAATGTTTTTTTAAATAGTAATTTAATGTCTTCACAAGAAGCAGCCTATCATGTTTTATCATTACCTTTATCAAAGCAAAGTAGAAAGACAGTATACATTAATACCAATCCGATATCAGACCGTGTATTAATGTTAAAATCTGAGAATGCTTTAAAAAAATTCAATGAAGTCTCCACCGAAATTTATATGGATGATATATTTGATAATTATAGTAAAAGAGAAATTGATTTACATGATATATATCTCGCTGACTTTGTGACGAATTACCAAAAGATCACGAAAAAGAAACAAGAGGAAGGTGATGTTGACTATAATGACGAAAATGACGAGGTAAATGATTTCAAATTTCGGCAGCAAACAGCTATTATTAGATACAGACGATATAAATTGAAACAAGATCCATCAAATTATTATAGAGAAAGAATATTGTTATTCATGCCTTGGTTTGATGAACCAAGCGAGGTTGAAAATATTGATCATGAAATTGTTTATAAAAATAATATAAATGTTATTGAAACAAATCAAGAAAAAATTTCAATAATTAGCGATAGTGCTATGGATGATGCTTTGGAACAAGTGGAAAATGATAATCGTGATATAGAGAACCAGAAAGCAGAACAATACGTTGCTAAGGAACATTCGTGTACTCAACATATTGATATATTCAAGCAAGGTGGTGAACAAGACAATGCTAAAGAAATCATAAAAAAAAAGATTCTCATAAAAGTAGATACACATGTCCGGCAAGAGTAAACGAAAATGAACTTCACGATATGGTAAAAGAATTAAATTGTAAACAAAAAGAATTTGTAATGCATACATTGAATTGTTTTAAATTGCATAAAGTTCCATTTAAAATTTTTTTAAGTGGTTCAACTGGTGTTGGAAAAAGTAGAGTGATTAACACACTATATCAATTAATGACTAATTATTTTGATAAAATGCGTGGCGAAGATATGGATAAAATAATAGTATTATTATGTGCTCCTTCCGGAAGGCTGCTTTTTTAATTAATGGAGTAACAATTCATTCTGCTTTCGCTTTACCGATTAATCAAGTTGGAGTTAGTTTACCACAATTGTCAAGCGACTTAGCCAACACTATTCGTGAAAAATTATCAAAAGTACAATTACTCATAATTGATGAAATATCGATGGTAAGTTGTACAATACTAGGCTATATTGCAGGCCTAATTTTTAACGGGTCACGGAGTCTTCAAAAAATACTTACACAGAATTGGAAAGGCAAGCGACCCGATGTGTTGGTTTGGCTGTGAACAAATAGACGACCCAGAGCATACATTATTTCAATGTGGGCGTTGGGCCATAGTTAAGAAAAAAACTGAATTAGATCTAGACGAGGGAACAATAACAACAATAAATTTGGTAGAACTAATGACTAAATCTGAAAGGCATTGGCTATTAATAAATGAACTGATAAATAAAATTATGAAAGATAAAGAAAACCATGAAAGAAAATTAGAAAAAGAATATAGAGAAACATGCAATAGAAATAGGAATAGACAATAAAACATCATGCAAAAATAAATAACAAACAATAAAATAACATGAAATAAAAAACAACATACAATAGAAAATAACATATAATAGAAAATAACATGCAATAGAAAACAACATGCAATAGAAAATAACATGCAATAGAAAACAACATGCAGTAGAAAACAACAGGTAATAGAAAAAATAACATACAACAGAAACAAATAACATACAATAGAAAATAAAACAGCAATTAGAAAACCTAAATTAATGCAAAAATAAAAGAATTAATCCTGAATAAACGGCCAAGAACAAGGGTGGACATAAGATAGGAAGTACACCCCCGCTGAATGCGGAAAGCGGGCCAGCGGGGGTGGGTGGTCCTATCCAAAAGGGTGAGGGAAAGGTCCTTCCCGAAGGCCCTGGGCGGTGGGGGTTTAGTGGGTATGGGCGATAGACTGCTGCAAAGGCAATGATAAACCCCCCAATAAGATCAGAGGGGGGTGCCGAGTCCCACACTACCCTCCCCGAACATCACCGTAGGGGAGGGTGTGCGTAACAGCATTCCCCCACCGCCCTTAAACAAGAAAAAAAAAAAAAAAAAAAAAGGCTATATTGCAGGCCTGGGCATTTTAGTCTCAATTGAGACAAAGCCATCCCTACCATAGCGCCCACTGCCTCCCACCAGCATCCACCGTTACCATGGAGAAAGAACGCGCTTCGCCCGTTGCGAGCAGTGCGCAGGTCTCGCGAAGACTTCTGTAGGGGCAACGAAGACGCGAGACATGCACGGTCGCGACGAAGACTCGCGTTGAATGATAGAAAGGTTGGTGGGAGAAGCAGGCGTTTCAGGGGCCCCTAACCTGCCCACGCCTGCTATATTGATACATGTTTAAGGCAAATAAATGGTATAAATGAATCATTTGGTGGTCTTTCTGTATCAGCAGTTGGGGATTTAAATCAATTACCACCTGTACGAGATAAACCTGTTTATCAAGTCTCGAGACGAAACGAAATGGCTCCCTTTATTGATATTAATCCACTATGGAACGAATTTGAATTTTATGAATTGACGGAAGTTATGCGACAAAAAGATGATTTGGCGTTTATAAATGCTCTAAATAATTTAGCTATTGAAGATATGTCTGAAGATGATATAAAATTAATTAAATCGAGAGAAATTAAAAATCAAAATGATGTTCCAGATATAGCAATAAGATTATATGCAACTAATGCTAATGTTACCGCTTACAATAATCGAAAAAATATCCCAATGCAAGAGTCAATTAATCATCTCTACTGCCGAGAATACATTTTCGAAGAATATCGATGAAAGTACAAAAAAATTTATATTACAATCTTTAAAAAAACAATCAGTTCAAAACGAATTATTACCTGAGATTAAATTGATAATTAATATAAAATATATGATAATTAATAACATTGATGTTGAAGACGGATTGGTTAATGGAGCATGCGGAGTATTAAAATTTATTACTTTTCAAGAAAAAACTAAAATTCAGTCTATATTGTGGTTAGATTTTCAATTGCCCAGAGTAGGAGTGAAAGTAAGAACTCGTTATCGTAATTATATGAAAACTGCAAATATTGATCAAAATTTAACACCAATAATAAAAATATCGAATCAAGTAAATATGTCGAGTGAGGAAAAATATCAAATCACACGTAGTCAATTTCCAGTGGTTCCTGCTGAGGCGATTACAATTCATAAGCCCCGTTTCACACTTGAGCTGACGGTACGGCGCACAGTGGGCCAGAATGGCTCGGTAGCTGTTCACGCCTATTTCACCATTATTTCAAAATTTAAAGGCCATGTTATATAGGTCGGTGAATTCGTCTTGGCGTCAGCTATAATGTTATTAAATAAAAAATATATAGTTATAAATAAACAATCAAGGTGACCACAATTTTTTATTAAAAAAAAATAATTTTTTAAATTTTTTGTATTGAGTTTCGTAGAATACAGATTACTGATTACTTTTTGTAGGAAACATTTTTTTGTCACACTGCCGGAAATGTCTGAAAAATCGTGTGAATATTGAATAATAATTGAAAACTGGCTGTTTAGGCTTTGAAATATGAGTAATCCATAATTTTTCAATGAATTAAGTTTATTACGTTTAATGAAATAACAAAACTGTGTTATTACTGTCTTATTTAAAGAATTACAAATATTCAAACAAGATTAAATGTTATATTTTACAAAGTTACTGACTATAATCAATTCATCGTACGGATTTTCGGCTTATAATCGTGTTTATCTATTAATAAACGAAAATCTATACTATAATTCCTCTTAACAAAGGTAAAATACAGGTTTTCAATATGGAAAATCTGCTGTGATGCTATACTGCGTTGCTGTTGCTATGATCTCTCAAATACGAATGATTCAACTGAGCTAGCAATAAATTCGAATGTTTTTAATGGTCGAATAATATAAAATATTCATGAGATAGGTTTGGGTTAGGCCTTTCATTCTTAAGAGCCGCTGAGTGGTCGTCATGCGTCTCGTGCAACGCGACTCGCCGCGGAATTGTGTGTCACGCGACGCTTCAAACCATCATAATTTCCGGGGTGGGACGAGGGGGGACGTGAACTTTACAGGATCTTTTAGAGGAAACTTTGCTGAAAATGTTCCACTTTGTTAGAGCACTATACTCTGCTATACTTTTAACTTTTTTCTTTGTCAAAGGTGAAAGACTATGACGATTGTCCTTAGCTGACTAAGCATTTTTTAAAATAATAAATTATAAACATTAACGTTTAGTTCCTGTGGCGTTCTCAACATAGATATACATTATTCATAAAAAAAAAATGTGGGCACTTAATCCTCAGTAGGTTTTCCAGGACATCGTTATGAAGAAACGGAATTTTTTCGGTGATAAATCGTATCTGAAAAAGTTTGATCTTTGAACGCTTATTATAACAAGAGTTTTTAATAACTTTAATTAATATTATCGTTTTCGAATGTAATGGACATTTAAGAATCACTGTGCATTGGTTAAAAATCGATATGATGAATTTCATTTTTTAGCTCGTGAACAGCTACCGAGTCATTCTGGCCCACTGTGCGGCGTACCGCTACAGCGTACCGTCCGCGTCCGCGCGCCGACGCCGATTTTGCTTTCACAGTTGAGCTGACCGTCCGCCGTACGCATAGACGAAAAATTGCGTCATATCGGAACACTAGACCGATGCAGCTTCAATGCGTTTATTGGGTGAAAAAAACTTCTGGAAATAATGTATAACACGTCAAAAAAAAATTTTCCCCGCGTGGTATTGAAGAAACCATAATTTACTTGAAATTGTACAAGTTTGACGAATTATTTCAAGGTTAAAAAACATTTGTACCACAATCTCTCCATTTTTCCCATATTCTGCAAAGTTTCAGCTTTAATTAAAAAAAAAAATCATCGCTCTATCTTATGTCTATCGAAAGTTCTTTGATTTTGAAATACAATTCATCGAATGTCCCACTCATCTACTTCATCGTTATTGTCAACTATGAAATTAATTTCTTCGCTACCATAACTTGCATAATTTTGAAAATACTTTTCATCTACTTTAATAACATATTTCACATACAATGGTGTTTTCACTAAATGTTGTAATGCTTTTCAAATTACTCCTGGTCTGACTGATTCGAACATATAATCACTTTTATGATCTTTATGACGTTTTAATTTAAGTTGAATTGTTTCCATTTCCGTAAATTTTCGAGGCAATACTTCTAACATATCATTCACATCGATTTGAATATTAACAACACTACCTTTGAGGCCTAATTGTGGATTTAAAGCATATGGTTTCAATGCGCGAATTTGCATAAAATCCAAAATCGGTGCTACCATCCTTTCCTCAAGATCAGTCAATTCTTTCACTGATTTTGGAACTGTGGGAAACTTTAGACCATTGCTAGTTGACAACTTATATACTTTGCCTCTATAAGCATAATTTTTACAAGTTCCACAAATAAAACCTAACGGAAAATTATTTATTTGAGATAAAATTGCATCATTTGCTTTATCGATTCTCAATTCATTTAATTTTACAACGGCAGATTTAAAAAATAGACCTTCACAACAGCAACATATGAACGAAGGCGTTTCCATACGACATTTGATAAATTGCCATTTCAATTTCGCTGTGGTATTATCATCTTTTTGATTCAACATACAGTTATATAAATTATCACGAAACTTTAATACATCAATGTCTCTCTTTACTTGTCGCCATACTGTGTCTTTTAATGATTTTCGATATTTATATCTCAAGCTTTGTCTTAATTTTCGTATTCTTTGAACATTATTAAGTTTTTCTTTACATTTGTAGTTTTTATGTTGCCTCATTATTCTCATGTGGTTAATATTTTGTTGTAATTCATTTTTCTTATATACAAGATTCATCCGCAACATCTTATTTCGTGCAATATTTTCAGCAAGTTCTCGGGACTTGTATGCATCCCAGATAGCACCGTACGTCCGAAGGACGTCCGTTTCATGTCCACTTTACGTCCATACGTCCCACGTCCGTTACGGACGTCCCTCGGACATCCATTGGACCTAAATTTCGGTTGTCTCAGGGACATCCGTTTTTTAGGTCCGAAGGACATCCGGGGGACTTCAATTTCGGACATCCGTGGGACATCCGTTGTTTACGTCCCTCGGATATCCGTGGAACCTAAATTTCGGATGTTCCAGGGACATTCGTTTTTCAGGTGCTATGAACATCCGTGAGACATCCGTTGTTTACGTCCCTCGGATATCCGTGGAACTTAAATTTCGGATGTTCCAGAGACATTCGTTTTTCAGGTGCTATGGACATCCGTGGGACTTCAATTTCGGACATCCGTGGGACCTCCGTTTTTTACGTCCCCTCGGATATCCGTGGGACCTAAGTTTTGAATGTCCAAGTACTTCTATTTTTTAAGACTTATGCCGTGCTCAGGGCTTATATGCGTATATGCACTAGGAAGCTCACTTGTTATGCATATAAAACATATTTACGTATAGACGTATATGCAAAATAAAAAATTTCTGCTTAAATCGCAACAGAGATCTGCAGTACTTAAAAATTTTTATAATTTTTTTTACAGCTACATTTATTCTTTTCATAAATGCTAAATATCTGTTCCCCAATAATAGTCATATAGTAATAGAAACAATACTAATAAATAATAAAAATAGTAAAAACTTAATCGGTTAATAAATATAATACATTAAAAATAAATATATGAAACCTGATACTTTATCACCACACCACACTGGCTCTTGCCAGAAAAGTGTGTCAATATATCCATAAGTATAGATAAAAAAAGAGTTTGAACAAATGTTATTTAGTAATTATATAACAATTATTGTAACAATATATATAGTAATAAATTGTATACCTACAAGACTCTATATGGATATTCAAAAACTTGATCTAAGCAAGATGTAGCTGAGATACGTACTTACACTATATTATGAACTTTATAATACTATATTATAAAGGAGTTATTTTGATATAAATGTGTGTCGCATTCATTACGAGACTAATCGTAGATTTATTTGTTAATGAAGGCGCTAAGGGATAGAAACGACAACGTTTTTTAAAGATGTACCTACATATATACTTTGTTATGGAGATTTATGAATTTTTTTTTAAAGTACAAACAGAATAAGGTACAATGGCAGAAAATAGGTGGGATGTTAGTAAGATTAAATAGGTTATTCAAAAGGTTATTATGTAATAAGAACATATAATCTTAATAATTTTTATTGTAATTTTATTATAAGTACATGGATTAGGTACATGGTACAATACAATTTCATATACAATGGCGTGTAATAATATTCGGTCGCGCTAAAAAATACAATAACTTTTTTAATATTGTACTGTACGATTCGATCTTTTTTGGGAAGCTAGAGCAATTAGTTTACTACAGGATGTGAAAAGAATTTTTTTCAAAAATTGGAATTGATCGGAATTGTTGAAAAAATACTAATTTTCAGAATATGTTTAATTAAATCAGATCTACAAAACGTATTTTTTAAATTTTCAACAATTCCGATCAATGCCAATTTTTGAAAAAATTTCTTTTCACATCCTGTAGTAAACTAATTGCTGTAGCTTCCCAAAAAAGAATTATACAGTACAACATTAAAAAAAGTTATTGTCTTTTATAGCGCGGCCTTGTATTATCGGGAAATGAGAAGGGGACTCTCGCACCCTCGCAATCCTGAAAGCGAGTCTACCGCCTTAAAAACTGCTGTTATAAAAGTATAATATTCTTTCCGCAGCCCTTGATCCTAAGCCACGTTAGCTGTTATCTTTTTGCTGCATCTAAAAATTAGAATTTTAATTCAATAATATATTCAATTGTGTACAACTAAATATCAAAAATAATAAATTAAATGAGAATAATTAGCTATTATTACTTTTACGAATTTCATGGAATCGAATCTTCTCTTGTCCTTTTTACCTAGCTTAACATTACCGAATCGGATTCATCATCGCAGTCACTGTCCCTCATCTCTATACATTTATCTTTTCCTGCATTGCTTATTTTCTACCTCTGACTGGAAGTCCGATGTTTCCTCGCCCATTTTCGCCTTTCCCTCTGCTTTTGCATAATCATCTGAAAGCATTATAATAATATTGTAATACATAACATTATAACATTATTTCGGTTCTTCATAACTGTTTCAATCAGAACTGATAAATAACAGTTTGAAACCTTGTCAAAACCTTTTCATCTCTAATTTAAATAATATGAGTAAACTTCCATGCCACCCAAATGAGGTGTTACCCGCTGACACGTTACTTTTCTTTTTAGTGTGGGTAGTTCGCCGGTAGCCCTATAAACCCACAATGTAAAAATAATTGGTTTGGAAAAATATAATCATAGAAAGTATGCAGAAAAGGTTAAACCTCTTGTAACCTTTTATGTATAATTACCATAATTATCTTATATATATATATATATATATATATATATATATATATATATATATTCCGGCGACGTTCGCGATGACAAACTTCCAATTAAACTCACGTCGAAGGCCCAAGTCCAATTGGAGGGTTCGTATGCCATACGTGTTGACCACGGTACCGTTAGCCGCGAACATTTCGTACGATGTCTTCGTGAGTCGTCCTTTGATTTGCGTGCGAGGATACACGCACAGGTCCGAACCCGTGTCGACCAGAAATTCTTCCCTTGTCTTCTGGTCCACGATGAAGAGACGGCTAGAGGTTAGGCGGTCGTCGATAGCCGTATTCAACGCCGATTCGACTCGTTTCCCGACTTGTAACTGCAGGGGGGTTTGCACTTGGTTGCCTCGCTCCCGAACTTCCTGTGGTACCAGCAGTGTTTCCTTTCAGCCGGTGACGGAGATCGTCGTCGTCCTTTGGATCCAGAAGCCCGGTAATAACCGCCGTACGTTCGTTCGCGTGAGCGGCTCCTAGTCAATTCGGCGATTCTGAGTTCCATGCTCTCTAGCCGTTTGAGTAGTGCATCGTTCACCTGGTCTTGCGTCACCGCTGCCACTTGAGTGTGGGATCTCGAACTCTCAAAGATCTGGTCCGCGATCTGCGCTACTTTATTTAATTCCAGATCGGGTTGCGACGTGACGATCGCCCGAGTCATTCCTGGTAGACGGCTGGCCCACAGCGTGCGTAGAAAGTCATCTCCTACCGTGTCACCCGCGAGAGAACGCATATGACGAAGGAATTGTGACGGTGTTCTGTCGCCGATTTCTTCATTTTCCAGCAGCTGTCGGATGCGCTGGGACTGCGACGTCGAAATCCGGTGAAGGATCTCTTTTTTAGCGTCTCGTACTTGTCCGCTGCCGGTGGATTTTTAAAAATGTCTTGCACTTCCACCGCGTATTTCGGTTCGAGACGCGCTATAATGAAATTAAATTTCATCTGATCACTTGTGATGCCGTGAATGGCGAATTCGGCCTCGATTTGGTTAAACCAGACAGACGGTTGTTCTGGCAACAGTGGCGGCGTATGGATATTCATCCGGATTCGTTCCGTAGCACTTGAAGTCGCGTTATTACGCGTCACAGCCATCACAAAAACTCACTACGCGGCGAAATAATTCCGATTTAAAGAAAACTTCGCGATTTCCCGAACTTGTGCGAACGTCGGTAGTCACCAATTGAAGGAAGCTGGGTTGTATGAAATGGTGCACAAGTTTGAGGGAAACAGTTTATTAGAACGTCCGTGTTCATACACCGTTGTGTAGCTTATCTCAGGTTTTTATATTTCGCTAGCATTTTTATAAATTTGTGCGAGAGGCGTATCTAGTTTTTGGCTACGCTGATTGGGCAACTTCTAAACAATTGCTGCCAATCAGGTAGCCGTTTTCTGAGGTACACCCCCAACGTCCCTTGCGTCCGAGGCGCGCTTTTTGGGGGAAGTTGAGAGTGACCGTTTTTTATGATGTAGCGGGTTTTTCCTCCGGGTCCGCGAGGTACCGTGTCGCGGCCTTGCTTGGGCCTTACGGACCTCGGTCGGCGTGACCCTTCGGTAACTCGGGGGTTTATGATGTCGGCCTTAGCTATTGAGGCTGAGACGGAAAATATTACGGCAAGACGTGTATTGTCTGCAATATACAAATTGTACGCGTTAAAAATCAGCTTTCTCAAAAATAGCTTTCCTGTTGCCCGTGTCATAAACCACCCGATCATCTGCACGCCAACTGTTTCATGTACGTGCCGATGGCCGCTACAACCTTTTGTGCATTTGACAAAAGATTTTGCGGGAGCATCACAAATAAAAGACTTTATTTGTAAATGATATAAATGTTCACTAATTAACACTCCACTATTAACAAGGACTATTGCCTCTTCAACGAAATCAGATAAAAAACTATTAACATTTTTTGGTTTTTCATAACCATGATAAATACCAATAATTTCAACATCTTTATATCCTGTTATGCTACAGAGAATCGGATATACTTGGCTGCTAGAGCTCTTTGATAACGGAAGACCGTCGATATTTACGTTAATTTGAATGGTATTATTTTTAAAACAAGAAATGTCTATAAATTGGCAAAGATTTAAAATCGCATTGTTTAAACCAAAATGGTAATAATGCCCTGGCTCAATTTGTTTGGTTACGACTGTCTTACATGTTTTTAAAAGAGTTCTAGCATCCGTAGGTAAATTAGGACTATGTTCTACAGCCCATTCCGCTAAACAAACATGAACATTTATATCATTACAGTCGGTTAATAATCTCCTTGTTGAATCAGTGAAATTCTGACTGTCTTTAGAATTGATAAATTGAAAATTTTCTTGAGAAATGTTGCTTGCAATAGCACTATTTGATGAGATATTTGAATAAATTACATTTTCTTCATTGCTACTTGAACTTTCGACCAATGAAACAGAAGTTTCTTGGTGAAAAGTGTCGTCTGATAAACGCGAAAATTTTTTAGCACGCATATAATATTTGTGTATTTTTCTTTTACCAATCATATTTGAATAAATAATGAATATAAAAGAAACACTTATCTGGAATGGAGATAAGAGATTCCAGCCACACGATTGTTGACAGTCCTCAAGCACCACTTATTAAGAAGTTTGTTGTTAACTGAACTTAACTAACTTCACAAAAATGGCAGGCTCCTTGCTTGGCTGTGTCCAACGCGTGGCTGAATGGTCCCATCGAAATGGACAATTGTTGGTGAGAAAATCAACGGTTTTTAAAACACCCGACGATCGGTGAAACAATAAACGGTGATCGACTGTGAAAGAAGAACGCGCCGTTGCGTTGCTGCACGAAGGAAACAGTCTTGTGTGAGAGCTTCAACAGAGAACGTGGTAACAAAAGTGCTAGAAAAAACTCTTGTATTTATACGTGTAAGCATTCTTATTGTTATTTATTACTGTTAGTGTTTTTAATTACACTCTTTAGTTATATTATTGTATACAGTTACGCACATAATTGATCACACACACTTTAAATTAGAATTAAATTAAAACTTTTTTATGAATGGATTATACAACTTCAATTTCGATTAAATGTATTTCTCAACGTATTGAATAGACGTCAGTTATTAAACTAATCATTCCAGCCTTACTGAGAAATTGAAGTTATTTGGTCCAATCATAAAAAAGTTATCCTAATTTAAAGTATGTGTGATGAACTCCGTGGCATATAATGATAAACGGAGATCCTGTGGCATACAATGTAAAAATATTTCTTATATATTAATTAAATATAAATTTTGCAGAACCTGCGACGACATGAAATCATGGACGATTGTCGAGTTTGTTCAAAGCGCTACGGTAGAAGCAGTGCCCTCGACGTGGATAATCGGCGATTACTACTATTGGCCGTCGTTACCTTTGGGCCGATTAATGAAGGTCGTGAAAGAGTGCGGCCAGGTCAGTGATTATTGGCCAAAACACGCGGTGAAGCATTTTAAGAATGCCACTTATGGTAAGTTAAATATTTCAAAAACTATTCATTTCAGCCAAAAATGGCAAATCAAAAATTCAGTCAAAACGAATGGAATTACGTAGGTCCTGTTCCGAACCCAGATAGCACCGAACGTCCGAAGGACATTCGTTTCATGTCCACTTTATGTCCATATGTCCCACGTCCGTTACGGACGTCCCTCGGACATCCATTGGACCTAAATTTCGGTTATTCTAGGGACATCCGTTTTTTAGGTCCTAAGGACATCCGTTGGACTTCAATTTCGAACGTCCGTGGGACATCCGTTATTTACGTTCCTCGGATATCCGTGGAACCTAAATTTCGGATGTTCCAGGGACATTCGTTTTTCAGGTGCTAAGGATATCCGTGGGACTTCAATTTCGGACATCCGTGGGACATCTGTTTATTACGTCCCGTCGGATATCCGTGGGATCTAAGTTTCGAATGTTCAAGTACGTTTATTTTTTAAGTCTTATAATAATCTTATGTGACAGGTGAGCAGAGTGACATAGTCAGAGTCAAAGCGTCACACAGTGGGGTATTTGGCCGAAAATAAGAAATGTATTTTAACATTTAAAAAATCAAAATGATTTTTGCTTTTTGTCGAAAAAAAATTTTTTCGAAATTTTAAATATAGAATTTTTAATTACTGTTCTTAATTACTAACTACTGTTCTAAGTACATATTTAAGTACTGTTCAACTTTTATTCGAAACATTTTATCCTCAGATTATGCAAACTCTTGAAAAGTAGTGATAATTGAATGCTTTGAGTGCGATGTACAGAGCACTCAGATTTCATTCAGTTATCATTTAAATTTGTATTGTTATTAATATTTATATTATATATATAATATTATAATAATAAGAATATTACTAATCACTTTGTAAGTTTTTTTCCGATTTCAAGACTTTATAGACGATTTTCCCGTTTCTCAGCCAAATACCTCACAGTAGCGTCGCGTCTCATCACCGTGCGTTTACGTGAAGTGAGGTTAGGTTAATTTAGCACGTGCTCCCTGTGCACGTATTCGTAACCTTCCAATTAATAAAAAGCGTGTGCAAGTGATTCGATGCCTTCAGCCACTTGTCAGGATTGTGTTGGTGACACTCGTTACTGCGATTTCAGGTAAGCTTTTATTTTATATTTATTTTATTACGTTTCTTCAGTCATTGAAACATTATTGGCAAAACGAAAATACAAAAATATTATTAGGTTGGAGGGAAAATTCTATCGTATTTTAAAGAGAACATTTGAGTCATTTTATAAAAATACATGTTCAATATTATTCAATGATATAATTTCCATTATTTGTAACAATATGTTGCCATTTTTCAAATAACCTGTCAATTTCTGTTTTCCCATGTCTCACTAATTAACATGTGTTTTTGCATTACAAGTAAAATTACCTGCTTATTTAAAATACCACATAGCTTTCCCTCTAACCTAATATATTCATGTTAAAATCTTCCCGTTTATTGAACAATGTTTCTAACCAAGAAATTTTAATTTTCAGATGCAGCGAAGATATCCAAAACATCTATACATCAGAAAGAAAGAAGTGTTTCCATACAGATGCGGCGTACATTAGCGGAGAACCGTGGAAAGAAACAAACATTTTTAAAAGATTTTTAATAATAAAATTAAAAATTTATATTTTATAATTGTTATAAATATATATATTTATTATGTTATAAATTACTGTATATATTAGTGTTATATGTGCTATTGTATTGTACTATGTGCCAAATCTATGTGTTTGTAATATATGTAATTTTGATTAAAGTAAAATTAAAATGCAGAACCCATATTCTATGTAGTTCCTGTAAACGTCCTGTAAGGAACGTACAAATAATTTCCTTATGTCCCTGGTACGTACCAGGGATGTACAAATAAAGTCCGTATATCCCCAGATACGTCCCACATACATCCCAGATTGGTCCGAACGGGACATCCTATGTACATCACACTTTGTAAATCGTACCTCATTCGGACATTCCTGGGACGTATATCGGACATGTTTCGGACATACGGACATGATTCGGACATCCTTGGGACATACGAAGGTCCAATACGGACGTACTTTGGACATCCTTCGGACATCCGAGTGCTATCTGGGAAAGGAAGGGGGGGGTGGGTTCCGAAGATCAGCCATTTTATGATATGATGAAACCAAAATAAAAACATAATTTTTTAAAAAATGCTTTCAGATAATTATGCACAGGCAAGAGCGAAAGCAAAAGTGGCCGAGGAGACATCGGACTTGCAATCGGATGTTGATCTCGGCCGATTAAGAAAAAGAAAAGCAGCGGAAATTATGAGCGACACTGGTGAATCGGAATCAGAAAAGCTGTTGTTTCCACCTCCGGCGCTCACACGACGCTATGAAATAGATACGCATATTAAAAATTTTTTGCTATATTATTGTGGGGCACGGGTGAATCAAACAACAATTTGCTCGCTCGCGTGGAACTTTATTTCTCGCTGAAACGCATCTATCTCGTTCGACTGCTCGAGAAAGACTAGCGTGATCGCGCGTCTTCGACTGTCGCATGTTCGCCTTCGACAGTCGATTGTTTAACGGTTTTGCTGGCGGTCGAACGGCGTGCTCGTTGCACGGACCGCCACATTATGCTTCTTATTTAAGGGAGTAGACTCCTTTTTTCAGGTTTGCAAGAATACGGAATTCGTCTTCTCACTTATCGATAAAACACAAATGGAGGTTTTTAGTAGTTAAAACCTAAAAAGATCCATCTAGAACACTATCGCCTTCAAAAGCCCTATTTTTTCGTTTACGACGCATAATTTTCATCAACCAACATCATAATTTGCATTATTTGAAAGCATACAACTGCGTATTCAGCTGCCGAATAATGCAAATTACGCCTCGTAAACGAAAAAAGAGGACTTTTGCAAACGATAACGCCCTAGATGGAACTTTTATCTAGCGCTTTTGACTACTGAAAAACCCCATTTTAGTATTATCGATAAATTAGAACACGAATCCCGCACCCTTGCAATTCTGGAAAATGGAGTCTAACCACTTAATTTTTTTTTCATAAATTATTATGTCGATGTATAAACGATAATTATCGTTTTCAGATTCAAGCAGTAGGGCAGTCGATGAAAGTGAACCTGAACAGGTGGTACATACACCTACGCCATTGACACGACACTACGAACTAGAACTACGTAAATAGAAAATTTTATGCTATTTTATGCTAATCGTTTAATTTCATTCCATAAATCATTATTATGTCGGTGTATAAACCATGTTTATCGTTTTCAGATACATGCAGCAGGGCAGCAGTAGTAGATGAAGTAAAATCTATTCAGGTTTTACCAAACTCTGCAAGTATTGGTAAGTTAATAGGTACTACATATGATGACTGATTAATATTCGAACGCCCTAAGAGACAATAACTACTTTAAAATTGTTACTATACAATTTGAACTTTTTGAGGAAGCTAGAGCAATTAGTTTACTACAGTATGTGAAAAGAAATTTTTTAAAAATTGCAATTTGCTCTGTCAATTGAATATATTCTGAATATTTTGTCAAAATCGGTTGACGTTGCAGTAAGCTACACTCTAATTGCAGTAAATCTAAAGATTCATCAACCAAGTTCGACGACTTATACACAGTGCAAATCATTGACAGGGATCTACAAAACGTATTTTTCAAATTTTCAATATAGGCCCATATAAAAAAGTTGGTAAATGCAACGTTTTCGTATTTTTTATACAATTTCGATCAACTGTAATTTTTGAAAAAATTTCTTTTCACATCATGTAATAAACTAATTGCTCTAGCTTCCTAGAAAAGTTCAAATCTTATAGTACAATATTTAAAAAGTTATCGTCTTTTTTTAGAGCGTCCGAATATTAATTTATTTCATTGTATGTAAACGAATTAAAATATGGAAATACATATTAGCGTAAACACGTACCTAAAAATCTAAATTTTCAGGAGACGGGCAAGCCCATCAAAATGGAAATAAGAATGAATATTTATTAAAATCTATTCTGGAACAGCAGCATGTGCTACGAGCTCTGTTAACCGATGTGTCTACTCGCGTAGAAAACATTGAGAAAATCCTTAGTGAAGGTAATCTACAACACAGTACGCTGCAAACACAGGAGAAAACTATATCCATTTTCTCAGAAATTTTGAGCCCGATAAGCACTTTTCAAGAATTTGAGAAATTGGATAAATTTTTGCGAGAAGGAGATAATGCAAAACATGTGGTAATTAAAAAAAAGCTTTTCCATAGCAGTTTCTATCCATAAGTTCTCAGTCGATTGTAAATATATTATTAATTGGCAGGCCTGCGAATTATCAAAGATTGGCGGAACGACTTGCGCCAATTTTGTTAAAAGAATATTAGGTGCCATTATATCTGACACTTTGGCCAGTCAGTTTAGTTGGCTCGGGAAAAAGGGAAAAAGGAGATTTTAGGCTATACAATTAGCCACAGTAATAGTTGGTAATTATTCACGTGCAATTTGATTTTTTTATGTTTAGTGGTATACAGTTGAATATATTATTGAATTGAAATTCTAATTTTTAGATGCAGCAACAATAGCGAAGGTGTCTGTATCCCAACCCAGATAGCACAGAGACATCTTGAAGACGTCTTAAATGCGTATGCTGTCGGACATTCAAGGTATCTTATGGACGTCTTGAATGTCCTCCGAACGTATTCCGAACGGCCTACGAATGTCTTCTCAACGGCTTGTGTTACAAAACCGTGCGTTCTAAAAACGTCCCAAAAATATCCATTAAACGTCTAAAAAACGTTTTCTAGACGTCTAATGGACATTCTTGGGATGTTTTTAAAACGTAAGGTATTGTAACACAAGCGGTTGAGAAAACTTTAGTAGGCCGTTTGGAATACGTTTTTAGATGTCTAATGGACATTCTTGGGATGTTTTTAAAACGTAAGGTATTGTAACACAAGCGGTTGAGAAAACTTTAGTATGCCGTTTGGAATACGTTCGTAGGACATTCAAGATGTCTTGCAGGTCCAAAAATATTAATTAAATATAATATATATACATATATATATTTGATTGGTCATGTGAAAAAAAGAGACTGGAAGGGTCCCAGTCCCTTTTCGCATGACCAATCATATATTATATATATATAATTACAGGATATTTAATTATAGGAAATTTAAATATAGGAAATATATACGTGGTTTATTAACAATGAAAACTAAATAACAATAAAATCTAAAATTTTTTATTTAATCCGGCCGCAATCCTGTCCGCCGCCCTTTTGAGCCACATTTGTATGGCAATCTCAGCTTCTGGTCTCGTTGTACAGACGCGTACCTTTTCTGCAGCACCTTGAATAAAAATTTCTTATTCTGTTAATTTGTACATGAATCATTTTATAATAACTTTTATAATAACACTTTTATAATATCACTTTTATAATAACACTAAAATAAGGGTGATACTCACATATTACGAGGTTGGCGATATTTAATGTATTGAAGGGCTTCTTCCCCTTTCTGCCCAACCAGCTATATGTCAACGCCAAATTATTCGTAATTAGCATCGACAGAACCCTTTTTACAAATTTGTAGACGTTCTCGCCGCCGATTTTGTATAACTCCTGAACCTAAAATAAGAAGTTATTAATATTACATTCTGTTAACTATATCAAAATGAAAGATCAATTTCAGGTATTTGAAGTTAATTTATTACATTAATAAATTTTACTTACGCCATCTTGAAATTGTTCGCCGCTATTTAGGATATTCTCAAAAGTAGAGAACTCTTCGCCCGTGTTGAGCGGAAACTTTAGCGGCGAAAATCTATGTAAAAATGGGACCCTATGGTCTTCTCTAACGGCTATTTTGTTCCCCGCTTCTTTTAATTGACGCACTTCTTCTTTTAAATCCTTTACCTCTTGAAGTACATCGGTGAGGAGAGCTCTGAAGACATGCCCTTGTTGTTCTATGTTCTTCATAGATTGTAGTAATGTCTCCTGGCCCTCCTTACTGTGTCCAGCTTCTTGGTTTCCTATGAATTGTTTATTACAAATTATATTTGTTAAAGTAAATTTACTTATTATCTCTACAACATTTTCCTTAACTTACGAACAATAGATTGCTCCGCCATATGCAGCGACTCCTCGCTGTCAGCATGCGAATAATGTGAGTCTGAAAATAAAATATATTTTGATTAAAAACATTTACTAATTACAGAAAATGAATCATGTATAACTATTATATGTATGTAATATACGTATAATGTTTTATACTATGCTTCGTTTTGGATTTACATACCCATGTTCCCCATCTGTATTCTTTTTATTTGTGGAGGAGTCCCTATGATGGTCTCATCGTCGGACGAGTTAAAGTCCATGCTCGAGGACAACGTGGTTTGACTTATCCGTCGATGCTGTTCGACCTCCGACTGCAGATCGCTGGTGTCCTCTGCAGTTCGGGCCTTACCCCTAGCTTTCTTGTAATTGTCTAGAAGCATTAAATAGTTGTTATTTTAGTTGTACATTTATGGTGAATAATAATTGTAACCTACCGAAAGTACTGTTTTCAAAAATTCTTATTAGGTGCTGCGACCACGAGGCGCTGCGGCTCTCCAGCTTCTTGATTGCTGTCATTAGCCGACTTCCTTGCAGCGGTGGCCAATAGCACACGTTGCCGTCAATCCAATTCGTTGGTACAGCTTCTACTGTACCATCTTCCATAAATTGAACCACCGTCCACGTAGCAGTCTCCATTATTCTATATGTACTATATATAATATATAAATAAACATAAATAATATAAACATACAGAGTGTTTCGTTTAAAACAGGCCACCTAAATATCTCTTCTATCTCTGAAAATACAAAAAATGTTTGTGACGTAATCTAAATGGTTTCAAAAGACGAATCAGATGGAAGAATCGTTTTTTATAATTCTAATTTTTTAATCATTTTTCCAAGGTCACCCGTGTTTTTTACGTATACAGGGTGACCCATGCAACTGAAACATGCTGTACCTCCTGAATTGTTGAGAATAGAAGCTGTTATAAGTAAAAGTTGAGTGGTATCAGACGGTGCATAATATGCAACTATGCTGTTTGTGCATCGGTGTATCAGAAGAATGGAACTACACATTTTTTAAAAATGGAAGCCTATGTTTTTGACTGCATCAATCGATGTAGTTTCTTGTTTTCTCTACATAGAAATACCATCATACTTATACCCTAAACTTATTCGTTAGGAATTTATCGAAACTAAAATTTCTCTGGATTATAATGGAACATAACATACTCCGGAACACTTCTCGAGAGACCGAATTAATTCAGAAAAGCTTCGATAACTTTCTAACGAATAAGTTTAGGGTGTAAGTATGATGGTATTTCTATGCAGAGAAGAAGAAACTGCATCGATTGATGCTGACAAAAACATAGGCTACCATTTAAAAAAAAGTGCAGTTACATTTTTCTGATGCACAGACAGCATAAAATTAGTTGCATATTATGCACCGTCTGATACCACACAACTTTTACTTATAACATCTTTTATTCCCAACAATGTAGTAGGTACAGCATGTTCCAGTTGCGTAGGAAACCCTGTATACGTAAAAAACACGGGTGACCTTGAAAAAATGATTAAAAAATTACAATTATAAAAAACGATTCTTCCATCTGATTCATCTTTTGAAAGCATTTAGATACGTCACAAACACTTGTTGTATTTTCAGAGATATTTAGGTGGACAATTTTAAACGAAACACTCTATATATAAAATATATACAGTGAGTGTATAAAGTATTCGTACACCTTTTAAAATCTAATTACTTTTTCAAAATTTTACTCAACAGCTCGAATATTTTTGAGACGTTAGAAGGATTAGTTTACTAGCTAATGTGTACATAACTTTTTTAAACAATTGTTATTAGTCGCAATTGCGAAGAAAAAGTGAAGGTCACGATTTTTAAATTTTTTGGCTGTACCTGTAATGAAAATTTCAAACATGTATTTTGTAAATCTAAGTAAGTTATATATACATGTACAAAGTTTCATTGAAATCAATTGATGAATAATATCTATGGGCATTGTAATGTGTAAAAATCCTTAAATTTGGGGTTTGCGAATCATTTAAATCGCGAATCCTTACCATTTTTGCAATTTCCAATCATTTATATTTCATAACAACCATGATCGATTTCGATAGAACTTTGTACCTACCAAAGACACCTTATAAATTTTCATTACAGCGTTGCTGTGACGACGCACGTAAACCACCGCGCCGCGGAGCGCGGAAGACGAAAAAGAATTGAACCGCAACGAGACAAATGCGGATAGTTTTTTGTTCGATAAAGGAGTTGCATTAACCATCTAACGACACACGTCTTTCCTCTCCGATCCCTCACCACTTCCCTTTATCCTCCGTTTACTCCAGTTTTTGGTAACGGAACAGACACAGATAAATATTTAAAATCGTTATCTTTACTTCTTCAAAAACAAATTATTTGCACATTAGCTAGTAAAGTAATCGTTCTAACGTCTAAAAAAAAACTCAAGCTGTTGGGTCGAATTTTGAAAAAGTTATTCGGTTTTAGAAGGTGTACGAATACTTTGTACACCCACTGTGTAAATATATATATATATATATATATATATACACTGTACATACTTACGCGCAACTTCGGCCCACAGCAACAGCAACAGCGGTGTAGTACGAATTTAAGGATCCGTGAAAACGTGTACACGGATCCGTCTGCACGGATTCTTAAATTCGTACTACACGGTTCACGTACCACGTGTATTTATATAGACGAGAAATGGGGATCTCTAAGTTTTATCAATGAAACAAACGTAGTAGAAGGCTATAAGCAAAAACACTAACTCGAACAAATAACACCAATGCTAATACTCACTGTTAGATTATGGGTATATAAGTAAAAACCACACTGTTTAGAATGATTACTGGAGAACACTGGAGGCACGTCTTTATACTTCGAAAGAAACGCGCGAATGACGAACGCTCAGATCAGAAACAGAAGAGCAACAATCCTATGAACAACTGAGGATCGAGGGTCCTATGCTGCGGAAAATATATGCTATACGTGTTGTTGCTCTTCTGTTTTTCATCTGACCGTTTGCCATTCGCGCGTTTCTTTCGAAGTATAAAGACGCGCCTCCAATGTTCTCCAGTAATCATTTTAAACAGTGTGGTTTTTACTTATATCCTCCAGTAATCGTTTTTCCATAATGTAGCAGTAGGTATTACCATTGGTATTATTTGTTCGAGTTAGTGTTTTTGCTTATGCTCTGCTTCTATTACATATTGTTTAATATAGCTAAAGTTTTTATTAATTATCGTACATTTTTTTAAGGATACGGTTTTTCCAGTTGCTGCTGGAAGTTGTTGCATTGCGGTTGCTGTTGGTGTTGCTGTTGCTGTTGCTGTTGCTGTTACTGTTTCTGTTTCTGTTGCGTAAGATCTTACTTCATCACACTAGTATTGACAAAATGACTGCAAAACGGAAAATGCAGAAATATTATATGCGTGCTAAGAGGTTGTCACTTGCTTTGAACACATCTTTACATCAGGGAACCTCTACCTCTACCTCTAATTTCGTTTATTCAGATTTTTTAGATAATATTGATAGTGAAATTTCCGTGGAAAATAATCGACCTGATATACCAAATTCTACCTCATCCAATATAAGATCTGCAAATAGAGATATGAGTCCGGCAAATCTCCATTATTCTTCGACGTCTAATATCGTTTCTTCAGATTTTGTTAATAATATTGATAGTGAAGTTTGCGTAGAAAACATTCAACCTGAAATACCGAATTCCAGTAAACATTCCGCAGAAAGCCTTGCAAATGAAAGTTTTAATGTTCTGCTAGCAGAGTGGGCTATAAAACGCAATATATCTCATTGTGCAATTAACGATTTGCTTTCTCTTTTAAAAATGCTAGTTCCGAATAATTTACCGTCAGACGCTAGAACTTTTCTAAGAACGTGTAGAAATGTAGAAACGAAACAGGTAGACCCGGGCAGTGGCGCACCCAGGATTTAATCTTGGGGGGGACGAGTTGAACAAAATGACCTTTCTTCTTTTTTAGCAAAAATATCTGTCAACGGTAGCCACAAAGATTTACTTATACATTTAGGGAAAAGTTGTTCAAAATGTTTAGTTTTACATATAACATATCCAAATATCATCGAAATCGAAGAGGAAGCAGCTATTCTACGGTTTAGCTAATTTTCCAGTGTTTTGTTTCTTTTTTCTTGGGGGGGGACTTGGCCCCCTGGCTCCCCCCCTGGGTGCGCCACTGGACCCGGGAGAATATTATCACTTTGGCTTACAAAATACTATTTTGAATTTAATTGAAAATGTAGACATTTCTTCAATCGACAACAACATTATTCCAGTCAACATTAACATAGATGGTTTACCATTGGCTAAAAGTTCTAAAAGTCAGGTTTATCCCATTCTGTGTAGCATTGCGGGTGATAAAAATGTTGGTATGGTTGGTATATATCATGGTAACGATAAGCCTACAGATCCCAACCATTTTTTAAGTGATTTTGTCCAGGATACAGTGCAAATAGCCAACAACGGATTTTTAATTAAGGGGAAATTGTATCATTTGGAAATTAAAAATTTCATATGTGATGCTGTTGCCAAGGCACACATTAAATGCACAAAAGGTCATTCGGGATACTTTTCGTGCACTAAGTGCGAGGCTGAAGGAACTATGAAAGAAAGTAGAATGTGTTTCCCTGATGTAAAGGATATCCGTTTGAGAACAGACGCTAAGTTCAGATCGCAAAATCAAAAAGAGCATCATGTTGGCTCATCAATTTTAATGAATATCCCGGAAATTAATATGGTCGATTCATTCCCTTTGGACTATATGCATCTAGTTTGCTTGGGTGTTATGAGGAAATTACTTGTTGTTTTGTGGTGTTGTGGTAAACCTCGGACAAAAATATCAAATTCAATAATTTCAAATATTTCAAATTCACTTATTCAGCAGATCAAAAATATTCCGGTAGAATTTAATAGAAAACCTCGCACCTTGGCCGAGGTGAAAAGATGGAAAGCAACCGAATTTCGCCAATTTCTATTTTACACCGGCCCAATAGTTTTATTACGTAATATCAGTAAAAGTAGATATTTAAATTTTCTGACTTTGCATGCAGCAATGACCATATTATCAACATCCAGACATTTTAATCACATTGATTACGCGTCGGAATTAATGAAATATTTTGTCATTTGTTTTAAAGACCTGTACGGTGAAGAACACATCACGCATAATGTCCATAATCTTCTGCACATCACGCAGGACGTTAGGATCAATGGACCGGTGGATAATTTTAGCGCTTTCCCATTTGAAAATTTTTTGCAAACAATATTACACTGTGTCAGAAAAAAACGATAAACCATTACAACAAATAGTTAAACGATACACCGAAAAATGTAATCTTGCTGCAGGAAAAGTGAAAAATATTAAATATCCAATTTTTGAGAAGCACCATTCAGAAGGTCCGTTAATAGCAGATTATGAAGTATCCAAACAATATAAAATAATTATTTACAGCAATTTCATATTAAAAATTACTGAGCCTGACAACTGCTGCTGCCTAAACGACGGTAGCATAATTCTCTTAAAGAATGTCGTAATCGCAAATAACGTCTGTCAAGCAGTTGCTAGAAAGTTTTCGATTTTAAAAGATTTTTATGAGAGGCCGTGCAAATCTTCACAATTGGGCATTTTTCTAGTAGAACAGTGTAACTTAGGGCCCTTACAAATTTTCAATATTAAAGATATAGCGTACAAGTGTGTAAAACTAGAAATCGACGAAAAATTTGTAATTTTCCCATTACTCCATTCGAATTGCTAAAAATTCTACATTTGTTCAATTAATTTCATCAATTTCAATTTAAACAATTTTATTATATGTATAAACTGAGAATGCCACACGCTACAACATTATTTTGTACCATAGGTCGATAGAGTATCAAATTCTGAGTATAAAAGTGTTGACCTTCATATGTCCTAAACCTAATATTTAACGGGATATTATCCAAAGAAGAAAGAAATTATTTTGATAATAGCTCATTAACTGTTACATTTAGGACATATGCAGGTCAATACATTTTTACTCCGAATTCTATAGTCTATCGGCTATTGATTCATGATACAGAAAGTATTCCTGGGAGATGTCAAGAAGGTCCCTGAGGGGGCGTAGAGGCAAAACGGATCTCCAGCTAGCGCCGCCTACCCCCAGCGTGACCAGGCCCTTTCGGCTGCTTACGTCACACGACGCATAGTAGCAGGATTCCCGTATTTACGGAAGGCTACGGTGTCTCCTTCTCTGCCTCTCTCCCTCTCTCTCCCTCTCTCTTCCGATCTCTCTCTCTCCCGATCTCTCTCTCTCCCGATCTCTCTCTCCCTATCTCTCTCTCTCCCGATCTCTCTCTCTCCCGCTCTCTCTCTCCCGTAGCCTTCCGTAAATACGAGAATCCTGCTACTATGCGTCGTGTGACGTACAGCCGAAAGGGCGTGGTCACGCGGCGAGTACGCGAGCGACAGTGGTGGGGGTAGGCGGCGCCAGCTGGAGACACTTTTTGCCTCTACGCCCCTTCAGGGACCTTCTTGTCATCTCCCAGCAATACATATGTATATATTATAATGTCATATTGTATATTTCGCATGGAATAATGGAGACGACCACGTGGACGGTCGTCCAATTAATAGCAGATGTGATGAAGAAATTGGAACGACACAGCACGTAATGGTCGCAGCATCCTGTAAAACTCTTTAAAAACAGCACTTTTGGTAAGTTATAATTATTATACGCCATAAATGTACAATTGAAATAATAACTATTTAATGCTTCTAGACGATTACAAGAAGACTAGGGGTAAAGCCGAAGTATAGTCTTCGGACAGTTCCGGCTAGCCTCTCCCGCCAGGGTCACGGATTGGCGTGTAGGGAGAGTTTTAGGGGGGTATACCCCGTGTGTCCTGTGTATTGCACCACTATGCACAGGCACACCAGAGGCCAGTGCACGTGTTACCGGACTATAAATGTTCGGGGACATCGGTGGGGGAGTCCCCACACACCTCGGGGTTGCGATGATCCCGGGGCATGTCATAAAGATTCAACTCCCCATACGTAAAACAATAAAAAAAAATGGGGTAAGGCTCGAACTGTAGAGGACACCAGTGTCCGACGATGATCCAAGATGGCGTAAGTAAAATTTATTGATGTAATAAATTAACTTGAAATACCTGAAATTGACCTTTCATTTTGATATAGTTAACAGAATGTAATATTAATAACTTCGTATTTTAGGTTCAGGAATTACACAAAATAAGGCGGCGAGAACGTCTATCAATTTGTAATAAGGGTTCTGTCGACGCTATACAGGGAGTCTCACCTAATTTTGACATCTTGATTTTCTCGCTGTAGAATAGCGACTGAATTTAGTCAACAGGAATGCAAGTGATGAATTGCTGGAATTAGTGGACTGTATGATTGAGAGAAAGGAGTGTGAGCGAGGGAGAGAAAGTAACGGTAAATTTAAATGGCAAGGACGAAGTGAAGAAAGGGTGAAAACCGGATTCACAATAAATAACTGTATTTGCACCTCAAAATACAAAAGTCTGAAAACTTAGGCGTGAAATGTACAATAAGATGTATAATGAAATTGAAATGAAAATAAATGAAAAAGTCGAGAAGGTTTACAGCTGATTGACACGTGACACCTGATAAGAGACAGACAGACAGAGATCGGTCTCTCTCTCTCTTTTATAACATTGGATTCTTCTGGAATATTCGCGTAGTTTCACGCTTCCGGTGAAGCATTCGCGAGCGTTCGCGAATATTCCAGAGAGATCTCGATTGGGTCTTGAGCAATCGACGATCGATATTTGGCTACGCCATTTCCGCGGCGCCGCTGGTAGGTTGATCATTCGGCGTGATCGGCGCGACGCGAGTTGGCACGAAGTGACACGATGCGGGCATGGCCGCCAGGCGCGCCATTCTTAAACACTCGCTATTGTTACTCGTAGCAAAAAATTTTTCAGCATAGGCTTGAATGGTACGAGTGGAGCATATTTTGATGTTATTAGTTTTTTCGTGAGTGGACGCGTAAAAGTCATATAAAGGTTAACTTTTTTTTTTAATGGAATGAGGTATTTTTGAATACATCAATCGATGCAGCTGGACATTCGTTATAAAAAAGTACAAACCTACGTATGTCGAAAAGTTAGTAGTTCAGGAGATATTTAAAAAAACATTTAAAACGGCTAAAACATGAAACTATTTATTACAATATAATAAAATAATTCAAAAAATACAAAAAATAGAACACAAAATACAAAAAATACAACACAAGATTCAAAATTTAAACATAAAATACAAAATTTAAATTAAAAATCTTTTGATACATGTTTTGTTCGTTCTGGTGCCCTCCTAAGCCACTTTTGAATGGTAACTTCTGATTCACTTTCCCAGATAGCACAGGACGTCCTCAAGATGTCCATTTCACGTCCATTTCAGGTCTGAACGTCCTACGTCCTTACCGATCAAGGGCAAAATTTTGTATGTAGGTTAATGGATTCCTTCGAAAAGGCTTTCAAAATCAAACACATTAAGACCACAAGCTTCCATCCTCAGAGTAATGGAGCTCTGGAAAGAACTCACGGTACTGTTAAAGATTTACGTAGAACTTGTATAGATGAAAAGAAATCCGAATGGGACGAACATCTAAATCTCATTTGCATGGCATATAATACGTCAGTTCACTCAGGCACAGGGTACATGCACTTCGAACTAACTTTCGGACATAGAGCCAATTTACCTTCAGCTATTGCGACAACGCCTAGCTTAACTAAAAACGAATTATTTCAATTATGGAAACATAGACACCAAGAGCACTTATCAAACACTAAAGTTATTATAGAGGCTAACAAAAAACGTTATAAAATCGAGCAAGACCGTAAAATACGTATAAAGAGCCTTTACAATGTAGGAGACCTTGTTTTGTTGCATAATGAGCATAAAACACATAAACTTGATTCAGAATGGACAGGACCTTACGAGGTTCTCGAAGTTCATACTCCGAATTACTTATTAAAAATCAATAACAAAAAGACACGATTAACGCACGGAAACAGAATTAAATTATATAATTCTAATTTCAGCTCCTAACACTATTTACGACTCAGGAACACGCGCTACAAATTCAATATTTAAATAATACTCAAATAATTGAAGAAAGAATAGGGACTAGTTTTGTATACCATAATGAAGTAAACATATCTATTATATTCGATGTAAACGAAATCAACATAAGCATGTCCAAAGTAATGCAGGTATACAAACCCACATTCATGCTCTGTAAGACACGAAATTGTACATCTTCCGGACTCGACATAATTTCGATAAAAGTAACAAAACTCAACGAAGCGTATTTGAAACTCAACACAATTTTACACAAACGAATCCGACGCGGACTTCTTAACGTAATAGGTTCCGTTTCTAAATCTCTGTTTGGCACTTTAGATGAAGACGACTTAAAACTAATAAATGATAATATGGACAAATTATTCGACCAACAAAACGAAATCACACACATTGTACAAAACCAGACTGCTATGATAAAATCCATAATTGGCAGCAACGACTTCAGGCATTTTACACAAATATTAGACAATAATGCGAATGAACTGGCCAATGCATATAGTGATCAACTACTAGGAAAATATCTCATAATATTAGAAGCCATGATATCCGACCTAACAGCTAAAATAAATGACTTCTATCTTACCCTTATACTTGGAAAACGCGGAATTATTGACACTACTTTAATAAACATAGACGATTTTTTGAAAGCAAAAAGTAAATAAATATTTTTGAAAGAAAAACTTAATAATACATCATATAGATGGAAAACCGGAGAATTTCCAAATTCTAATCGATATCAGTAAACTCAAAACACAGATCTCAAATGGAAAAATAATATATCAAATAATCATGCCGATTCTAGAGGAACAAGAGTGGGAAATTATCCGATATTACGCTATACCGCATTGTTTGAACGTGAACGGTCTTGGTCGCCCGTGCAGGTATTTGGAGTGAATTGAAGGATGCGAGACAGGATCGCAGATAGATTGGAATGAGAGACAGAATGCAAGATTGAAAGGAATGGATAAGTGTGTGGTAACGAATGGATTTGAATGGAGGCGAGGTGGACTGTATAAATGATGGTGTAAGCATGAATGTATGGATCTATGTATAAATAACTGTATTTGCACTTAAGCTAGTTTGTCAAATAACACTGCACTGTGTAACAAAATGATTGTACAGAAGGTTGAAATAAAGATGACTTTGAAAGGCTGTAACGAATCGCTTTGTATGACGTTGGTCAGCTGATATGTCGCTGTAAGCTTGAGACGACGGTTGTCAAACTCTTTTATTGGCTCGATCCTCCTGGAAGTTCATCACGCACCGGTGGTTCCGGTTGAGCGTTCTCGAACCTTCCAGAAGGATCGAGAATGTGATTAGACCAATCACGCAGCCGATCTATTGCCCGCGTAAGCCTCGATGGCACACGATATGCTCGCGGTTTCGGCGGGATCGCGCTAGTCTTGGCGGGATAGTGCGGTGCCGCATGCCGGTGTGACAATATGGCGCTCGGGCGCGCCAGTCTTGTACAGCATAAAATTAATAATGTATTTTTTGCACCCATATTAGATCACGACACTGTGCTACAGCTATACAATTCCAAAATAATAATTGACAAACAATACATACACGACTATTGCAGAGACAGTTCAATAGGGCTCATTTGTGAACGAACACAACCCACACGAAACGATTACACTACAGGATGCCAAACAGCTCAAAGGGATTATACTGCTTGTGGTACAGCCATATTCCAAATCCCAAACAAATACATAGCGATCCCTAAAGATAGTATAGCCATCCAGACATTTTGCAATAACAATAAGAAAATAGAAATTTCGAAACCCGTAATACTATATAGTTCAACCGATTGTCTACTAACCTATAACAATAATGTAATGAAGATTGGAGGAAAGACACTGGAGACCAAAATAATTACCACTAACTACACATTGGCTATTAATTTTACAAACGACGAAATTGAACTATTAGGCGACTATATTCCAAGGGCTCCAAAAATCACTCCAAACTTCAATAACTTCAGGAACTCTTTAGACTTAATGTACTCACGATTGGAAGGCATAAAAATCAACGCGGAATTCTCTCCGCTACAGACATAGCTTACAACATACTCAAAATTGCCGATTGGATCTCATTAGGTCTCTTTACATTGTATACCTTTCGCAAAATAGGACTATTTAAATGTATATCAAATCTAATTCCCAGAAACTTCTGTCTCAAAATTTGTTGCAACGAAATTAAAATGGAAAATGTAAATACAACCAGAAGTCAACCAATAGCACCACCGAACATACATGCATCCTCTGAATGCATACCAATGGACACCTACGCAACCATAGAAGAGTTCCCAACACCTGTGCGGAAGGTCGTGCGATTTGGAGACCAAATCAAAACTAAGAAGGGGGGTGTGAAGCATATTCAATCGGTTATTTAATAATCGGTGTCCGTACACGGCAACTGAGATAAGCAGCATGCGACCCATCACCATCGAAGATACTTGACACTCCCTTTGTTCAGAGGCCACCCGGTAACAAAAACATGTATAAGAAACGCAGAGCTCAGTAATAAACCAGTCAGTTTTGGGTTTGAAACAAATGCAGCACGTCTCTTTTACCTTCCGACTCCTTATCCCGTTACGATTCGCGATAAATATAGTGACATTGCTACGGCCTTGCCTATATTTTTGATACCGGTCAGTGAAACTCTGGTTTAATTACAAACAGTTAGTGTTTTGTTTACGTCACGAATAAATCCCGTGACAAAATCACCGATTCGAAGCGAACAGGGGTTTGGCATTATGCGGTTTGTAAATGACTGCCATCGTACACGCCTGCTCCATGACAAAATTCATAGAGTTTCTGTATATCGGTTCTGTGCGTGACGCGCCGAATAACTGAATTTAATATTTCTGCTACAGAACGGGACGGTTGTTAGCGTTGCATACGAAGATATTGAGAAGTGAAATTAATGTCTTCCGACTGCTGTCCATTCCCTTTCACTGTTCATCGACAGGCGAACTATTTCACGGAATGGACAACTATTCGAAGGATCGCGAGTCCAGAAGCTGGATCATACGGAATCTGAAATCATCGTGAGATCCATCAGAAAAGTTATGAAAGCGAAATCGGAATAAATTCTGACAATGAGAGAGCGACAAGATAAACATCGAGAAGCCCGGCTCGCGGAATTTAATACAAACTTGCCCGGGGAAAACTGGCAAGAAATTTCATTTAAATATTAAATGTTACCGCCGCGAGAGAGAAAAGTTTCCGGCAATCTTGTCTCTGGTTTTTGTTTCGTTTCTATGTTATCGGAGTGCTGTGGGACAAACATAATTGTGATACGACGTTACGTTTCGCCGACGGGATAATTAAAATATCGACGGCGTCTGGATGGCTGTCCGCGGAGTACACGGAACGGGAAATGGATGCGGGGCTTGCAGATTTACCGAATGATCATGAAACACCATAAATTAATGAATCGCAGAAACCGCGCACGCGCGGGGAAGGAAATGCGTGCACGGTTTGTTGAGTAATACTCGTTCCTAATACTCGTTGGCAGGAGGACGTATTTACGAGTGTATCGCTGTAAATCTACCGATTTCGGGGTCGTTCGACCGGAGGGTACCCTCGCGTGCGTGTGCACGTCTAATTAATTAACCGAATCGAACGTCTGAATGCAGAACCGCGCGCTCATATTCGACCTCGCAGATTGTGAAGTTCGGCAAAATTTATCGGGATCTTATTGTTCGCTAGCAATTTTGTTCGCTTTATTCCGAACCCTTCGTTGTGCATAATTTGCGCGGCAGAAGTCATTTGTCCCAGTGATTACCATACACAGACGTTAAACAGATCTTCTGTTAAGGGGATACATACTCGTAATAATATTCAGACACTCTTCAAAAGATGATAAATTTTTTATCTCCTCTATGAGGCACCACTAAAAATTGCTGTATTATTATTTAAAATAATGTTTATATTATTGGATATGTAGGTATCTAACCAATTACTAATTTAAGTATCGCATGAGGTATTCTATCAATTTCATATCTACCAAATTTAAAGAATCATAGAGAATGGAAATATTCTAGGTCAGAAAAATTTTGATTTTCGAGTTACAATAACTCCGAGTGCATAGGGTTAATATTTTACAAATGCAACTTATATGGTGCCTATATACACATTAGTTTTTAAAAGTTATTGAATTGTCGTTCCATGATATCTGAGGATTAAGTTTCATTATTAAGAAAATTTATTATGAATGAAAGTTAAACATAAAAGCTCGGATGATGGTTAATCGTTCCGGCCTATTAACAGCTTAGTTAAGCAGTTTTCATCTGTCTCCCCAAAACCACGAGCCCCTAAAGTTTTAGACCTTCTCTTTAATATCCTGTATCTTGAAGGAAAACATTGGCCTACTTTGAAGATAAACTTTAATTAAATCAAATTTAATAACGTCCATGTAACGTATTTGGCCCAGAAAAATATAGTTTGCACAACAATACGAATAATTGTAGGAGAGATGAAGCTCGGCCAAAAAGATATTAAACCTGACCTTCGCACGTAAAACACCTAAGCTAAAGCTAAATTAAATTGCACGCTTCGATATCTCCTGCAAAATATAAAAGTGAAACATAAATAGTACATTATACATATACATGTCGATTTGGAGGTTTTCCCGAGAATAGTAAAAAGAAAACACGGTACAGAATTTTATATTACATAGTTGGCACGTGGTATGTTGTATAACATAAGGTTTATACAGCTCAGTAAACACATTGATCCTACGTAATATCTGGGTCAATACAAAATCCTGTACACCCGTGCAATTGAACGTAAGCCAACATTCGGTCAACAGGGCTGAAAAAAATTATTTCATCTCAGAATAATATATAAAAACATTCGGGCAGTTCTGTAACAAGCGTCAAAAGCACATACATCTGCGAATTGACATATCCTACGCCAATGAAATTAAATTGTTCTCACATTTTACGACATACGGATGTGTCGTAAAATTTTTGTAAACATTTATTTATCTCGCCGGTTCCGCAACGTTTTTATTTTTCACCTGAAAACGATAAACGCAACGCGTGTACTGCGCATCGTAAACAACGTATAAAAAAGCAATTCGCTAGAGTCAATTCAACTCGGAACATAAAATATAATATTTGCGAAGTTATGTAACTTTTAAATTTGTTTGTCACTTATTTGAACCTGTAGGTTGTTGATTATAATAATAAATTTTCCGTTGTGTGCGCGCTTTTCCCTTTCGGACAGCTCGCGTGCACATTGGACAGAACTCAGAAGTCTGAGGAGCAGAGCGGAGTGCGTTATGATAGGGGCAATACACCCAACACTTGTTAGAATTAAACTCAATTTTATTTCGACTGCTTCAAGCGACTGTTCGGCAACGACTGACTACTTCGTAGGAATGTACGAGCCAAACCGAAGTAGGACGACGCGTACAGAAAAAAGCGAAATCCGCGATACGACCTTCTATACAACAACAACGAGGAATTGAGCGTCGCGACGCTCGGCGCTATCGGCAACAGCCGTCGAACGGCGCGAACATACCGCCCGCCACGGCCCGATGGACGCATCGGACGTAGATTCACAGTCCTAAACGACACGCATGTCTTCGTCCCTGGGAGGGATCACAAAAAAATCCGGACCAAAAGGAAAATACAGTAAGTGCAAGCACTATGCGTCGCGAGCGTGGGCGGTCCTTGCGAGCGTGTCCCCTGCCCCGCCCGCCGTGACAGCTGGGGGCAACTGGCAGTGGTCCCCAGCAGTGGTGCTGGTCGGCAGAAAGATCAGCTTGTTGAGGGGTCGCTTATACGTCGCTGACTGCGTGCGGATGGTCACCACCCGGCTAAGGCCGTCGCGGCCAGGGTGCAGCTGAAGGATGCGGGCCAGTGGCCATCTCGTGGGAGGCAGGAGAGTGTCCTTGAACAGGACCAGGTCTCCAACCTGGGGCGTCCGGTTGGGCGACCACCACTTCGGTCGCGGCTGCAGCTGCGCAAGGTATTCCCGGCTCCATCGCTTCCAGAAGTGGTTCCTCATCAGACAGATGAGGTGCCATCGCTGGCAAACAGTGCCCGGCGCGTTCACAGCGTCGAACGGCTCCGGCGCGGACAGGAGGGGGGCGCCTACTAGAAAATGGCCCGGAGTGAGGGCCGCCACGTCCTCCTCATTCGAGCTGAGCGTACTGAGGGGCCTGGAATTCAGGCAGGCTTCGATCTGCGTGGCAAGTGTGCTGAACTCTTCAAAGGTCAGCTTAGCCTCTCCGATGACCCGGGACAGGTGCCGCTTGAAGGCCTTTACATTGGCCTCCCACAGTCCGCTAAAATTGGGCGCGCGAGGGGGGATGAAGGTCCATTCGACCCCATCCTTCGCCACCGCCGCGGCAACCTCCTGACTCATGGCCGATGTCTCCTGAAACAAACGTTGTAATTCAGAATCGGAACCTTGGAATGTGGTGCCATTGTCACTGTAGACGGTCCGGCATAGCCCGCGCCGTGCCACAAAACGTCGAAAGGCAGCCAGGAACGCCGCCGAAGTATAGTCCGAGACGACTTCCAGGTGGACGGCCTTCACGACAAGGCACACGAATATCGCGACGTAGCCCTTGTAGGCCTTGTGGCCCCGACCAGGAGACGTTCGCACCATGTAGGGCCCAGCATAATCGACACCAGTCGTGCTGAACGGCCGCGCAGGTCGGACTCTATCGGCCGGCAACGAGCCCATCAGCTGCTCAGTGGTGACAGCGTTGTGACGCGCGCACCGGACGCACTGGCGTACGATCCTGCGCACGAGGTTTCTGCCTCGAATTATCCAGTATTGCCGGGATAGGCGACTCTGCACCAGAGTAGGTCCGCCATGCAGGGTAGTCAAGTGGGCCTTCCGCACGAGAAGCTCAGTGGCGTGGTGCCTGCTCGGAAGAATGAGGGGATGCTGCTCTTCTTCATTAAGAAAGGAGTTCTGCAGGCGACCTCCAACTCTCAGTAGTTGATCCGTGTCCAGGAAGGGTGACAGGCGTCGCAAAGGGCTGTTGCTGGAGGTGTGCCCCTTGCTGCGTATGGCCCTGATTTCTTCACCGAGACCCTCCTGCTGGATCCGTCGCACGAGCCACACGTGCGCTTGCTTGAATTCCGCCGCAGCTAGCCAAATTTTCCTTCGCTTATCGGCAGGCAGTCTGGAATTCGCAAACCACCTCGCGATGAATGCCAGCACGCGGATCACCTTGTCCACCGATGAGTACCGAGTCAAGTCAATCGGTGTTTCTTGTATTTGTCCTGTGAGGACTTGGGTACTGTCCATCTTCCTCGCCTCCAGGATTGTCTCCATTTTCCCGGAGGTAGGTGGCCAGTGAGTCGCACCTTCCTGCAGCCATCGGGGGCCCTTCCACCACAGCTCAGATTCCCGTAGTTGGCCTGGCGTGACACCACGGGTGGCCAGATCGGCCGGGTTGTCCTCAGACGGGACATGTCGCCACTCCACTCCTGGCAGCGCAGTGATGACTTCGGTGACTCGATTGGCGATGTATGTCTTCCATCGCGACGGATGACCTTGAAGCCAAGCGAGTACGATTTTAGAGTCAGACCAGCAGTTGATCTGGCTAGGCGGTTGCTCCAGTTTGCACAGTATGTAGGATGCTAGGCGTGCAAGTAGGGTGACTCCGCATAGTTCCAGCTTTGGTAGGCTGACCGTCTTGATAGGCGCAACCTTAGACTTGGCGGTGATGAGCTGAGACGATGATGAATCTTCGGAGCGGTGTACCACATACAGAGCCGCAGCGTAGGCTCTCTCCGAAGCATCGCAAAAACAGTGCAGCTCCCACGGCGTCGTCTTCCGAGTACCGAACCAGCGTGGGATTCTTATCTTCTCCAGGTCCTTCAGTTGGACCTTGAAATCCAACCACGCCTGCCTTATATCCCCATCCACTGGTTCGTCCCAGCCCGTGCCTAAAATCCAGAGATTCTGAAGCAGCATTTTCGCCTTGACTATGACAGGAGACAGCCATCCTACTGGATCAAAGAGCCTAGCCGTGTCCGACAGGATGGATCGCTTCGTCACCTGCCCGGTGACTTCTGGATTTTCGATTCTGAACCAGAAGACGTCTTCCGCTGGAGACCACCTCAGTCCTAATGTGTCCACTGTTTGGTCGTCCTTTACCGGCATCTCTTTTGAAATCACGTCAACCGCGATCCGGTCCGGTAGCAGCTCGGCAGACGTCGCAGCCCACTTTCCGACTTCCATGCCTCCGGCAGCCAAGAGATTCGTCAGTTGCTTTCTGGTTTCCAATGCCTCTTCAAGGGTGTCTCCCCCGGCGAAGAGGTCATCCGTATAACGACCTCTTCGGACCACACTAGCGCCGCGCGGAAATCGCCCCTGCTCATCGTCGGCCAACTGCAGCATGCAGGCGTTGGCAATGAACGGGGCGCAGCTTGTCCCATACGTCACGGTGAGCAGCTGGAAGCTGCGAACTGGCTGATCTGCAGTCCTGCGCCACAGGATACGCTGCCAATGTGTGTCATGCCGATGGAGTAGGAACTGCCTAAACATCTTGACGACATCGAAAGTGAAGGCAAACTGAAAGAAGGACCATCGGATCAGAATTGCAACTATATCCTCCTGCAGTGATGGTCCGATGAATAAGAAGGAATTTAAAGAGTTGCCGGCCGCGTCTTTCTGCGAGGCATTAAAGACAACTCTAATTTTACCACTCCCGTCATTCTTTACCACAGGGTGGTGTGGCAAATAACAGGCAGTCTGAATCTGCTCGTCCTCGCTGCGAGTGGCTTCCATGTGTTGCAGCTCGAGGTACTCGTCCATGAATTTTTCATAGTTAGCCTGCAGCCCGGGTTGTCTCGTGAAGCGTCGAGACAGTCGGGTTAGGCACGCGGCAGCGATGGACCGAGTATCGAGCAGAGTTGGCTCTTTCGCAAACGGCTGCCGCACCACGAAGCGTCCATCCTCGTCCCGACGATAGGTACTTCGAAAGTGCTGGTAGCACTCTTCCTCGGATGGGGACAGTGGCGGTGACGTTGGCACTTCTTCTGTCTCCCAGAAGCGTGCGACCGCTTGCGTCAACTCGTGGTTGACTGTCGCATGATGAGCGGCGGCCGAGGGGTTGCAGTCTCCTGCACTCGTCGCTCCCAGCAGTATCCAACCAAAGACAGAGCAGATGGCGGTCGGGGTGCCAGGGGGGCCCCGCCGAATGCCTGGCTGGACGACGGCCGCGTAGACCTCCGTGCTGAGAATGCAATCTATTCTGCCTGGGCTACTGTAGTGTGCGTCTGCTAGTTGAAGGCCCTGCAGGTGTGGCCAGGACTCTCGTCTGACCTCGGTCCGGGGTAGAACGGACGACAGCTTCTGTAGGACCAGAGCTGAAAAGGAGAATTCGAACCTTGAATTGACCGCCGACTTTAGTTTCAGGGAGACTCGGCTTTTGGCTACTGCCGAGGTGGTCCCCCCCACGCCGGAAATCGAGATATCAACGGCCTTCCGCCGTAGGCCAAGGGCGTGCGCTATCCTTTCCGAGAGGAAGGATTCTTCCGACCCCGAATCCAGTAAGGCGCGGACAGTCATGGCGGTGCCTTCTTCAGTCTCGAGCACCACGCACACCGTCGACAGTAAGACCGGATGGCCGCTGGATGCGGCATGAGTCGGCACGGGCGTGGTCGCCGCGTGCGCCGAGGTAGTCGTCAGGGTACCCGCCTCAGAATGGAGCTTGGTATGGTGCCCTTCGCCACACACCTGGCAACGGCCCTTGGAGGTGCACGCATTCACCGAGTGCCTGGAACCAAGACAGTTGGTACACAACCGCGCCGATACGACGTGCTCCCGCCTTTGCGCGGCCGGAACTGCGGTGAATTTCTGATAGTAGCCGATAAAATGATCCGCGCCGCAAAATGAGCATTTTTGCGTTCGTCTAGAAGAGGCAGCCTTCTGCGTTGCGGTGTTGACAGCTACTCTCGTGGAGGGCTTCGCAATCTTCTTCGACACAGCGAGGGTTGACCTATCTCCTTGCGATGTGGACTGGGCAGCTTCCGCAGCCTCACCTTGCTCCGCGTGAATCAGGTCCAGCATCCGAACCCTATTTTCTAGAAAGGTCTTCATCTGAGCGTATTCGGCGAAGTCGTTTGTCCCCTCCTCAACCTTCCTGGCCCAGTCCAGGCGCGTTTCGGGGGCCAGCTTGCTTTCCACGAAGTAGACGAGGATGTCGTCCCAGTGCTGCACTGGACGGCCGAGCGCATGGAACGTATTGATGCTTTTCTTGGCCGTGTTCAACAACTCATTGATGTGGCTGCTCGACTCCTTGGTCGAAGCGGGGAGAGAGTCGAGCGCCTGCATCTGTACAGAAAAACGTAAAAATTTATTATCGTAACGGCGGCAAATTGTCTCCCAGGCCGTGAGGAAATTGGCGCCAACGATCTGGATCCCCTTCAGCTTGTCGGCGGCTTCTCCGCTCAAACAGTTGTGCAGATGTTGGAATTTTACGACTGGTTGCATCGTTGGTTCCGTCAGAACCAGCGCCGTAAACTTTTCCTTGAAGGCCTCCCAATCGCGCTGGCGTCCGCTGAAACGCGGCAGCTTCACCTTCTCCATCGAGGCCGGGATGGATAGACTCATTGCGACGGGGCGGTCAGTGCCCTGTCCACCGTCTGCAGATACGCGCTCTAAGGGAGCAAGCCTTTCACGAAGCCAAGCTTTCGCTGTAATGTACGCTTCCTCCGCCGCGCCGAAGACATCCTCCCTGAAGTACGTGCGGCCTTGCAGGTGGTCCGCACTGCGCTGGAGGACGTAGTCTCGCTCCAGGAACGCCTTCCAGTACGTCTCCAACAGCTCCACACGCGATTCCAAGTCGGTTCGTTTCATTTGATCGGCCGACCTGGACTTAGTGGTATTGGTTATGAAATTCGCAATTAGAGTGGCCGCGCGCCGTTGATCGGCCAAATCTGATTCTGTGCGTTCCATCGCTCGAGTCAGTGAATATCGTAACCCGATCGACAATTACTCTGCAATTACGAATTCAAGGGAATACGACTGTACCGGAGTAGCAGCAGCGGATTCACCGCTATAACAACACTTTCAGCTCGGTAAAAGGAGAGAGCGAGGCCGAAATCGTCAGACAGCTAGAGCGGCCGTCAGAAGGAAAAGGATAGAGAATACCTCGGTGCGTTCGTGCCGTAGACAGCGGCGTGCGTTCCGCGCGTCGGGTGAACGAAAGAGTGTGTGAAGACGGAGAGGCCGATAGCTTCTCCCACTTGGTCGCCCGCCGCGTGCAGGTAGAGGGGTGCTCCCGCTGGTCCGTGTCGACGACGTGACGTCAGTCCTCGCCCTCCTCGTCGAGCCCCTCTTGCCCTGGCGTCGTCCGGTCGAGCTTCACCGGGCTCCACGTGGTCGCCGATTTTGAGTTTCACTCCACCGGCCGCACTTGCACTCACGTAGTGCCCTATGGATGCACGTAGATTGCACCGACACTTTCACACTGGTCAGATGGCTCACGCCGGAGCTCAGATGCTTGTTGAAGCGCAGCGATTCGCACTTCCGATTCCTCAGATAAAATCCGGCTCGAAGGACCAAAATTATGTGCGCGCTTTTCCCTTTCGGACAGCTCGCGTGCACATTGGACAGAACTCAGAAGTCTGAGGAGCAGAGCGGAGTGCGTTATGATAGGGGCAATACACCCAACACTTGTTAGAATTAAACTCAATTTTATTTCGACTGCTTCAAGCGACTGTTCGGCAACGACTGACTACTTCGTAGGAATGTACGAGCCAAACCGAAGTAGGACGACGCGTACAGCAAAAAGCGAAATCCGCGATACGACCTTCTATACAACAACAACGAGGAATTGAGCGTCGCGACGCTCGGCGCTATCGGCAACAGCCTCGAACGGCGCGAACAGTTGAATTCGTTTAGATTTTATTTAATTATTTCCAAATTTTTTGAAGGCCTTGTGAAAACATATTCTCTTCAATTGTTTTCAAAAAGATTAAATGAAATGTTTATATGATTTTCATTCGTGTAAAGGAACTTCTTAATTCCTAAAATATTGAAAGACGTCGTCTTTCATAAGGAAAGTAATACGTCATTAATTCAAGAATACGAATGTGTAAAAATGTAGTGCATACGCTTCCTAACTAACTTTTAACAATTTTAGAATTTGATACTTTGGAACACGCTGTATACACATTTATATTATTAAATTTATATAGAATTATATAGAATTAGATTTCTTTTTAGAAGTCAGAACAATTACTTTACTTGACGTGGGAAAGAAATTCTGAAAAAATTGCAATTGGTTGGAATTACAAGGAAAATAATAAAAGTTGTTATTTTCAACTTTTTTATGTTGGCCGATATTGAAAATTTAATAAAATATATTTTGTAATTATGTGTCAATTGAAAGATGCAAAAATCCTTAGATTTGTTTCGGTAATAGGCTAAAAATCGTGGAGAACTGTAATTTTTACAATCTTTGAACGTTTGTAGCTTATTGCAACGTTGACCAATTATAATGAATACTTCTGAATATGTATAATTAACACAGATCGACAAACTGTATTTTTTAAATTTTCGGTATAGGTCGCCATAAAAAAGTTATAAACAACTACATGTAATGTTTTCTCCATAAATCCGGCCAATTACAATTTTTTCAAATTTTTTTTTCACGGCTTGTAGTAAACTCTAACTTCTCAAAAAATAAATTCTTATCGTCCTGTTAAAAGTGACCGAATAGATATTAGTGTGGTTCACTGTATGAGGGTAATTCCCAACAATTACTTACTTTCATAAGTTGACCCCGTATCATTCAAGCTGCAATGTATTCGCCTGCTAGAAGTTAGCCCCCCACTTGTTAAATTAAACAATTTCAACAGTTGTGCTGAATTGTGCTATGTTTGTGCTATATTGTGCTCGAATATTATAACTATAATATGAAAAATAAGATGAAAATTGAAAAAATCGATTTTTTGAGTAGCCCCCCACTTTTCATTTTTTTCAATTTTCTCAATTGTGCTAAGTTGTGCTAGGTTTTCCTAAGACTGTGCTAAAGTATTATTTAAAAAAAATTATAAATAAAGAAGTTATAGTGAAAAATTGATTTCCACATGTAATTAACGTTAAAGTAAGAAAAAGTTATCCAAACAGCATATAATCGTATATCTGAGTTGTGCTAACCTAGCACAAGTCAGCACAACTTTTAATTTCTCCAGCACAACGATATAAAGGGCACTTTACTCTTGTGCGCTGCCCTTCGCACTAAGGTACTCTATCATTTTTGGTCTTTCTGGTCATCCGAACATAGTATAATTGCATATCTGAGTTGTGCTAGCCATTTTTTTTTTTTTTTGAATTGGGGGAAATCCGATTAGTGGATAACCATCCTTGCCGCCGAAGGCAAGGATGACCAATGTAGGTCTCAGTATAATCGTCACCGACTAAAAACCCCAATAGTCGTCCCTAGACATTTACTGCAGGGACCCAGGATCACGTTAGTACTCAACTGGGCCCCCGCTGTCCCTTGATGAGACATCCCCTGGCAGCCCCCCTTAGCAACCGGACGAGCAGCCAACGACCAGGCTCCTCGTCCCCCTTCCCATGGGTCGCCCGTTGGAAGAGCTCGAGTTCGGCTCGAACTCCCCCTGCGACCCCCGGTGACCTCCGCCCCGAACCCTTCCACTGCCGAAACAGCGTCAGGACGAGGAGGAAGGCCGCCGCACGCGTTGAGATGGGCTCCTCGGAAGGGTGCATTTCGCACACCCTCGGAACCCATCTCCCTCCCGTGAAAGCGCGAGTACCGGTACTCGCGTGTTTCACCCCCCCTCCGGCGACATGGGACCGTCCCCAGTCGTGGGAGGAGGTCCATCCCCTAAGTTGACTCCGCCTTAAGGGGCAGAGCCTCCTACTCCCCCACCTCCATTCCCCCCCCCCATCGGGTGGACGAGGCGGCTCGGCCGGCGCAGGCGCTACCTTAGGGACCGCCTTCTTCGCAGCCTCCTTTCCCCCCTCTGGCCCTCCCTTCTTCCCGGGCTTCGGCCCAGGCTGAAAGGAGAGGCAGGCCTTGGTGCCGGACCGATGTCCGGCCGGCAACCCAAGGTCACTATACAAGGGACACCTGGCGTCGTTCTTGCAGACCGCCGCCCTGTGCCCCTCATCGCCACATCGATAGCACCGACCGATCCGGCTCGCCTCTCCCGTGTAGGCGCATTGCGCCCACGTGTGACCCCTGCGCAGGCAGCGGAAGCACTGGAGCAGACGCTGCTCCAGCACTTCGACCCTTGCAGAGGTCCACCCCACCCTCACGCGGCCCACCCCGGCCATCTTCCTCGCCGCCGCCAGCGGCAAACGGGTCCAGCACGTGCCAGGCCCGTTTCCCCCCGGTGTGGGCGTCCGGTGAACCACCCCCACCCGAATCTCCTCGACGGTACAGCTTGCTGCACCAGCGAGGGCGTCTCGGACCGTCTCCGGGGTTGAACAGACATCCAACCGGCGGATCCGGACCTCGGCCATACGAGTGGGAGTGCTCCCCGTCACCCCCGTCCCCTCGAGCGCCGCCTTCATGCGCTCAGCGATGGTGGCCGCCTTCGTACGACCACCCTCCCCGGCCACCCTCATCATGAGGGCACCGGTTCGGGCTCGCGCGAAGGTCAGCCCTTCGGTGACACCGACCTCCTCCAAGGAGAAGGACGATGTCACCTTCTCTATCGCCGAGGCATACGTGGCCTTGCACCCCGTCGGCACGGTCATAACGACCGCTGCCGACCTAGGTGGCCTGGGTAAGCGAGGCGCCACCTTCCCTTTGGGAGGGGGATCTCCCGTTTGTCCCTTAGGGACCTTCTTCTTCCCGGGGGCACTGGAAGCGGCAGAAGGGCCCGGAGGAGGCGGCGCTGCGACCGCTTTGGCCGACCGCTTGCTCCGCCGGGACACCACCGTCGCCCAGTCCCCCTCCCCGGAACCCAATTCCACGGGTCCGGATGGGCGGGGCGCAACCCCCACCCCAGAGCCCGATGGCTCCGCTTGTGACGTGGCAAAATAACCACGTCTACTCCGCAATATATAAAGTAAACCCAATGAGTAAAATCGAAAGGACCGGACCACCTAATTAAACCACAGCAGGCTAATTAAGAAAGTAACCGCTGTAAGCGCTCTTTCTGGGACGTATTAAGAATTAAGAACCGATACTGTAAGAATTGGGGAACGCCGCGCCCATTTGGCGCGACGGAGAGATTGCAGGACCATAGAGTAGGCTCAGGGAGCGCGAAGGGAAACCTGCCAATCAGAGGGAAAACCAATGCTGCCGCCGCAGGCCCACTCGCAACGCCGGACCACGTAACATCCTCTGCAGAGGAACGTTGAAAAGGAACCCCGAGCCCAGGCCAACCAGCCTGGAGGCGCCGACGAGGGACCCTGGGACCAGAAGAATTACCGAAGAATCGTCCCGTCGACGCCTCGCCCTGCGATAGCAACGGTCCCTGCAGGGGCGACTCGGGTGGTTCTGGAATGTCTTGCGGCATTCCCGGTGGAGGCGAGACCACCGTTAAAGAAATCGGGAAATCGGCAAGATCCGGGGCCCTTCCCGTCGAGTGTCGGATCTCTGCCTTGACGACACCGCGAGCGACAGTGATTGGCGGGCATAAAATCGAAATAGTAGGGGACGCCTTGCTTCCGCTTCCTCGAGCTACCGAAAATTCGCGTCACTGCTGCGTAGGCTCTCGTATGATCTAGTCGATTGATACCGTCTTTTTGTAACCGCGCGTGCGACGCCATTTTTATGCTGTCCTAAACTATCGCTGCCGGTGGTAAGTGCCAACCAGATTACTTCTTAAACCGAAACGGTTTAATTTTGTGATTCTTTCGAAGTGGCTCGAGCAGCGTTTGTGAATTCGATTTGGTTTTAAGTGGTTCGCCCTTCCGACGATCACGTGTTTCGTGTGCCGCTAGGACGGCTGCCTGTTGGCGTTCCCTAGGCGAGTTTCCCGGTGAGAAGCGACCAGTGAGAGTGCCGTTTGCGACGCCACGTGTTCGCGAGATATTCGTTGGACGATGCTGCCGCGCGCAGTCCGATTGTAATCCGTTAGTCTACTCCATCTTGACCCCGCGTCGGCCTAAAACCTCGAATCGCTACCGACGCGGGTACGATTATCTATTCCGAGAAGCGCGTCTAACATCAGGAGCCGGTACGAGTGTAATCATTCGCGGAAACCTCGCCCGGACACCCGGCGTAGTACCGATTCCGACGCGGCCATCTTGTCTCCGCGAAACCGCGTGCGTGCCGGCCTTCTGCCGTGCAGGCAACTTTCAATCATTGTACAATTCGTTAAAATAAGCTGCCGGGTTTCTCCCCGACAGTCCGCGTCACTTTCTTTGTTATTCTATCAACCGGTCAATCCAATAAATTGTTCATCAGCTAACATTGTCGAAATTATTTCCGAGGTCCGTTCCCGCCGTGGGGAACGTCCTGCCCGATCCCGTGTAGAATCCTGGCCCAACACTGAGCTATTTCGTCTCTCGCGATCGTGTTCTCGAAGCTTCATTAATAAACATAATTTCGCGTGGCATCTACGGATGCCTGGCGCCCGAATATCGAACCCGTCAGGGTAATTAGCGTTACGAGGGTCTTCGAGAACTCGTGTCATCACGGGTAGACTGTGTGCCGCACGGCCGGACTCAGCCTGGCTTTCAACGTCTACAAAATCCCGAAGCTGTTGCCGATCCTCCTCTCCAGTCGAGACCCGGTCGGAAACCGCGTGATACGCTATGGGCTGGGACCCTCCCGGTCCCGCCTTCTTCCCCCTCCCTTTCGCATCCCCTCCCTTTCCGCGGAGTCCGGAGGGCCCCTTGCCGGCGCCCGAAGCGCCCTTAAGACGCTCCGAGGCATCAGCGGGTACCCCCTTATCCGCGTGAGGAAGCAATGCCGCCAAGATGCGGCGCTCGAGGGCCTCCAGCCGGTGAGTTGTTCCAGGCTAGCACAAGTCAGATATACGATTATATGCTGTTTGGATAACTTTTTCTTACTTTAACGTTAATTACATGACGAAATCGATTTTTCACTATAACTTCTTTATTTATAATTTTTTTAAAATAATACTTTAGCACAATCTTAGCAAAACCTAACACAACTTAGCACAATTGAGAAAATTGAAAAAAATGAAAAGTGGGGGGCTACTCAAAAAATCGATTTTTTTCAATTTTTCATCTTATTTTTCATATTATAGTTATAATATTCGAGCACAATATAGCACAAACATAGCACAATTCAGCACAACTGTTGAAATTGTTTAATTTAACAAGTGGGGGGCTAACTTCTAGCAGGCAATGTATTCAATCTGCAATGCGCCCCTGAGACAAGTGCATATTTGATCAGCCGTACTTCTGCATGACATGATGTAATACAAAATTGCTAGAAGCAACGCTGTAACAAATCAATAATTATCGTCTATACAACAATTCGGATGCTGTATAAAATATTGTATTGTCTATGTACTAGCTAATGTACTCGGCTTTTCGCATTTAAATAGATGCAAATGAGTCCATATACATATTCCATATACAAAGTCAAGCTGGTACACATACCTTAAGATAAAACAATAATTATACGATAAAAAAAATGGGTTGGGTTATTGTTCGTTTCCAGTTTTTCTACGAGTGAATACATATTTCTAAACGATAACGTGCGTGACAACCACAGAAAACATATGTAACTCTGTAAGGTCAGGTAATATGTACAATAAAAAATACGGTCTTATGAACATTATTTTACAAATTCGTACTTGAATATCTACTATACAAGTTATAATTGGGCATGCGGATTTTATACGTTTATGATACAAATGAATTAACGTACTAATATAAAACTATAAAGATATTAAAAGAATTCAAGACGATTATCACATTATTTATGACGCATTCAAATTATTAAATAAGAAATTACACTCTCATTTTTGTGAGAAACTACACATTTATTTTATACACAAAGTCTTGTTTCATATAATTAATTTTTGAACAATTTTTATTTTCGGCTTATGGTTACTAAAACTATGAAGCGAAAAAGTACATTTTTATTTAAATTTCGTTTCTTAAGGATAACTTAAAAAATTGTTATTTTCCACAAACATCCGCAGTCTAGTCACACGAGTTGAATCGTCTGATTCAAGGTTACAAACATTCAATTTAAATCAAAACAAAAACTATAAAAATACTTACATGATTATTCTTCAATAAGTTGACTCTTTGAGTATAATGATATGGAAAACGTTTGAAAGTATTATGTAGCATAACTATACATACAGTGACTCCCACTAATATTCGGACACTCTTAAAAAGACGATAACTTTTTTTAATATTGTACTATTCGATTTGAACATTTTTAGGAAGCTAGAGCCATTAGTTTGCTACAGGATATGAAAATAAATTTGGTATAAAATTGCAATTGATCGGAATTGTAGAAAAAATACTAAAAGTTGCATTTTACAACTTTTTTATACGGGCCTATATTGAAAATTTAAAAACTACGTTTTGTAGATCTATGTCAATTATATGCACTGCAAAAGTTTCATCGAAATCGGTTGATGTGAAAAAAAACGACAGGCATGAAAGATGTAAGAATTCTTAGATTTACTGCCGTTATAGGCCAAAAATCGCGAGAATCTGCAATTTTTACCATCTTTAACCCTTGTTAACGTTTGTAGCTCATTACAACGTCGCCCGATTTTCACGAAATTTTCAGAATATATTTAATTGACACAGATCTACAAAACGTAGTATTTAAATTTTCAATACAGGCCCACATAAAAAAGTTGTAAATTGTAACTTTTAATATTTTTTCTACAATTCCGATTCATTGCAATTGTTGACAAAAAATTTTTTCACATCCTGTAGCAAACTTATTACTCTAGCTTCCCAAAAAGGTTCAAATCGTATAGTACAATATTAAAAAAGTTATCGTCTTTTTAAGAGTGTCCGAATGTTAGTGGGAGTCACTGTATTTTAAATGTTATAATGTAAATATGGCAGTATGTACAGTGATACAAGCAATGTACATCCACTGTAATAGTTTGCGCTGCGATAAAATCTAACTCTGACCGTATCGTAATTCTAGTCAAAACCCCAGTGACCAATGGAAGCTTAGTGTAACCCTTTTTTTTCGAATTGGGGAAAATCCGATTAATGGATAACCATCCTTGCCGCCGAAGGCAAGGATGACCAATGTCGGTCTCGGTATAATCGTTACCGACTAACAAACCCAATAGTCGTCCCTAGACATTTACTGCAGGGACCCAGGATCACGTTAGTACTCAACTGGGCCCCCGCTATCCCTTAATGAGACCTCCCCTAACAACCCCCCTTAGCAGCCGACGACCAGGCTTCTCGCCCCCCTTCCCATGAGTCGCCCGTTGGAGGAGCTCGAGTTCGGCTCGAACTCCCCCTGCGACCCCCGGCGACCACCGTCCTCGGGCCCCTCCACTGCCGAAACAGCGTCAGGATGAGGAGGAAGGCCGCCGCACGCGTTGAGACGGGCTCCTCAGAAGGGTGCATTTCGCACACCCTCGGAACCCATCTCCCCTCCCGTGAAAGCGCGAGTACCGGTACTCACGCGTTTCAACCCCCCCCCCCCCACCGGCGACATGGGAGCGTCCCTAGTCGTGGGAAGAGGTCCATCCCCTTGCGAGGACTCCGCCTTAAGGGCAGAGCCTCCTAATCCCCCACCTCCATTGCCCCCCCCCCCCGTCGGGTTGACGAGGCGAACCGGCCGGTGCAGGCGCCGCCGTAGGGGTCGTCCCCTTCGCGACCTCTTTTCCCCCCTCTGGCCCTCCCTTCCTCCCGGGCTTAGGCCCAGGTTGAAAGGAGGGGCAGGCCTTAGTGCCGGACCGGTGTCCAGCCGGCAGCCCCAAATCCCCACATAAGGGACACCTGGCGGCGTTCGTACACGTCGTCGCCCTGTGTCCCTCATCACCACACCTGTAGCACCGGCCGATCGGGCTCGCCTCTCCCGTGTAGGCGCACTGCGCCCACGTGTGACCTCTGCACAGGCAGCGGAAGCATGTAGTGATAAGTATATGAGTCGAGTTTCCTCGACTGCGCCGTACCTCGAACATTCGGTTCATACCGGCTCTTACTCTTATACATGGAGATGGAATGGCAGTGACTCAGTTTAGCGAGGACACACCGTCGACGGGGAATATCAACCCGATCAAGAACGGCGCGCACTTCCCGCACGTTTCTGAGTCCTGCTCCGCTGTCCATCCTCCATTGCCAGATGTTATGGCTCTACCTTTCATACGTTGCTGCCGTGTGGAGGGACAACAACGCCGTCTCCACTGCCACCTCGAGTCCAACCCTTTCCAGGAGCTCCTTACCCGTTTAAAGAAACAGGCAGGAGGAGCTTCCTCCGGGCCCGAGGAACCGAGTTCCAATTGGAACTCGGTCAGCTGGTCTTTCCGTGATATCTCGGTAGAGGTATTCTTTTGCCTCTAAACCGTGACTCCTTGAGTTCGAGCCTTCAACTTAACTCACTGTTGGCCTTTAGCTTCGGCTGCCTGGCGCAGGACTTCCCGCGCTTGATCGTACTGAGGACAATCGTACAAGATATGGCTCAGTGTTTCCACTTCGCCGCACTTGCAGTGTTCGTCCTCGACGAGCTTGAAGGCCTTGAGCTTCGCACGGAAATCTCCGTGTCCACTCATGAACTGAGACACGTAGTGATCAGGGATCACCCAGCGCGCGCAGAGGCGGTCTGTAACATCGTTGACTTATCGGAAGGTAATTCTTCTCTTCGTCGATGACGACCACCTCCGTTGCCACTTTGCCAGAGCGGTCCGTCTTACCTCGGCTAATGCCTCGCGCGGACTAACGACTCCGTTAGCCAAATCGGCTTGACTTATCAGACATGTCTCGTACTCTACATCTTGTAGTTTTCGTATCTTATATGCGCACGCCCTTTCTGCTATCACCAAGTCTACCGGCACCGCACCTGCGATCACAGCGAGCGCTTCAGTGGATACCGTTCTGTAGGCCTTGGTGCAGCCAAGCAGTGCTCTCCTCTGCGCCCTGTTGAGACGTTGTCTCATTTCAGAGGTGAGAAGGTCTGCCCAGCCCGCAGCAGCGTACGTCGTGATCGGGACAAACAGACCAGTGTACATAGTACGCATGGCCCGATATCCCAATCCCCAGTTTGAACGAGCAATCTTCGCCAACGCGCTAAACGTTGTCGTCGACTTAGCACTCACATGCTCGACATGGGATTTTACTCCCAGCCGTTTGTCTAAGTATACGCCAAGGTACCTTATGGTATCCTTCATTTCGATACTTTTGCCGTCAATCTTCACCACAGGTGGCCTCCTCCGGTCGAGGTGGCCTTTTAAGATTACCATCTCGGTCTTGGGAGCGGACAACGATAACTTATGTGCATGGCAACACGCAGAAATCGCATCCGCTGCCCTCTGCCCTTTAAGCCGGAGTTCCTCTCTCGAGTTGCCATTGACAAGCACGATTAGGTCGTCCGCGTAGGCTATTGGCTCGCATTCGAGCTCGTTGGTCAAGAGCTGCAGGACCTGGTCAAAGACCAAGTTCCAACAGCTCGGACCGAGTATGGATCCCTGGGGGCAGCCTTTGGTTACGTCTTTCCGCATTTCTCCGTACTTGGCCTTTAAGACCACAACCCGGTTGGCGAAACAGTCGACCATCAGCTTATAAAGATTGCGAGGACAGCCGCGCCTCCTCAACTCGTTGAGGATGCTTGGCCACCACAGGTTGTCGAACGCTCCCGAGATATCGAAGGCGATGGAACCGACATTCCATCTGGAGGGGAAGACCCCTTACTCAAGACAACTGTTATAGAGTCGGAGTAACTCGGCTAGGAGTATTCCAGCGGAGGCTTTTAATACTTCCGGTTCTATACGATCCAGGCCCGGGCACTTACGTCGCTTCAGCCTTTTCACCGCCTCTTCAAGCTCCCAACGAGTGAAGGCTCGATCGACCTCAGTCGTCGGCTCGGTAGCGGATTCAAGTCTGAGCTGCGCTTGCTCAGGAGTGTCGCTCACAGACGTATCGTCCGGAACTAACGACTCCAGCAGCGCTGACGCAGTAGATTGCCAGTCCATCGTGTGTCCGTCAGAAGTCCGAATGTTTGAGACCGCTGTCTCAACATTCAGCTTCTGTCTTTTCGCGCGAAGGTCAGCCCTTCGGTGACACCGACCTCCTCCAAGGAGAAGGACGATGTCACCTTCTCTATCGCCGAGGCATACGTGGCCTTGCACCCCGTCGGCACGGTCATAACGACCGCTGCCGACCTAGGTGGCCTGGGTAAGCGAGGCGCCACCTTCCCTTTGGGAGGGGGATCTCCCGTTTGTCCCTTAGGGACCTTCTTCTTCCCGGGGGCACTGGAAGCGGCAGAAGGGCCCGGAGGAGGCGGCGCTGCGACCGCTTTGGCCGACCGCTTGCTCCGCCGGGACACCACCGTCGCCCAGTCCCCCTCCCCGGAACCCAATTCCACGGGTCCGGATGGGCGGGGCGCAACCCCCACCCCAGAGCCCGATGGCTCCGCTTGTGACGTGGCAAAATAACCACGTCTACTCCGCAATATATAAAGTAAACCCAATGAGTAAAATCGAAAGGACCGGACCACCTAATTAAACCACAGCAGGCTAATTAAGAAAGTAACCGCTGTAAGCGCTCTTTCTGGGACGTATTAAGAATTAAGAACCGATACTGTAAGAATTGGGGAACGCCGCGCCCATTTGGCGCGACGGAGAGATTGCAGGACCATAGAGTAGGCTCAGGGAGCGCGAAGGGAAACCTGCCAATCAGAGGGAAAACCAATGCTGCCGCCGCAGGCCCACTCGCAACGCCGGACCACGTAACATCCTCTGCAGAGGAACGTTGAAAAGGAACCCCGAGCCCAGGCCAACCAGCCTGGAGGCGCCGACGAGGGACCCTGGGACCAGAAGAATTACCGAAGAATCGTCCCGTCGACGCCTCGCCCTGCGATAGCAACGGTCCCTGCAGGGGCGACTCGGGTGGTTCTGGAATGTCTTGCGGCATTCCCGGTGGAGGCGAGACCACCGTTAAAGAAATCGGGAAATCGGCAAGATCCGGGGCCCTTCCCGTCGAGTGTCGGATCTCTGCCTTGACGACACCGCGAGCGACAGTGATTGGCGGGCATAAAATCGAAATAGTAGGGGACGCCTTGCTTCCGCTTCCTCGAGCTACCGAAAATTCGCGTCACTGCTGCGTAGGCTCTCGTATGATCTAGTCGATTGATACCGTCTTTTTGTAACCGCGCGTGCGACGCCATTTTTATGCTGTCCTAAACTATCGCTGCCGGTGGTAAGTGCCAACCAGATTACTTCTTAAACCGAAACGGTTTAATTTTGTGATTCTTTCGAAGTGGCTCGAGCAGCGTTTGTGAATTCGATTTGGTTTTAAGTGGTTCGCCCTTCCGACGATCACGTGTTTCGTGTGCCGCTAGGACGGCTGCCTGTTGGCGTTCCCTAGGCGAGTTTCCCGGTGAGAAGCGACCAGTGAGAGTGCCGTTTGCGACGCCACGTGTTCGCGAGATATTCGTTGGACGATGCTGCCGCGCGCAGTCCGATTGTAATCCGTTAGTCTACTCCATCTTGACCCCGCGTCGGCCTAAAACCTCGAATCGCTACCGACGCGGGTACGATTATCTATTCCGAGAAGCGCGTCTAACATCAGGAGCCGGTACGAGTGTAATCATTCGCGGAAACCTCGCCCGGACACCCGGCGTAGTACCGATTCCGACGCGGCCATCTTGTCTCCGCGAAACCGCGTGCGTGCCGGCCTTCTGCCGTGCAGGCAACTTTCAATCATTGTACAATTCGTTAAAATAAGCTGCCGGGTTTCTCCCCGACAGTCCGCGTCACTTTCTTTGTTATTCTATCAACCGGTCAATCCAATAAATTGTTCATCAGCTAACATTGTCGAAATTATTTCCGAGGTCCGTTCCCGCCGTGGGGAACGTCCTGCCCGATCCCGTGTAGAATCCTGGCCCAACACTGAGCTATTTCGTCTCTCGCGATCGTGTTCTCGAAGCTTCATTAATAAACATAATTTCGCGTGGCATCTACGGATGCCTGGCGCCCGAATATCGAACCCGTCAGGGTAATTAGCGTTACGAGGGTCTTCGAGAACTCGTGTCATCACGGGTAGACTGTGTGCCGCACGGCCGGACTCAGCCTGGCTTTCAACGTCTACAAAATCCCGAAGCTGTTGCCGATCCTCCTCTCCAGTCGAGACCCGGTCGGAAACCGCGTGATACGCTATGGGCTGGGACCCTCCCGGTCCCGCCTTCTTCCCCCTCCCTTTCGCATCCCCTCCCTTTCCGCGGAGTCCGGAGGGCCCCTTGCCGGCGCCCGAAGCGCCCTTAAGACGCTCCGAGGCATCAGCGGGTACCCCCTTATCCGCGTGAGGAAGCAATGCCGCCAAGATGCGGCGCTCGAGGGCCTCCAGCCGGTGAGTTGTTCCAGGCTAGCACAAGTCAGATATACGATTATATGCTGTTTGGATAACTTTTTCTTACTTTAACGTTAATTACATGACGAAATCGATTTTTCACTATAACTTCTTTATTTATAATTTTTTTAAAATAATACTTTAGCACAATCTTAGCAAAACCTAACACAACTTAGCACAATTGAGAAAATTGAAAAAAATGAAAAGTGGGGGGCTACTCAAAAAATCGATTTTTTCAATTTTTCATCTTATTTTTCATATTATAGTTATAATATTCGAGCACAATATAGCACAAACATAACACAATTCAGCACAACTGTTGAAATTGTTTAATTTAACAAGTGGGGGGCTAACTTCTAGCAGGCAATGTATTCAATCTGCAATGCGCCCCTGAGACAAGTGCATATTTGATCAGCCGTACTTCTGCATGACATGATGTAATACAAAATTGCTAGAAGCAACGCTGTAACAAATCAATAATTATCGTCTATACAACAATTCGGATGCTGTATAAAATATTGTATTGTCTATGTACTAGCTAATGTACTCGGCTTTTCGCATTTAAATAGATGCAAATGAGTCCATATACATATTCCATATACAAAGTCAAGCTGGTACACATACCTTAAGATAAAACAATAATTATACGATAAAAAAAATGGGTTGGGTTATTGTTCGTTTCCAGTTTTTCTACGAGTGAATACATATTTCTAAACGATAACGTGCGTGACAACCACAGAAAACATATGTAACTCTGTAAGGTCAGGTAATATGTACAATAAAAAATACGGTCTTATGAACATTATTTTACAAATTCGTACTTGAATATCTACTATACAAGTTATAATTGGGCATGCGGATTTTATACGTTTATGATACAAATGAATTAACGTACTAATATAAAACTATAAAGATATTAAAAGAATTCAAGACGATTATCACATTATTTATGACGCATTCAAATTATTAAATAAGAAATTACACTCTCATTTTTGTGAGAAACTACACATTTATTTTATACACAAAGTCTTGTTTCATATAATTAATTTTTGAACAATTTTTATTTTCGGCTTATGGTTACTAAAACTATGAAGCGAAAAAGTACATTTTTATTTAAATTTCGTTTCTTAAGGATAACTTAAAAAATTGTTATTTTCCACAAACATCCGCAGTCTAGTCACACGAGTTGAATCGTCTGATTCAAGGTTACAAACATTCAATTTAAATCAAAACAAAAACTATAAAAATACTTACATGATTATTCTTCAATAAGTTGACTCTTTGAGTATAATGATATGGAAAACGTTTGAAAGTATTATGTAGCATAACTATACATACAGTGACTCCCACTAATATTCGGACACTCTTAAAAAGACGATAACTTTTTTTAATATTGTACTATTCGATTTGAACATTTTTAGGAAGCTAGAGCCATTAGTTTGCTACAGGATATGAAAATAAATTTGGTATAAAATTGCAATTGATCGGAATTGTAGAAAAAATACTAAAAGTTGCATTTTACAACTTTTTTATACGGGCCTATATTGAAAATTTAAAAACTACGTTTTGTAGATCTATGTCAATTATATGCACTGCAAAAGTTTCATCGAAATCGGTTGATGTGAAAAAAAACGACAGGCATGAAAGATGTAAGAATTCTTAGATTTACTGCCGTTATAGGCCAAAAATCGCGAGAATCTGCAATTTTTACCATCTTTAACCCTTGTTAACGTTTGTAGCTCATTACAACGTCGCCCGATTTTCACGAAATTTTCAGAATATATTTAATTGACACAGATCTACAAAACGTAGTATTTAAATTTTCAATACAGGCCCACATAAAAAAGTTGTAAATTGTAACTTTTAATATTTTTTCTACAATTCCGATTCATTGCAATTGTTGACAAAAAATTTTTTCACATCCTGTAGCAAACTTATTACTCTAGCTTCCCAAAAAGGTTCAAATCGTATAGTACAATATTAAAAAAGTTATCGTCTTTTTAAGAGTGTCCGAATGTTAGTGGGAGTCACTGTATTTTAAATGTTATAATGTAAATATGGCAGTATGTACAGTGATACAAGCAATGTACATCCACTGTAATAGTTTGCGCTGCGATAAAATCTAACTCTGACCGTATCGTAATTCTAGTCAAAACCCCAGTGACCAATGGAAGCTTAGTGTAACCCTTTTTTTTCGAATTGGGGAAAATCCGATTAATGGATAACCATCCTTGCCGCCGAAGGCAAGGATGACCAATGTCGGTCTCGGTATAATCGTTACCGACTAACAAACCCAATAGTCGTCCCTAGACATTTACTGCAGGGACCCAGGATCACGTTAGTACTCAACTGGGCCCCCGCTATCCCTTAATGAGACCTCCCCTAACAACCCCCCTTAGCAGCCGACGACCAGGCTTCTCGCCCCCCTTCCCATGAGTCGCCCGTTGGAGGAGCTCGAGTTCGGCTCGAACTCCCCCTGCGACCCCCGGCGACCACCGTCCTCGGGCCCCTCCACTGCCGAAACAGCGTCAGGATGAGGAGGAAGGCCGCCGCACGCGTTGAGACGGGCTCCTCAGAAGGGTGCATTTCGCACACCCTCGGAACCCATCTCCCCTCCCGTGAAAGCGCGAGTACCGGTACTCACGCGTTTCAACCCCCCCCCCCCCCACCGGCGACATGGGAGCGTCCCTAGTCGTGGGAAGAGGTCCATCCCCTTGCGAGGACTCCGCCTTAAGGGCAGAGCCTCCTAATCCCCCACCTCCATTGCCCCCCCCCCCCGTCGGGTTGACGAGGCGAACCGGCCGGTGCAGGCGCCGCCGTAGGGGTCGTCCCCTTCGCGACCTCTTTTCCCCCCTCTGGCCCTCCCTTCCTCCCGGGCTTAGGCCCAGGTTGAAAGGAGGGGCAGGCCTTAGTGCCGGACCGGTGTCCAGCCGGCAGCCCCAAATCCCCACATAAGGGACACCTGGCGGCGTTCGTACACGTCGTCGCCCTGTGTCCCTCATCACCACACCTGTAGCACCGGCCGATCGGGCTCGCCTCTCCCGTGTAGGCGCACTGCGCCCACGTGTGACCTCTGCACAGGCAGCGGAAGCATGTAGTGATAAGTATATGAGTCGAGTTTCCTCGACTGCGCCGTACCTCGAACATTCGGTTCATACCGGCTCTTACTCTTATACATGGAGATGGAATGGCAGTGACTCAGTTTAGCGAGGACACACCGTCGACGGGGAATATCAACCCGATCAAGAACGGCGCGCACTTCCCGCACGTTTCTGAGTCCTGCTCCGCTGTCCATCCTCCATTGCCAGATGTTATGGCTCTACCTTTCATACGTTGCTGCCGTGTGGAGGGACAACAACGCCGTCTCCACTGCCACCTCGAGTCCAACCCTTTCCAGGAGCTCCTTACCCGTTTAAAGAAACAGGCAGGAGGAGCTTCCTCCGGGCCCGAGGAACCGAGTTCCAATTGGAACTCGGTCAGCTGGTCTTTCCGTGATATCTCGGTAGAGGTATTCTTTTGCCTCTAAACCGTGACTCCTTGAGTTCGAGCCTTCAACTTAACTCACTGTTGGCCTTTAGCTTCGGCTGCCTGGCGCAGGACTTCCCGCGCTTGATCGTACTGAGGACAATCGTACAAGATATGGCTCAGTGTTTCCACTTCGCCGCACTTGCAGTGTTCGTCCTCGACGAGCTTGAAGGCCTTGAGCTTCGCACGGAAATCTCCGTGTCCACTCATGAACTGAGACACGTAGTGATCAGGGATCACCCAGCGCGCGCAGAGGCGGTCTGTAACATCGTTGACTTATCGGAAGGTAATTCTTCTCTTCGTCGATGACGACCACCTCCGTTGCCACTTTGCCAGAGCGGTCCGTCTTACCTCGGCTAATGCCTCGCGCGGACTAACGACTCCGTTAGCCAAATCGGCTTGACTTATCAGACATGTCTCGTACTCTACATCTTGTAGTTTTCGTATCTTATATGCGCACGCCCTTTCTGCTATCACCAAGTCTACCGGCACCGCACCTGCGATCACAGCGAGCGCTTCAGTGGATACCGTTCTGTAGGCCTTGGTGCAGCCAAGCAGTGCTCTCCTCTGCGCCCTGTTGAGACGTTGTCTCATTTCAGAGGTGAGAAGGTCTGCCCAGCCCGCAGCAGCGTACGTCGTGATCGGGACAAACAGACCAGTGTACATAGTACGCATGGCCCGATATCCCAATCCCCAGTTTGAACGAGCAATCTTCGCCAACGCGCTAAACGTTGTCGTCGACTTAGCACTCACATGCTCGACATGGGATTTTACTCCCAGCCGTTTGTCTAAGTATACGCCAAGGTACCTTATGGTATCCTTCATTTCGATACTTTTGCCGTCAATCTTCACCACAGGTGGCCTCCTCCGGTCGAGGTGGCCTTTTAAGATTACCATCTCGGTCTTGGGAGCGGACAACGATAACTTATGTGCATGGCAACACGCAGAAATCGCATCCGCTGCCCTCTGCCCTTTAAGCCGGAGTTCCTCTCTCGAGTTGCCATTGACAAGCACGATTAGGTCGTCCGCGTAGGCTATTGGCTCGCATTCGAGCTCGTTGGTCAAGAGCTGCAGGACCTGGTCAAAGACCAAGTTCCAACAGCTCGGACCGAGTATGGATCCCTGGGGGCAGCCTTTGGTTACGTCTTTCCGCATTTCTCCGTACTTGGCCTTTAAGACCACAACCCGGTTGGCGAAACAGTCGACCATCAGCTTATAAAGATTGCGAGGACAGCCGCGCCTCCTCAACTCGTTGAGGATGCTTGGCCACCACAGGTTGTCGAACGCTCCCGAGATATCGAAGGCGATGGAACCGACATTCCATCTGGAGGGGAAGACCCCTTACTCAAGACAACTGTTATAGAGTCGGAGTAACTCGGCTAGGAGTATTCCAGCGGAGGCTTTTAATACTTCCGGTTCTATACGATCCAGGCCCGGGCACTTACGTCGCTTCAGCCTTTTCACCGCCTCTTCAAGCTCCCAACGAGTGAAGGCTCGATCGACCTCAGTCGTCGGCTCGGTAGCGGATTCAAGTCTGAGCTGCGCTTGCTCAGGAGTGTCGCTCACAGACGTATCGTCCGGAACTAACGACTCCAGCAGCGCTGACGCAGTAGATTGCCAGTCCATCGTGTGTCCGTCAGAAGTCCGAATGTTTGAGACCGCTGTCTCAACATTCAGCTTCTGTCTTGAGATCTTGTAAACAAGACCCCAAGGCTCTTTGTTCCCTTGCTCAGTAACAAAGTCTTTCCAACTCTGATACCTCGCAACTCTCACGGCCGCCGAGTAAGCCTTTCTCTGCACGAGATACTCAGCCCTTCGGTCAGCTCTCTCATCCTCCGATAATCTCGGGTTTTGGGAAGCTCGTCTACATCAGTAGACTCGCTTCTTCTGTCTCGTCAACTCAGGCGTCCACCAAGGAACTGACTTTGAGTGCCACCGCTTGGTCCGCATGGAGGACTCGCACGCATGGACAATCGATTCCTCGAATTCCTGTGCCAGTTGTTCAACCTCCTCGCGACTGCTCGGTCGGAGGGTTAATCTCTCCCTGCTTTCCAGCAGCGCTCGCTCAAATCTCTCGGAGTTCGCACTATCCAGGTGGAACCGCCCTTCATGGTGCCGGTTTCCATCCGTGGCTGAGAACTCCAACGAAAAACGTATGACTCTGTGGTCACTTGATGTTAAGTCCCGCTGGACTTTCCATCCTCGCACTTTGTCTGACATGTCAGGTGTCGCAAATGTGACATCTATAAAAGACTCTCTGGCGGGACTGGAGTACGTGGGCATACTACCAGCCTCGTTCAAAACAACCAAACCGTGCCGGGCCACAAACTCTTCGAGTTTTCGGCCTCTCGCGTTAGTCACCACACTGCCCCAGAGAACAGATTTACTGTTGACGTCCGCTGCGATCACGACACTGTTGTGACTCAATGCCGCAAGCACTCTCTCCAGTCGAGCCAGACCTTTTTTTTTATAGTGCGGAAATGCGTAGTGGGACTGACTTTCCGACCAGCCTCTACCCACTAAAACCGCACTCCCACCTAAGCTATTGTAAGGGGGGGTCATCCGGGGGGGATCTCCGAGAAATCAACTGGTCACCCCCGTAGCTACCAAACCGCCCTGGAGGGGAGTGAAGCTCCCCCCCGTGCCCTACCTAATACCAAACCCCGGGCGGAGGGACCCGCCCGGTGTCCCCATCCCTGGAGCCTTCGAGTTGGGCTTCCCGAACCCCAGTTCGGTCCACCCACAGCTCCCGGAGCCTTCGTGCGCTGCTCGGGGCAGCAGCAGTGTGATACCCCCTAAGGGGGTCACCCACCACCGCCGCCCGGCCAGGGCAAGAAGGCGCCGACACCGGCAAGGAAGGGTCGTCGGAGGCGCACTCGCACGCCCCGACCCTCCCCACCCCACCCCCCACCGCCACCCCACCGGAGCCCGTCTCCGGTAGATGGCCGACACCCCCTACAAGGGACCGGGTAAAGGTCCATCCGGGGTGCCGGTCCATCTCGGGGGGGAGAGGCTACCTCCCCCCCAGGGGCCGGGGTCAGCTCACTCCCCCGGCCCCGCCATCCTCCGCCTTGCGGGGTGAGGGCAATCCACGGCGGTGGTGGGGACGGCTACCCCGCCCCCTACGCACCGCCAATACCGGGGACAATCCCACAGCCCCCCCACTACGGGGAGGCACAAGTTGACGCGAGGAGGGGATCACTCCTCGCGCCCTCCCCCCGAACGCCACCCCCCTCACCTGGGGCACAGTAGAACGACGGGGAGAGGACCCCCTGCCGCCACACTCCTACCTCTCGGCACCGCCCCCGTGTTCCTCCCTGGATTACGGGGCGGTGCCCGACGACGCGGGGGACGCCCCCTCGCCATCGCTTTCCTCGCCGAGCCCGGGTCCCTTTCCCGGGCTCGCTCGGCGGCCTCCTTCCGAGACATCGCAGTCTCGCAGAAGGAGGCCACCGCCTTCCACGACCTCTCGCTCTCGATCAAGTGGTCGGCCAAGACCGGGAGGGAGTGGTCCCACCCTTCCACCGCGGATCTAAGGACACGACGCGGCTCTGCCCATGCCGGGCACTCCTCCAGAGTATGCCGCGCCGTGTCCACCTCCTCGCCACAGTGGTGACACTGTGCCGATGGCTCTCTCCCCACCCAATGTAGGTACTCACCGAAACAACCCTTTCCGGTGAGCACCTGGGTGAGGTGAAAGGTCAACCCAATTCGACTCCTGCACCAGTCCTCGAACCGGGGCAGGAGGGCCCGAGTCGAGCCAGACCTGGTTCAATCTCGTCAGAGTATTGAAAGTTCTGGCTGACTAGGTACAACTCACCGAAATTGCCCTTAACGCACGCACAGGAGAGATGTGTGTCGCAAAGATGTGAAATCTTGACAACGGTTAAGTCTCGGTTGGTGACAGCGATAGCTGCCATCGGTTGATCCCCTTCCGCTATCAACTTCGTAGTCCGTTCCAGCCCAGGCATTTTGCCTTCCTAGCTGTACGGCTCTTGCGCTAGTAACACATCGACTCCTTGCGCATGCAGCAAAGATCTAATTTCATCGGTTACGATCCGAGCTCGCCGCATATTATGCTGCACGATTCGAATCGGCCTCTGAGATCGGTGTCTCTCTTCGGTGCGCTCAGCCATAATTGGTTCGAGCGACTACTTGCTGTAGCGCAACCTGGTAGGAAGCGCACAGCTTGTCTCGGGATCTGTGGCCATATGGCTTACCACGCTCCTTGCAATTCGAGCAGACCGGCTGTCCACTCTTCTCGCTGCACGTGGCGAAGGTGTGATCCTTCTCAACGCAATGACTACAGATGTCGTCTTTGTACTTGCATCGTTTGGCCGTGTGGCTAAACTTCTGGCACTTGAAGCACCGTGTAACCGTGACATAGTCCTGTACACGACAAGCTGACCAGCCAAGGTACACGCGTGCTACCCCACTTTTCAGCCGCTGGCGAACCTGCGGACTGACATCGATGACCCAGTTGATCGCCTCCCTGCCCTTAGGACCAGCTTGGTAGCTGACCTTTAGGTTAGAGGTAAACTCTTTCTGAGTCATATCGGAGAGGTTTTGCTTCCACAGATTGGAGGCAACCTCTTCTCTCGCCATCTTCTTCGGAACATCGTACACTATCAGTGACGGGTTCCGTTTAGACGGCAGAGAGACCGAAAGTCCTTTCTCTTTCAGTCCCTTACTCCCCGTGAAGACTTGAAGATCTCCTTTGCGTTCGGTCTCGACTACGATGCCACCGGAGTGGATGAGTCGTACTGACCTCACACGGATCTTCTCCTTCACAGGTTTCACAACAGTGGTGGGGGGGGGGGAGGGTCGGGGCGTGCGAGTGCGCCTCCGACGACCCTTCCTTGCCGGTGTCGGCGCCTTCTTGCCCTGGCCGGGCGGGGGTGGTGGGTGACCCCCTTAGGGGGTATCACACTGCTGCTGCCCCGAGCAGCGCACGAAGGCTCCGGGAGCTGTGGGTTGACCGAACTGGGGTTCGGGAAGCCCAACTCGAAGGCTCCAGGGATGGGGACACCGGGCGGGTCCCTCCGCCCGGGGTCTGGTATTAGGTAGGGCACGGGGGGGAGCTTCACTCCCCTGCAGGGCGGTTTGGTAGCTAAGGGGGTGGCCAGTTGATTTCTCGGAGATCTTGGCCCCCCCCAGGGGCCAGGGTATGCGTAACGCATTTCCGCACTATAAAAAAAAAAGGTTTCACAACAGAGAGAACAGTCCGCTTAGTCGCTTCGCTGCTCTGCTCCATGCCCTTCGGCGGAAAAATCCTTACCACGTGTTGTGGTGGCTTAAACGCGTCCGGGGGGACTATGCTACACTCGACCCTAACCGCTTCGGCGTAGGTCGAGTGGGCGCGCTTCCCAGCTTGACTGGTCGCAGACCGCGGGGCAGTCTTTGACGCAGTCACTACACTCAGTGCAGACGGTCTAGCTCTATCTGCCCTGACCGCTGCCAGCTGCCCTTCGAGGAAACTATTCCGCTGAATGAGTTCCTGGACGAGCTGGTTGAGTGCATTCGCACATGTTGCAATCGTGGCCGCAGCTTCTTTGGAGACACCTTGGATGCTACTCCGTTTCGCTATGGCCTCGACTTGATCAAAGGCTTCGTCTCTGATGAGATCGAGCGGCCGTACTCTGGGCCCGGGAACCGCCTCCACCGGTTTCCCTCCCAGTCGCTTACGCTCTGCTTCGGCTGGTGCCACCTTGGCGGAGCGTTTGTCCTTTTTGGTAGAAGGAGCCTTCACGGCTTTCTTCTTGCCCGAATGGATATCGTGGCTCTTTGAGGTGCCCTCGTCGAGCGCTTCGCCATTCCCAGAGACAAGGTTCGCACCTTGCCCCTGCTTCTTCGAACTCCCCTCGGACGGGGGAGAGTTCTTCGTCTCCTTGCTAGAGCAAGCCTTGCACGGCGCTTTCACGACCGGTACAAGATTCTTGCTCTTGCTCTTTTTCGGTGCATCGCACCTTTCGAGGGTCACGCTAGGTTGGCTCAGGAGCCCATCCTCGGTCCTCTCGATTTTGACGGACACTGGAGCAGGTACGTTAGCACTTACCCCAGTTGCGACGGCTTCATGCTCGGCTTCGCCTTGCACTGTTCCCGGCGACTTGACTCGCTTTGATTTATTTCTAGTTTCCATGAAAGTATGCGTTCGATTCATTCTGGAGCGGCACCAGCCTCACGGGACCCTCAAATGGAACTTGCTTGCGCAAGTTAGTGCGTGTGCCCAGAACATAATCCGCGGATGTTGATGGCCTACCAGTAGTCTGTTCAGCCACCTACCGCTTCCTCACCCCGGAAGGACCACCTCGCCGGAGATATTGATCCTTCCGAGCCGATTGACTAGGCATAGGGTTACTTTCTTCGCCTAGCCGCCCATCTAGTCGAAGCGGAGGCCAAAGGTATGTGTTGGGGACGTCACACCCGCAGGAGTGGGCCCCCTCAGATCCCAGGATCCCCTTTCCCGACGACAAGGGTCGCCACGCACGGCAAACACGTGGGAGACGTGGACTTAGAGTGGTTTTCTCCTCCACTCCACTACACTTCGTTTAGTTTCACAGACTCCGAAGAGCCTGCCATCCAGCGGGACCGCATGGAGGCGCAAGTGTAGCTAGAGCACCGGGTGCTCCTTTACAGAGGCCGAGCTCTCCGGGGAATGCGAGCCCATCCCTTAGCGAGTCTTCACGACAGCGAACACGATAAGTTCTAGAAGCGTGTTGCTTACAGAAACCTGGCGACGAAATGGCGGTCACACAGATTAGCGGGGACACGCTGACGACGGGGATACTTTAACCCAATCATGTGCAACGTGCTCGTCCCGCATCGTGCCGTGCGCCGCTCCGATGTTCATTCGCCTAAGTACTGACGGCGTGTTGCTTTTGAAACAAGGCGACAGAATGGCGGTCGCACAGATTAGCGAGGACACGTTGACGACGGGGATGCTTCAACCCGATCATGTGCAACGTGCTCTTCCCGCATCGTGCTGGCGCCGCTCCGCTGTCCATCCACCTAAGTTCCAGCAGCGTGTTGCTTTCAGAACCAGGCGACAGAATGGCAGTCACCCAGATTAACGAGGACACGTCGGCGACGGGGATACTTCAACCCGATCCTGTGCGACGTGCTCTTCCCGTATCATGCTGTATGCTACTCCGTTGTCCGCCCGCCGAAGTTCCAGAAGCGTGTTGCTTCTAAGAACGTAACGGCGTATTGCTTTCGAAAACGGGAAAACACAAAACAGATAAATCTGTATGAATCCTCCCGCCTCTTCTATAGAATACAGTGATGCTACTGCATCACTACGCTGGCACGGTTCGTTCTTTACGTGCCAGCAACAAACCGAGCAAAAGCTGGTCGTTCTCACTTTTCGGTCATCGCCGCAGCACCAGTGCAGCTCAGTGAATTCATGTTCTGCTTATCGTGGGAACGCCAGAGGCGCCCATTCGACCCACGAGAGACCCAGAGCCTGTCCCCGCCAGGCAGCGGAAGCACTAGAGCGGACGCTGCTCCAGCACTTCGACCCTCGCAGAGGTCCACCCCAGTCTCACACGGCCCACCCCGGCCATCTTTCTCGCCGCCGCCAGCGGCAACCGGGCCCAGCACGTACCAGGCCCGTTCCCTCCCGGTGTGGGTGTCCGGTGAACCACCCCCACCCGAATCTTCCCGCTGGTGCAGCCAGCTGCCACAGCGAGGGCGTCTCGGACCGTCTCCGGGGTTGAACAGACATCCAACCCGCGGATCCGGACCTCGGCCATTCGAGAGGGAGTGCTCACCGTCACCCCCGTCCCCTCGAGCGCCGTCTTCATGCGCTCGGCGATGGCGGCCGCCTTGGTACGACCACCCTCCTCAACCATCCTCATCATGAGGGCACCGGTTCGGGCTCGCGCGAAGGTCAGCCCTTCGGTGACACCGACCTCCTCCAAGGAGAACGACGATGTCACCTTCTCCATCGCCGAGGCATAAGTGGCCTTGCACGCCGTCGGCACGGTCATAACAACCACTGCCGACCTAGGCGGCCTCGGCAGTCGAGGCGCCGCCTTCCCTTTGGGAGGGAGATCTCGCGTCTGTCCCTTAGGAACCTTCCTCTTCCTGGGGGCACTGGAAGCGGCAGAGGCGCCCGGAGGAGACTGCGCTGCGACCGCTTTGGCCGCCTGCTTGCCTCGCCGGGACACCACCGTCGCCCAGTCCCCCTCCCCGGAACCCGACTTCACGGGTCTGGATGGGCGGGGCGTAGCACCTACCCCTGAGCCCGATGGCTCCGCCATAGGCTGGGACCCTCCCGGTCCTGCCGTATTCCCCCTCCCTTTCTCAACCCCTCCCTTTCCGCAGAGTCCGGACAGCTCATTGCTGGCGCCCGAAGCGCCCTAAAGACTTTCCGAGGCGTCAGCGGGCACCTCCTTATCCGCATGGGGGAGCAAGGCCGCCAAGATGCGGCGCTCGAGGGCCTCCAGCCGGTCGCCCACGACGAGATCGACAAGTCGCTCGACGTCGCGGAGCGATGGCGGTGGCGGCTCCTCTCTCTCCCTCCCCGGCCCTTCACGGCGAGGCTCCTCCTCGGTCACTCTGGATAGGGGGCGCGGTTCCCCCATCGGCGTCCCCTTCCTACGGTCCGGGGTGGGCCGGAGGCCCATCGCCTCCAACTCCCCGGCGGAGAGTTCCTCCGGCTGGGACTCCCCGTCCGTCCACCTGTCCGTCCGTCCGTCTTTCCGTCCGTCCGTCAGTCCAGGTCCGTCCCTCCCACCCTTGTGACCCTAAGGAGGTGGGGACACCAGCGCCGCCCGCATCGCAAGCGGCACCCTCTCGAGCCTCTCTTCGAGCGCATCCCTTTGCCGGACCGCCTGTCGGTATCTCGTCTCCCACCTCAGGGAGACGGCGCGCAACTCGTCGAGCTCGCTCTCTTCAAGCCCGTCGGGCGACCCTGTCGCCAGCTCCGCCCTCTTGGCCAGCTCGAGCGTACCGGCCCTGATCTGCTGCGTGGCGTCGCGGAAACCCCTCACACACGTCCCTTTCAAGTTCTTTGAGACCGTGGAGATCTCATCCACCGCCATTGCGGCTTCACGGATGATCTCCACGATCTCAAAGAGGTCGGCGGCCGAAAACCTCGCCTTGATATCCGCGGCCTCCCTCAACGCCTCCCGTGACACTCTCCTGAGGAACGCCCCGGGAGCGTCTACCGGAAACCGCGAATCCCGCGGGGGTGATGTACGCCCCTTCTTCCCTCGCGTCGACGGTCCAACCCCTATGGGGTCTCCGCGACGCTTCCCCCTGCCAGCGCCCAACGAGGATCCGGACGACACCGAGACCATGGAGCTAGTCTCCCACGCGGTGCCACCAAGATCCTCTTCCCCCCCAGCTCCCCCAAGCGGTTCATACGGTATCGGATTCCCCGTCCGGGACAGCGACGACGACGCGCCGACCGCTCCCGGGCTCCGCCCCGGCAAGGTCAGACTCGACGTAGTCGAGTCCTTTCCCACCGAATCTTCACCAGAGGTCGGGCGGGGCGTCGCCCCCCCCCTCCCACACTCCCGAGACCGTCGCGCCGGGTTGACCCCGACGCGCCGATCACCGGAGACGGCTCCCTAACGGTGGAAGGCCCAGCCCCCCCCCCGTCGAGTCATCCGCCCCCACACCGCCCCCAACTGGGCCTTTCCCCTTGCCGCGATTCGCGGTTAACCCCCCACGAAACATCTTTGAAAAGTCCATCATGTTCATATTGGCCTTGGTTACCACCCTCCCATTTCTGGGAGGGTTTCACTCGTCGGCCTTACCAATCTTAAGGACGACGCACAGTGGTCCAAAAGCCCGAAAACGCGGACAAAACCTAAAAAATGAACTTTCAGCTAGGTAAGTTTTAATTATGGGGTTGGTTACTCTAAGAGTGATACTACTTGGGGGCAAACGGCAAAAAGGTCGCTTTTTTTTACCTGACCAACAGTCGCAGTCCGAACTTCGGTTTCAACAGACAGTGCCTTCATATCTTCCAAGTCTCAGTGCGAGTTCTACGTGTACAGTGTGTAAATTGTATTGGATCGTATCGATTTTAAGTGTGCATTATGGATACTGTTTGTGGAGGTAAGTCGCATAGTTTTTAGTGCCAAATGTTTATTATTAACTGAAATCTATGTATACAAAAGAAAGGGTAAAAGTGAAGGCATAAATTTTAAAGATTAGAGAAAAAGTAAAAAGCCCTGCAAGATCCCGCGCTAAAACTTGTTAGAGCTTCTAGTTTATACTATTACCTTGCAATTTAATAAAAAATTAGCTGCCCGTCTCTGCCCCTTTGGTTTTAACACTGTTTTTTGTAATGGAGAGTAGGTATTTTGTGAGCTTTCGTTGCATTTCTTCTCAAACTGTGAGAGATATACACTAAATTTCTCTGTAAAATTAATAGTTTTTAAAGGATAATGCTTAGAACGTATTTTCGAACAAGTTTTTTTATAATCTGAAATTTTTTATATTGTTCGAAGACGAACGTTTTGTTTACGCGTATTGTAACGTGAATGCTTCTTTGGTAGCTATGGAGTGCGAATACCTGCTCTATACAATACGAAGGGTAGAGTTGGCTTTCCCGAGAATTAGTCTTCCCTCTCGTTCAGGTCAATATAAAAGAGCGAGAGGGAAGGCAGAGGGGTGGTCAGATAATCCCCGACCAGTACACAAATATGCTTTGCTTTTACTTTCACTCTTAAATACCTTGTATAACCCTCAAATTTTTGACCGTCAAGATGGTATATTCTACCTGAACGAACCTCGAGGACCTGTCAATGCGTCTGTATTAGTGAAGGGTGGGGTGAGTCAGAAATGATCCCGGCACAACACTACAGATCGCAGTACTCGGAGGGTTAAAATGTAATATTTATTTCCATCATATTTTTTTATTTATTTAAATGTAATATTCATTTTTGTAATATTTTTTTCATTTATTCTTAGGATCTCGTGATAGCGAAATTCGATTAACAAGAAAACAAATTTTTCTCATGATACAACCTCATTTGAATGAGAAATCAAATGTTATAATTGATCATTTGAAGAAACAAGTATTGGAGAAAAATGGATGCTTTATCGAAATAGACGATGAAAGGCAGGTGGAACTGCGGAAATTATTGTACCACATGCGGCAAAGGTGGCGAAGTAACAACAGAACCGAGAGCAGATTTTTTATAAAATGTGCAGATTGGCTCAATAAAATGGTAGCCGTTCGGATACCTGAAGCTGCAGTCAATAAACCTGCACAGAAAGGCGGTGGCCGTCCTTCTGCAGAGTTTATGACTTGTACTGAAAGTACAAAGCGGAGGAAAACGGAAGAGATCCGTCTCAGTACAAGAATTATCCTACGCTACACAAATGAGCCTCCGAGCAAGTGGAAACTTGGCTGCGTCGAAAGTTCTTCAGAATATTATAAAAAGTCCATCAAAAACTACAGAATATATTGAATCTTCAAACTCCAAAAAGGAGAAATCAGTATCCGCCGAAGCTGCAGTAGCATATATTGTTGAGAAACAGTTGTCAAAAAGTGACTATGTAGACCTAAGGAAACTAGCTTTAGAACATAATTCTCATTTATTTCCACATTACAAGATAGTAGGATATATAGGCGGGTTCTGGCACACCACTTATCATTGTAGGTAGATTCCTACCTTACCGACGCAGCTGAACCAGCAGGTTCTGTTCCATACTAACATACCGTATAGCGCGAGCATATTTTTGCGGGGGGCGGGGTGGGGGGAATTTTCATGGTAGTATTGCGTAAGCCACCGTTCGTAGGCGAGGGGGGGAGGGGGAGGGGGGATTTTTAGTTTTCCAGGTATTGCATTTAAGATCAGCTTCCTGGTATTGCGTGAGCCTGGTATGTTTATAATAATATAAACATCCTGTCGACGGCGGGAGTCATGATATCGGATCTCTGTTCTCATTCGGCTTATCATTTTTAAATAAACATCCTTTGATCCAATTACATCTCTCTCTCTCATTATCATTTCTCTCCTCGTCTTTATTGTATATTCGTAATATCAACATCCTTTCGACGACCGACATCGAGTCGCCAAGCCGCGATATCTGACCACAGCATCTGTTTTCGCTCTCCTTATCATTTCTTTCCTCTTCTGTATTGTACGGAGTGGGGGAGGGGGTGGAAGGTATCAAAATGAATCAGTAGGGCACGATAGGCTGCGAATGCAGTCATACGCGAACGGTCCATCGTTTGCTGTGTTAAAGTTATTCCAAGTATATCGTGCGTGAGGTATCAAGATGATTGAAACGTGTAAAAATATGTTAAAGTGTTTGACACGCATGTCGATGCTAGTGAAAACCATGGACGAATATCGCGAATGGCATCGCTCATACATCGAGTCTCTGCAGTGCTGCGTCAATTATCTATCGTGTGCAAAGGAGCAATTATCGTTAGGCGAGAAATTTAGTCTAACATTGACTATGTGCCGTATGAAAACTTTGAACGTTTCGTTGAATCATCGTATTTCCTCGTCGCGCGTCGGTAGAGGTTTGTACGATCGCAGAGGTGCGAGAGCGTCGACGCTTCGTTGGGAAAATATCGAGTCGGCGTTTAAAAGTCGCATATCGAGCGGCATCGTTATCAACGTCGAACACATCGACCCGAAACAATTTTTGCAGCACGCGAAACGAATAATTACGGGACGCGTTACAGAATTTTTAAACACGCATTCATCGTTGAAAGCTAACGTAACGTTGGAGGCGGAATTCATGCAGCGCGCCAACGAGGTTTCCGTGAAAAGTTTCGGCACGCGGAACGTTGCATTGTTTCGGACGAGCAATCTACGGCAGTGGTACCAGAAAGACGTTGTGCCCGCGATTTTGACATCGTTGGAGGAGTTTCAAGAGCGAGACAGCGGGTGGGCGCTGTCTAAGATATTACATCTGATTGTAAACTTTAGCAAATACCAGCCGTTTCAAGCCGGCTGCACCATCGCATGCAGCGTGCCCAGAGTGATACAGCTGAAAAGAGCGGTCGTGAACGTGAAGAGCAACGACGACGCATGCTTTTTCTGGGCGATCGTGGCAGGTCTCTATCCGGCCGAGAGAAATCCATCACATTTGTCATCATATCCGGACTACAAAGAGGTGTTTTCGAAAACCGAAGGTTTTCAACTACCTATGTCGTTCAAAGACATCCAGAAATTTGAACGAGAAAACGACGTTTCCGTGAACGTGTTCGAATGGGTGCGCAAGAAATGCGTAACGCTGCATTTGACCGAGAAGAAACGGAGGAGACACGTCAACTTGCTGTTTCTACAGAATGCTGCAAAGACGCACGGCCATTTCATGTGTATACGAAATCTATCACGATTGGTTTCACCACAGCTTAGCAAGAATAATCATCAGAAGTATATTTGCGATCGGTAAGTTGTATTTTTTTGTTTTTAAATTGTTTGAAGGAAAAAGACATAATTTTATCCTCTTCCCACAGATGCTTGCAATATTTTGCCACGCCGGAGAGATTAAACGTTCATACGGTCGACTGCGAACGGATGAACGATTGCGCTCTGGAGCTTCCAATATCGGAAGAAGATAAGTGGTTACGGTTTAAGAACCACACGAACAAAGAGCAGGCGCCGTTCATAATCTATGCCGACTTGGAGTGCCTGCTGCTGCCCGAGGGACGGGAAGGACAAGACCGCGCGGTACGCGTACAGTATCAACACCACCACGCGTTTAGCATAGGATACTACATGCATTGCCGGTACGACGAATCTTTGTGCGAGTATCAGGTTTATCGCGATAAAGAGGGATGCACCGCATGGTTCGCGAACAGGTTGTACGAACTGAGTCATAAATTACAGCCGATATTCGACCGAACGGTACCGATGAATCCGCTAACCGAAACGGAAAAGTTAAATTTTCGTACGGCTACGCATTGTCATGTCTGCGAGAAACCGTTCGACACTTCCGACGCGACGAGGGTGCGCGATCATTGCCATTTCACGGGCGCGTATCGCGGTCCGGCTCATAGCGACTGTAATTTAAGCTATCAATCTTCGTACGTGATACCCGTGGTTTTCCATAATTTATCGGGATACGACACCCATTTCATTATCAAAGAATTAGCTAACTCGTTCGAGGGGCGGATAGACGTGTTGCCATTGACGAAAGAGAAGTATATCTCTTTCACGAAGAACGTTCCTATCGAGAGACAGCCGGGTGAAGCGCGAAAGTATGCAAAGTTTTTGAAATTCCGCTTCATCGACTCGTTCAAGTTCTTGAACTCGAGTCTGGACAAGCTGTCGTCGTACTTGGACGAAAGTAAATTACGCATCGTGCGAGGAGAATTTGCACATCTTTCCCGCGACGATTTCAAACTATTGACCAGAAAAGGCGTTTTTCCGTACGACTATCTGACATCGTACGACAAATTAAGCGATACGTGTTTGCCGCCGCGTGAAGCATTTTATAATCGGTTGTACGGCAGCGAGATATCCGACGTCGATTACCTTCACGCGAATACGGTTTGGTCGCGTTTCGCTGTACAAACGCTTGGGCAGTACAGCGATTTATATTTAAAATTGGACGTGCTGTTGTTGGCGGATGTTTTTGAAAATTTTCGCGACGACTGTCTCGAGAATTACAAGCTCGATCCGGCGCATTATTACACGCTCCCCGGTTTCGCGTGGGACGTGATGTTAAAAATGACAAAGATCGAATTGGAGTTGTTGACCGACGTCGACATGCTTTTGTTCGTGGAGCGGGGAATACGCGGCGGATTGAGCCAGTGTTCTCACAGATATGCACACGCCAACAATAAATATTTGTCTACGCACGACTCGACCAAACCGTCCACCTACTTAATGTATTTCGACGTAAATAATTTGTACGGTTGGGCAATGTCGCAACCTCTGCCGCACAGAGACTTTCGATGGGTGAACGCGGATAATTTCGACGTCGAATCCATTCCGACAGATAGTCCCGTAGGATACATTTTGGAGGTGGATTTAGAGTATCCGCGCGAAATTCACGATGCTCACGCGGATCTTCCGTTTTGTCCAAGTCACGACACGGCTACCGACTCGAGTACACAGAAAAAGTTGATGGCAACGCTTCGCGATAAGGAACGATACGTTGTACATTACCGATACCTCCAGCAATGTTTAAAACATAATCTGAAATTGGGGAAAATACATCGAATTCTGGAGTTTCAGCAGTCACGATGGTTGTACAACTACATCGATTTGAACACGAAATTACGCGCTAACGCCACCAATGATTTTTCAAAAAATTTGTTTAAATTAATGAACAATGCCGTGTTTGGAAAAACTATGGAGAATGTTCGAAATCATAAGATCGTGAAATTACTTTCTCGATGGAGCGGTAGACACGGCGTCGAACGATTGATAGCCAGGCCAAATTTTCATAGCTGCACGGTGTTCTCCGAGGACTTTGTCGCAATTCAGCTGAAAAAGCTGCTAGTTAAATTTTTCAAACCAATCTACGTAGGCATGTCAATATTAGATATTTCAAAATTTCATTTGTACAGCTTTCATTACGAGTACATGCACCCAAAGTTCCAGCAAAATTGTAAGATTTTGTACATTGACACGGATAGCTTGATATACCAGATCGCTTGCGATGACGCGTACGAGGAGCTGTTGAAACGCAATATCCATAGATACGACACAAGCAATTATGCCGCGAACAACGTTTACGGTGTTCCGCTCGCGAACAATAAACAGCTCGGTTTGATGAAAGATGAAAACGGCGGTAAAATTATGACTGAGTTCGTAGGGCTTCGTTCGAAAATGTATGCGATTCGCGTGCACGGTGATCAGGATACTAAAAAGATCAAAGGTATCAGGACAAACGTTACCGCTCGGGATATAAGTTTCGAAGACTATGTCGAATGTCTTCGCAATCATACGGAAAAGAGCGTTACCGGTAATCGCATAGTGTCCGTACGGCATGAGGTGTATTCGATGTCTGAAAAGAAATTAGCGTTGAGCCCGCATGACGATAAGGGGTATATTTGCAGTAATTTGATCGATACTCTTCCTTGGGGGCATTACAATATCGATTAAGAAATCATTTTTCATCATCGTAAAAGAAAAGGAAGTGGTAGGGAGATTATGTGTATATAACTGTCGGGGAGGGGATTGTTGATCTTATCTGTAAAAAAAAAAGAAGTGGTAGGGAGACATCATATAAAACGACGTATTCCGAGCGTCAAGCTTCAGATCGAGACAACCATCGCTAAAAACGTAGACGACGCAAGATGCAGTACAACCGCCATCCGTCCACCACTGAATGTGAACGTTCGCACGCCGAGGAGCCGCACAAAAAGAGGAGACTAAATAATATGTAAGTAGAAAGATGAAAAAATTGTGAAAAAAAAAAAAGAAATTTAGAAAAACGTCTAATTTTTTATTTGTAATCTGTTGCAGGGTTTCTCAACAGCAGCCCATATCGCGATCATCGATGATGCAATCGTCGAGGAGTTTGCGCAGCGCACGGGTCTTGAGTCGACGATATTCCATAGCCAGCAATTATTTTAAATACCTTGAAATTGGTGTGCGCGTCGGCGATGACATTTGCGTGGAACTGGCTATAGGAGATAACCGCGATAACGAGATCACATTTTTCCTGGACGCATGGACAGAGCTGTTGTGCACGAAGGAGTATATTTCCGATTTAGTTTCATCGAAACAGTGTCGAAAAATGAGCGATGATGTAACGTTAGAAATAGTTAATCGTAATGGTATGAATCTAGTCAAATTGTCGAATCAGTTCGTAGCTCTGTACGTCACAGAAAAAAACTATGCATAACTTGTACAATCGTGAATTCTGCGTACACAACATGTATTCATGGCTGATCGACAATGTTCCCGCGGTGACTGCTAAATTTATGAATTTCGCCGGTACAGTGAAGTATAGCAACGCGAAGAATGTTACGAAAGCGATCGTCGAGAGCGAATCCTTCGATCAAAGTTCATTGATCGATTGCGAACTAGCGGCTTCGTGCGCCGACATCATCGCGGCGTTCGCGTAAAATAGATAGGTTAAAAATATATATAATGCGCGCGCGCGTGTGTGTGTGTGTGTGTGTGTGTGTAAAAATTATTTGAGAAGGTCTTTTGTAACGATACATTATTTTAACAATAAAATTATTCGAGAATATCTCTTTTGTATTTTTATTTTATTGTAAATGTTCGTACACCTTTTGAGATAGAAACTACCTGATTTTTTATAATCAATTAGAAGCATTGGTTTATGAAATGATATGCAGAAAAGATTTTCCAAAAGATTATATTTTACAAAGGTTACACGCAAAAATAAAAAAGGTATTTTTTAAAACTTTTCTATTTGGGCCCTTAATGAAAATTTAAAATATATGTTTTGTAGATCTATGTTGGTTATACACATGCTGAAAATTTCTTCTGATCACAACGGCAATGTACACATTTATGATAGTTTTAATGCTAATCATTTGAACCATGATGTAATAGATTATTCGAATATCCTTTATAAATAGAATAAGAAATATATATATATATATATATATATATATATATATATATTTCACGTCAGATACAGGTACAGGTACAGGTACAGATACAGGTACAGATACAGGTACAGGTATAGCGCATGCACAGCATGGCGGTTGAACAGTACGCAGTATGGCTGTTGTACAGTACCCAGTATGACTGTTGTACAGTACCCAGTATGACTGTTGTACATCTATCCATGGATCTCTCAAGATCGGTCGACGCGTTTCTCGTTCAATGCAGAACGGGTTCGGCATCAAACAGTGTATTGAACTACATTGAACATTGTTCAAAACGCCCCCCAATTGATGCAACAAAAGAGATTTTCAATAGGAGTGAAGCTGAAAAATAGAGGAAACGGCTGGTCACATGCAGTCGCATGTTACTGGTCAGCATACGTCAACAGCTATTTTTTTTATTACTCGATGAATGCTACTTAATATCGATAATGCGTGGCGGCACGGTACAGGTACAGGTACAGGTACAGGTACAGATACAGGTACAGGTACAGGTACAGGTACAGGTACAGGTACAGGTACAGTGCATGTACAGGTATAACACATGTACAGTACGAAGCACTGTCTGGAAACTGAAATGGAAACGGAGGAAGGGGAGGCTTGGCGGTTGAGGTTAGGATAGCATTAGGATAGGGCTAGGATAGGGTTAGGATAGGCGAGGGAGATGTCGAAAAATATAGATGATTCGACTGGTCATCATACGTGATGAGCTAGCTCTTCACGTGAGTTGACCAGTCACATGCAATTGCATGTGACCAGTCGTTTCATCTATATTTTTCGACATCTCCCTCGCCTATCCTAACCCTATCCTAGCCCTATCCTAATGCTATCCTAACCTCAACCACCAAGCCTCCCCTTCCTCCGTTTCCATTTCAGTTTCCAGACAGTGCTTCGTACTGTACATGTGTTATACCTGTACATGCACTGTACCTGTACCTGTACCTGTACCTGTAGCTGTAGCTGTACCTGTATCTGTACCTGTATCTATGTATATATTGGAAAAAGACTCGTAAACTGTAAGAAGCTTATTTAAATTACAGACAGACAGATGGACGGACAGACAGACAGACAGACAGACAGACAGACAGACAGACAGACAGACAGACAGACAGACAGACAGACAGACAGACAGACAGACAGACAGACAGACAGACAGACAGACAGACAGTCATACTGTTCAACCGCCATACTGTACTTGTACCTGTACCTGTACCTGTACCTGTACCTGTACCTGTACCTGTACCTGTACCTGTACCTGTACCTGTACCTGTACCTGTACCTGTATCTGTACCTGTACCTGTACCTGTACCTGTACCGTGCCGCCACGCATTATCGATATTAAGTAGCATTTATCGAGTAATAAAAAAAATAGCTGTTGACGTATGCTGACCAGTAACATGCGACTGCATGTGACCAGCCGTTTCCTCTATTTTTCAGCTTCACTCCTATTGAAAATCTCTTTTGTTGCATCAATTGGGGGGCGTTTTGAACAATGTTCAATGTAGTTCAATACACTGTTTGATGACGAACCCGTTCTGCATTGAACGAGAAACGCGTCGACCGATCTTGAGAGATCCATGGATAGATGTACAACAGTCATACTGGGTACTGTACAACAGTCGTACTGGGTACTGTACAACAGCCATACTGCGTACTGTTCAACCGCCATGCTGTGCATGCGCTATACCTGTACCTGTATCTGTACCTGTATCTGTACCTGTACCTGTACCTGTATCTGAAGTGAAATATATATATATATATATATATATATATATATATATATATATATTTCTTATTCTATTTATAAAGGATATTCGAATAATCTATTACATCATGGTTCAAATGATTAGCATTAAAACTATCATAAATGTGTACATTGCCGTTGTGATCAGAAGAAATTTTCAGCATGTGTATAACCAACATAGATCTACAAAACATATATTTTAAATTTTCATTAAGGGCCCAAATAGAAAAGTTTTAAAAAATACCTTTTTTATTTTTGCGTGTAACCTTTGTAAAATATAATCTTTTGGAAAATCTTTTCTGCATATCATTTCATAAACCAATGCTTCTAATTGATTATAAAAAATCAGGTAGTTTCTATCTCAAAAGGTGTACGAACATTTACAATAAAATAAAAATACAAAAGAGATATTCTCGAATAATTTTATTGTTAAAATAATGTATCGTTACAAAAGACCTTCTCAAATAATTTTTACACACACACACACACACACACACACACGCGCGCGCGCGCGCGCGCATTATATATATTTTTAACCTATCTATTTTACGCGAACGCCGCGATGATGTCGGCGCACGAAGCCGCTAGTTCGCAATCGATCAATGAACTTTGATCGAAGGATTCGCTCTCGACGATCGCTTTCGTAACATTCTTCGCGTTGCTATACTTCACTGTACCGGCGAAATTCATAAATTTAGCAGTCACCGCGGGAACATTGTCGATCAGCCATGAATACATGTTGTGTACGCAGAATTCAAGATTGTACAAGTTATGCATAGTTTTTTCTGTGACGTACAGAGCTACGAACTGATTCGACAATTTGACTAGATTCATACCATTACGATTAACTATTTCTAACGTTACATCATCGCTCATTTTTCGACACTGTTTCGATGAAACTAAATCGGAAATATACTCCTTCGTGCGCAACAGCTCTGTCCATGCGTCCAGGAAAAATGTGATCTCGTTATCGCGGTTATCTCCTATAGCCAGTTCCACGCAAATGTCATCGCCGACGCGCACACCAATTTCAAGGTATTTAAAATAATTGCCGGCTATGGACTATCGTCGACTCAAGACCCGTGCGCTGCGCAAACTCCTCGACGATTGCATCATCGATGATCGCGATATGGGCTGCTGTTGAGAAACCCTGCAACAGATCACAAATAAAAAATTAGACATTTTTCTAAATTTCTTTTTTTTTCACAATTTTTTCATCTTTCTACTTACATATTATTTAGTCTCCTCTTTTTGTGCGGCTCCTCGGCGTGCGAACGTTCACATTCAGTGGACGGATGGCGGTTGTACTGCATCTTGCGTCGTCTACGTTTTTAGCGATGGTTGTCTCGATCTGAAGCTTGACGCTCGGAATACGTCGTTTTATATGATGTCTCCCTACCACTTCTTTTTTTTTTACAGATAAGATCAACAATCCCCTCCCCGACAGTTATATACACATAATCTCCCTACCACTTCCTTTTCTTTTACGATGATGAAAAATGATTTCTTAATCGATATTGTAATGCCCCCAAGGAAGAGTATCGATCAAATTACTGCAAATATACCGCTTATCGTCATGCGGGCTCAACGCTAATTTCTTTTCAGACATCGAATACACCTCATGCCGTACGGACACTATGCGATTACCGGTAACGCTCTTTTCCGTATGATTGCGAAGACATTCGACATAGTCTTCGAAACTTATATCTCGAGCGGTAACGTTTGTCCTGATACCTTTGATCTTTTTAGTATCCTGATCGCCGTGCACGCGAATCGCATACATTTTCGAACGAAGCCCTACGAACTCAGTCATAATTTTACCGCCGTTTTCATCCTTCATCAAACCGAGCTGTTTATTGTTCGCGAGCGGAACACCGTAAACGTTGTTCGCGGCATAATTGCTTGTGTCGTATCTATGGATATCGCGTTTCAACAGCTCCTCGTACGCGTCATCGCAAGCGATCTGGTATATCAAGCTATCCGTGTCAGTGTACAAAATCTTACAATTTTGCTGGAACTTTGGATGCATGTACTCGTAATGAAAGCTGTACAAATGAAATTTTGAAATATCTAAAATTGACATGCCTACGTAGATTGGTTTGAAAAATTTAACTAGCAGCTTTTTCAGCTGAATCGCGACAAAGTCCTCGGAGAACACCGTGCAGCTATGAAAATTTGGTCTGGCTATCAATCGTTCGACGCCGTGTCTACCGCTCCATCGAGAAAGTAATTTCACGATCTTATGATTTCGAACATTCTCCATAGTTTTTCCAAACACGGCATTGTTCATTAATTTAAACAAATTTTTTGAAAAATCATTGGTGGCGTTAGCGCGTAATTTCGTGTTCAAATCGATGTAGTTGTACAACCATCGTGACTGCTGAAACTCTAGAATTCTATGTATTTTCCCCAATTTCAGATTATGTTTTAAACACTGCTGGAGGTATCGGTAATGTACAACGTATCGTTCCTTATCGCAGAGCGTTGCCATCAACTTTTTCTGTGTACTCGAGTCGGTCGCTGTGTCGTGACTTGGACAAAACGGAAGATCCGCGTGAGCATCGTGAATTTCGCGCGGATACTCTAAATCTACCTCCAAAATGTATCCTACGGGACTATCTGCCGGAATGGATTCGACGTCGAAATTATCCGCGTTCACCCATCGAAAGTCTCTGTGCGGCAGAGGTTGCGACATTGCCCAACCGTACAAATTATTTACGTCGAAATACATTAAGTAGGTGGACGGTTTGGTCGAGTCGTGCGTAGACAAATATTTATTGTTGGCGTGTGCATATCTGTGAGAACACTGGCTCAATCCGCCGCGTATTCCCCGCTCCACGAACAAAAGCATGTCGACGTCGGTCAACAACTCCAATTCGATCTTTGTCATTTTTAACATCACGTCCCACGCGAAACCGGGGAGCGTGTAATAATGCGCCGGATCGAGCTTGTAATTCTCGAGACAGTCGTCGCGAAAATTTTCAAAAACATCCGCCAACAACAGCACGTCCAATTTTAAATATAAATCGCTGTACTGCCCAAGCGTTTGTACAGCGAAACGCAACCAAACCGTATTCGCGTGAAGGTAATCGACGTCGGATATCTCGCTGCCGTACAACCGATTATAAAATGCTTCACGCGGTGGCAAACACGTATCGTTCAATTTGTCGTACGATGTCAGATAATCGTACGGAAAAACGCCTTTTCTGGTCAATAGTTTGAAATCGTCGCGGGAAAGATGTGCAAATTCTCCTCGCACGATGCGTAATTTACTTTCGTCCAAGTACGACGACAGCTTGTCCAGACTCGAGTTCAAGAACTTGAACGAGTCGATGAAGCGGAATTTCAAAAACTTTGCATACTTTCGCGCTTCACCCTGCTGTCTCTCGATAGGAACGTTCTTCGTGAAAGAGATATACTTCTCTTTCGTCAAGGGCAACACGTCTATCCGCCCCTCGAACGAGTTAGCTAATTCTTTGATAATGAAATGGGTGTCGTATCCCGTTAAATTATGGAAAACCACGGGTATCACGTACGAAGATTGATAGCTTAAATTGCATCCGTTATGAGCCGGACCGCGATACGCGCCCGTGAAATGGCAATGATCGCGCACCCTCGTCGCGTCGGAAGTGTCGAACGGTTTCTCGCAGACATGACAATGCGTAGCCGTACGAAAATTTAACTTTTCCGTTTCGGTTAACGGATTCATCGGTACCGTTCGGTCGAATATCGGCTGTAATTTATGACTGAGTTCGTACAACTTGTTCGCGAACCATGCGGTGCATCCCTCTTTATCGCGATAAACCTGATACTCGCACAAAGATTCGTCGTAGCGGCAATGCATGTAGTATCCTATGCTAAACGCGTGGTGGTGTTGATACTGTACGCGTGCCGCGCGGTCTTGTCCTTCCCGTCCCTCGGGCAGCAGCAGGCACTCCAAGTCGGCATAGATTACGAACGGCGCCTGCTCTTTGTTCGTGTGGTTCTTAAACCGTAACCACTTATCTTCTTCCGATATTGGAAGCTCCAGAGCGCAATCGTTCATCCGTTTGCAGTCGACCGTATGAACGTTTAATCTCTCCGGCGTGGCAAAATATTGCAAGCATCTGTGGGAAGAGGATAAAATTATGTCTTTTTCCTTCAAACAATTTAAAAACAAAAAAATACAACTTACCGATCGCAAATATACTTCTGATGATTATTCTTGCTAAGCTGTGGTGAAACCAATCGTGATAGATTTCGTATACACATGAAATGGCCGTGCGTCTTTGCAGCATTCTGTAGAAACAGCAAGTTGACGTGTCTCCTCCGTTTCTTCTCGGTCAAATGCAGCGTTACGCATTTCTTGCGCACCCATTCGAACACGTTCACGGAAACGTCGTTTTCTCGTTCAAATTTCTGGATGTCTTTGAACGACATAGGTAGTTGAAAACCTTCGGTTTTCGAAAACACCTCTTTGTAGTCCGGATATGATGACAAATGTGATGGATTTCTCTCGGCCGGATAGAGACCTGCCACGATCGCCCAGAAAAAGCATGCGTCGTCGTTGCTCTTCACGTTCACGACCGCTCTTTTCAGCTGTATCACTCTGGGCACGCTGCATGCGATGGTGCAGCCGGCTTGAAACGGCTGGTATTTGCTAAAGTTTACAATCAGATGTAATATCTTAGACAGCGCCCACCCGCTGTCTCGCTCTTGAAACTCCTCCAACGATGTCAAAATCGCGGGCACAACGTCTTTCTGGTACCACTGCCGTAGATTGCTCGTCCGAAACAATGCAACGTTCCGCGTGCCGAAACTTTTCACGGAAACCTCGTTGGCGCGCTGCATGAATTCCGCCTCCAACGTTACGTTAGCTTTCAACGATGAATGCGTGTTTAAAAATTCTGTAAGGCGTCCCGTAATTATTCGTTTCGCGTGCTGCAAAAATTGTTTCGGGTCGATGTGTTCGACGTTGATAACGATGCCGCTCGATATGCGACTTTTAAACGCCGACTCGATATTTTCCCAGCGAAGCGTCGACGCTCTCGCACCTCTGCGATCGTACAAACCTCTACCGACGCGCGACGAGGAAATACGATGATTCAACGACACGTTCAAAGTTTTCATACGGCACATAGTCAATGTTAGACTAAATTTCTCGCCTAACGATAATTGCTCCTTTGCACACGATAGATAATTGACGCAGCACTGCAGAGACTCGATGTATGAGCGATGCCATTCGCGATATTCGTCCATGGTTTTCACTAGCATCGACATGCGTGTCAAACACTTTAACATATTTTTACACGTTTCAATCATCTTGATACCTCACGCACGATATTCTTGGAATAACTTTAAATGCCTCAAACGACGGAACGTTCGCGTATGACTGCATTCGCAGCCTATCGTGCCCTACTGATTCATTTTGATACCTTCCACCCCCTCCCCCCCACCACTCCGTACAATACAGAAGAGGAAAGAAATGATAAGGAGAGCGAAAACAGATGCTGTGGTCAGATATCGCGGCTTGGCGACTCGATGTCGGTCGTCGAAAGGATGTTGATATTACGAATATACAATAAAGACGAGGAGAGAAATGATAATGAGAGAGAGAGATGTAATTGGATCAAAGGATGTTTATTTAAAAAATGATAAGCCGAATGAGAACAGAGATCCGATATCGCGACTCCCGCCGTCGACAGGATGTTTATATTATTATAAACATACCAGGCTCACACAATACCAGGAAGCCGATCTTAAATGCAATACCTGGAAAACTAAAAATCCCCCCTCCCCCTCCCCCCTCGCCTACGAACGGTGGCTTACGCAATACCATCATGAAAATTCCCCTCACCCCGCCCCCCGCAAAAATATGCTCGCGCTATACGGTAAGTTAGTATGGAACAGAACCTGCTGGTTCAGCTGCGTCGGTAAGGTAGGAATCTACCCACAATGATAATTAGTATTTAGAACCGGCATATATATCCTACTGAATAACAATTCGGTACAGGGTTCATAATCCTTCGAACCGTCCAGCGAAATGCCGCGCACTTAGTCAGAGATCCTGCTTCGTTACTGAAACTTCATGCGCTCTCAAACTTTAAACGTTAATATCAGCGAAATGTGCAAAAACGTGCAGCTGATTTTTGCAGGGCTATTGTGTAATGGTGTCTTCTTTCAAAAGATACCACTCAGAGAATGTAGGAACGTGTAGCTTTTTTTATAGAGCTAAAGAAAGTAGCTGCAATATGAAATTATGCGTATCCCACTTTCGGGATTTATATTGCTAATTTATTGTGAGTTTTCGAAAATTAGTTGCATCGGGCATAAGCTGAGACTATATACATTTATAATATATAGTATATATGGTTATATATGTTCTCAAATATGCAAGAATAACGTCGAACGTGTGGTTAGAATTCTGTAAGAATCCAACTAGAATCTGAGAGGTCCACTTTAGATCTATTTTTCTTCGCTATTAAAGCAAAAAACAAATCCATTTTCATAGCAAGATACATTGGTTCATGGCCTATCAGGAAATAGTAGTGGATATTTGAAATAAGGACTATCATAATTTTGAGTTTTTTCCTTTTTCCGACCACTGTGCGGCGCTTCAATTACTGGAAAGACATGATTGAAAAGTGAATAACCGGTTAAAAGAGGGAGAGAAAGAGCGAGACAACAGCGACGATGAGTAAAGAAAACGTGGTGGAAGAGTTGCATGCTCCGGTGTCGAGGCCAGGCTAGAGAGGAACGGTTTATAACACGGATTTACATTTGGGTCCGTCGAACCGGTGGACATTTGGCACGCAGATGTCCAGATTATTCTGCAGCACATTTTTAAGGGTCTTTCACGGGTATTTTCGACGTGTCATAAACCGTAGCCTCGACGAGTAATTACCGAGCGGAACTAACGCTCTGCGACCAGCGGCGGGCCTGCGACCTTGAGTCTCTCGGCTCGGTTGTGACATTTCGACATTGCCACCCCTCTTCCAGAAAAGAGGGCTTTTCCAACTCCCACCCTTCACGCGAAGAAGGGCGCGAGGGAGGGGGAATCGGGCCTCAAGCGGGTTAGAGAGCGTTTTTTGCGGCAGAGCTGTTTTAGACATTGAGGTTGAAGACCAACGGGGTCAGTAAAGTCACGGGACTTAAAAATCTTGTTCCTCCGTATAGTCCTCTTGAAAGACTTAAAACAATGAAGGTGTTTGTGTGTAAAGACTGTTTCGATCTGTCACCAATTATTAAACTTTTCCCACATCCATTGTGAGTGGTCCTTCGAGCTATCACTTGGCGCACATCGCGTGCTATACGCAGCGAAACCAGTCGCGAAACGGTCGCGATTTGCTCCGCACATCCGGCGAGACGTTTTTACCCGCGTAGACGTGTGATCGTAATATAGCTGAAGTTCAAAACTATGCGCGAGACAAGCGAGGACATGGATATATTCTCACGATAATCGATGTATTTAGCAAATACACTTGGACGGTTCCTTTGAAGAGTAAAAATGCGAGCGACGTGTGTAAAGCTTTCGCGTCAGCGTTGGAGAAGGATGGCAGGGCCCCGAACAACTTGCAGACCGACATGGGGAAAGAATTTTACAATGCAACGTTCCAAGAATATCTGAGGAAACGTAACATCCATCATTATTCAACGTTTAGCCCTATGAAAGCATCCGTCGTGGAACGTTTCAATCGTACGCTGAAGAACAGCTTGAGGAAATTTTTCTCGTTGAGCGGAAAATATCGCTGGATCGATGCGCTTCCCACGTTGACCGAGGACTACAATAATCGAAAACATCGTACCATCCGTATGCGACCCGCCGACGTGAACCATAAAAATGCCGGGCACCTTCTGTCCACTGTGTACAACAACGTGAAGATTGCTGGTCCTGCCAAATTCAAGGTCAATGATCACGTACGCGTCAGCAAGTTCAAAACCCTATTTGACAAAGGATACACACCAAACTGGTCAACTGAAATATTCAAGATTACCGCGGTGAAACGAACGAATCCCGTCACGTATCTCTTGGCCGACTCGAGGGGCAAACCTATCGCCGGATGATTTTATGAACATGAGATACGCGCAGCAAAATATCCTGACGTATACTTAGTTGAAAAAATAATACGTAGAAAAGGAAGTAAGGTATACGTAAAATGGTTGGGAATGGATGCGTCGCATAATTCATGGATATCTAAAACGAAAATACTTTAATTGCATTTTTCTACTCGAGTAGGATATATATATCCCGGTTCTAAATACTAATTATCATTGTGGGTAGATTTCTACCTTACCGACGCAGCTGAAAAAGCCGGTTCTGTTCCATACTAACTTACCGTATAGCGCGAGCATATTTTGCGGGGGCGGGGTGGAGGGAATTTTCATGGTGGTATTGCGTAAGCCACCGTTCGCTGGCAAGGGGGGTGGGGGAGGGAGGGATTTTTAGTGTTCCTGGTATTGCATTTAAGATCAGCTTCCTGGTATTGCGTGAGCCTGGTATGTTTATAATAATATAAACATCCTGTCGACGGCGGGAGTCATGATATCGGATCTCTGTTCTCATTCAGCTTATCATTTTTTAAATAAACATCCTTTGACCCAATTACATTTCTGTTACTGCACAGTCTTTCTTTATCATTTCTCTCCTCGTCTTTATACCATCTGAAAATAGGTTCTGTTTCATGCTAACTTACCATATAGCTCGACCATATTTTGCGGGGTGCTGGGGGAGGGGGACACCTTATAGCCCGACAATATTTTGTATGGGGTGGGGGGAGGGGGGAATTTTCAAGGAAATTAATAAATATACATCCTTTGGCTCTGATCCAATCTCTGTTTTCGCTCTCCTTATCATTTCTCTCCTCGTCTTTACTGTATATTCCTAATGGCAACATCCTTTTAACGGCCGGTATCGAGTCGCGATATCTGACCACATCTGTTTTCACTCAGTCTTTTCATTATCATTTCTTTCCTCTTCTTTATAGAGGTAGTCATAGAATCGAAGAGTCGTAGAATCGCGTCCGAACGTGTTTCTTACATATAGGGAGAGGGGTTGACCTTGATTTTTTCAAAGACTGTTTCCCACGAGAACAAGTGCACTTTCGTTTAAGACGATTGACCTGAACGATGTAAGAGAGACAGAGAGGGAGACCGTTCACGATGTAAGAGAGAGAGTTTTTAATTAACAGAACGGTATAGAGTTTCTCCTTATCTTTTCGACGCGACTATCGCGAAATAGCGCGAGCCCGTTTCAGAGCAGTATAGAGTTTCTTTTTCGATGTAAGATCATGTCCGAACATCTTTTCTAATATCGCGAGCGGAGATTTCGTTCCCCTCTTTTTAAAAAATTAATACGAATAAGAATTTACGTGCTCAAGATGTTTTGAATCCAGATTTTATGAATAATTTGATTGAATTTGCTGACGGATTCGAGTTTCTTAAAAATATTCGTTCATCACCAGCATATTGAGAACAAAAAAAGAAAGAGTTACTAGCAATGATCCGTCAATTGAGTAAACCCACTTTCTTTATGACAGTGTCGGCTGCAGAAAATTACTGGCCTGAGTTATTGCAAACATTTATGAAATATCGCGATGGTGGTAAAACATTATCTGTACAAGACGCATTCAATTTGGATTACAATACCAAAACTGATCTAATTAGAAATGATCCCGTTACATGCGCTCGATATTTCGGTCATAGAGGCACATAAGCTTATGTGGTTATTAAGACAAAAACAAAGTAATTTCAGAGAATATGCGATTGTGAATAGTTATGAACGAGTGGAAATTCAGCAACGTGGAAGTCCACATGAACATATGTTTCTGTTGTTGAAATGAGCACCTATGTACAATAGTGTTAAATATAGACACGATCATGTTGATAACAAAGAATTGATTGATTTAATTGCCCGATTTATCACATGTAGATATGACGATAATATTGCATATATTAAATTTCAAATGTACAAAACATAATAATAGCAGTTACAAAGGGCAATGTTCCGTCGCGTAGGAACCAAAAACGTGGATTTCTTACGGTTAATATTTATGGTTCGTTCGTGCCTAAGTACCGTTATGGAAAATCAAGCAAAACAAGAGTCATTTGGCGACCAGTCGGGGCATCTGCTCAATGTTTGGTTTTTTATACATCTTTAGGGGCAGCGTGCCATAAATCGCGTCCCTTGGAAGGATCACCCGCGACCGTTAACCGTACCGTGTCAAATTACTAAGACGCGTCGTCGACCGAGTCAGGTATCGCCCCAATCCTCCTTCCCAAAGCTTCCTTCAGAGCTACGGGAAGGAGGTCCTAACAGTCAAAGGTGTACTGATTGGGAAATGCAACTTTCTGTAGGAACCAATCAGTGCATCTTCTTTCTTCTCAGATAAGCCTAACTAGCATCGCATTAGGACTGGAAGTCGAACTCACACAGTTAAGTTTTACTCTCGAACGCCGCGACACTCTCCAGTCCTCGGGTAGACAAGTACAACGCACCGCCGTTGTCTTGTCAGTCATTCGCGTTACCTTCAAACTCGACTTACGGCAGTTAATTGTCCAGCGATCAGGTCACGCGTCAAACCGGGATCGCATCTTACATCAGATCCGCGAGCAGTTTCGTCTATATTTTATCGACATCTCCCTCGACTATCCTAACCCTATCCTAGACCTATCCTAATGCAATCCTAACACCAACCACCAAGCTTCCCCTCCCTCGGTTTCCATTTCAGTTTCCTGACAGTGCTTCGTACTGTACATGTGTTATACCTGTACGTGCACTGTACCTGTATCTGTACCTGTACCTGTATCTGACGTGAAATATATATATTTCTTATTATATTTATAAAGGATATTCAAATAATCTATTACATCATGGTTCAAATGAATAGCATTAAAACTATCATAAATGTGTACATTGCCGTTGCCATCAGATCTTGTGCAAATCCAATGTCCTACTACCTTTTCTCCAATGTCACCAGTGTATATTATCTGAATATTCGTCTCATGTTCAGGGATCTCTTGTAAATTACTCAAAAGCTCGAACTTTACCAGTATCTTCAGCAAAATTGTATACTCCACGCTCGTTTATATTTTTGCTCATAATTTCGTGAAATAAATTCATATGTTTATCTTGTAAAATAACAATCAGGTTTTATGACTTCTTTACATTCGGCTGTTACTAAAGTATAGATATAACCATCGTTGAGGAAACATTCTGCAGACGCTGCATATTCATAATTATTTTGTTCGATATGCTGGTCCGTGATCATTATACATTCATCAAAAATTGTGAAACTTTCAGGATTCATTTTTTCGATTTGAGATTGTTACATCTGTTTTCTCTTCGTTCCCTTATTTTTTACCTCTTTGCTTTGTAGAGAAAAATCATGACTACGTTATTTTTCAACAAGATAACGCGGTGATACACGATGCTAAGAAGACTCCGGAGTGGTTTAGACAAAAGAATTTGCATCTAATGAACTGACCGTCACGTTGCCTGATCTAAACTCAATAGAAAATTTACGGGGAATCCTACCACGAGCAATATATGTATAAAAATGGGAAGCAGTATAACAACATTAAAGAGTTAGAAAACGCAGTAAGACACGAGTGGAATAAAATCCATAAAACAACGTTTGTTCGAAACTGGCGCGCCCGAGCGCCATATTGACTCGACACATCACGCGAGCCACACACGTTCCCGCCGAACATGCGAGCAGTGGCGTATGCTGTCGAGGCTCACGCGGGCGCCGATACTGCACGCGATTGGCGCAATCGTGTCTCGATCTTTCTGGAAGATTCTAGAACGCTAATCCGGATTCCCCGAAGCGTGACGAACTTCCAGGAAGATCGAGACAACAAAAGAGAGTGACGACGGTCTCTCCCGGTCTATCTCTGTCGATCTACCGTACACGTGACACCGAAATTTCCACCAGAATACCTTTGCTAGTTTCGACGATTTTATTCACTTAATTCAATTGTACATCAAAAGGGTTGTATAAAAAGGGGACGGGCATTGTATCTAATGGTAAAATATACAATGTAACGCAAGCAAATCCGGAAAATACCAATCCTTCGCTCCTTCTCACTCATTCCAATTTAAAAGTATCCGTTGCATTCACTCAGTCCATTCTCTCACTTCCCGCAATAAACGATCCTGTCTCGTTTGCTTCCACACACCCTTTGGTCGATCAAGATCGCATCCCCTATCACATTTGGTCCTTCGAGCCGGATTTGCATCTGCAATCAGTGCAAAGTGAGTGTTGAAACAGAGTTATTCAGTGAAGAGTTCTTATCACGACCCAGTCTCGTTTCACCATGGAATTCTCCACCGAAGAACTGCTCCACAAGCAGAAGGATCTGGGAGGAAAAATCAGCCGTATTAGTGAAAACTTGAGGAAGTCCGTCGCCCAAGCCAAGATGACCAAGGCTGACGTCACAGCCAGAATTGAGCGCTTGGAAGGGTACATGTTGGCATTCGAGAGGAATCACGATCTCTTAATGTTCCGACACAAAGACAACATCAAGGACAGCGACTACATTAAGAGTAAGTGGGCTGATACCGTAGAGGAAGCGTTCATCCAGCAGAACGCCCGATTGCTGGAAATGATGGCTCCATTCAACGAACGCAAGGCAAGACCTTCTTGAAGAGATTCTGCCGCTTCAAGCAGAGACGAATCACCCTCAAAAATAGCCCCACTGCCCAGAGTGCAGCTGCCGGAATTCAGCGGTGAATACGTGAAGTGGCCGGCTTTCAAGGACCTGTTCAAGTCCATTGTCGAGCGCAATCAGAGCGTGAGCCTAGTGGACCGCCTGCATTATCTGAAATCCTGCCTTAAAGGCCAAGCAGCGGACTTCGTCGCTGACCTGCCTACCACCCATGAAAAATACGAACGAGCATGGGCAATCTTGATGGAGCAGTATGAGAACAAGCGCATTCTCGTCCGCGCCTGTCTCGACCGTCTGGCTGCGCTCCCCAAGATGACAGCTAACACTTCAGAAGCGGTTACCAAGGTCCAGAAAGGGGTAGCTTCAGTGGCACATACGCTGGAGAGCTTGGGCAGACCGATCGACAAAACCGAAGATTGGTTTGTCTATTCTGTGGTAAACCTCTTCGAGCCTACAACGAAGTCCAAATGGGAAGAGCAAGTTGGTCTCAGCCCCGAACCTCCAACCTTTGCAGTGCTCAGGGACTTCATGACACGACGGCGCCATCAGCTCGAGTCGTCCCCAGAACCAGTGACAGCGACGGCAACTCCTAAAAAGGGGATCGGTTACTCAAAGTGCTATGAATCAAACTCGAGTTCCGAACCTATCAAGCAGAAAGAGAGGAGACAGATGGCCAGAGTCAACCATGCTGAACGAGACAAGAAGGTATCATGTGCGAAGTGCCACAAGGAGCATTACTTGATGCAGTGCCCCGACTTCAAGTCGCTTCATGCAGAAGAGCGGCGCAAACAAGTGGAGAAGATGAATCTCTGCATCAACTGTCTCGGGAGACACCCTGTCGCGTCATGTCCATCGACAAGGGGCTGTATGGCGTGTGGAGATCGACACCACTCGCTTCTCCATGATGCCTTCCGTGACGACACTACGCAGAGAAAAACAGCACATCATTCATTAGATTGCCGGAACGTAAGGGGTAAGGTGCTGCTGGCGACAGCCATTATTTCAGTTTCAGATAGATTCGGCAACCATTACCAAGTACGAGCCCTCATAGATCAAGGCTCGGAAATATCAATGTTGACCGAAGGGCTAGCTCAGCGGCTGCGGCTTCCTCGAACATCCGCCAATATTGAAATCTTCGGGGTAGGAGGCCAGCAGCTTACCAAGGCGAGAGGGCGAGTGACGATGACTATCTCCGGCAAGAGAAATGATGACACGATTAAGGTCTCGGCAATAGTTCTTCCGAAACTCACCAGCTACTCCCACAGCTGCACTGATCCACATCGCTTCTGGAAGCACCTACAGGGGCTGGAATTGGCTGATCCCTCTCCGTCAAGGCCAGCACCAATTGAGGTCCTGCTGGGGGCTGATATGTATCCTGCCATAATAAAGGCAGGGGTGAGAAAGGGCAGTGCAAATGATCCGGTTGGCCAGCTTACAATCTTTGGCTGGATAATAACAGGGGTCGCTGGTTCAACAGCCACCCCTGAGCATGCGCAAGTGCATCAAACAGTTGTGGGAGACTCCCTCGGCTCGCTTGTTCGCAGGTTCTGGGAGCAGCAGGACATGCAGGACACTCGCTCAGCGCAGACACCAGACGAATTGGAGTGCGAGAACCACTTTGTACCACTCATTCTCGCACACCCGGGGGGAGATACCAAGTGAGACTACCATTTCGCCAGCCCGGTCCAATGACAAGAGGGTTGAGAGCAGCCTCCTGGCATTCCCTAAAGAGGATGGAGCTGCGTTTCAAGCGAGACGTAGGCTTCAAAAATCTGTACCAGGATTTTATCTCAGAGTACGAGCAACTGGGTCACATGACCCTGACAAGTGAGCCCGAACGCGAAAGACACGTGCACTACTTACCGCATCACGGAGTCCTGAAGCTGAGCAGCACGACAACAAAGCTCCGTGTGGTATTCAACGGCTCATGGTCAGAACCAGCACAGCGGTCACTCAACGATTGTCTTCACGCAGGACCCAACCTACTGCCTCTCCTAGCCGACATCTTACTGAAATGGCGCAGGCATCAGTTCGTGGTGACAGCAGATGTCACCAAAATGTATCGGCAGATTCTCGTGCACCCCGAGGACCGCGACTACCAACGCATTTTGTGGAGGAATGCCGACACACAACACGTGAGTGAATACAAACTAAACACTGTCACTTACGGATTGTCTTGCGCTCCATTCCTAGCAGTCCGGACAATGCACCAATTGGCAGATGACGAACAAGCACGATATCCCATCGGCTCGATAGCACTCAGGTACGACTCATACGTCGATGATATTCTGACGGGAGCTGACACCATCCCAGCCTTGAAGGAAGCAGCGACACAACTCCATCAGCTGTGCAAGGCGGGCGAGTTCCCCCTACAGAAATGGGCATCCAATGCTGCTGACTTGCACGACGTCCTACCACAGATGGGCGAGAGCGCAGTAGACCAGCCCACGCCACATCCAGACAGCGAACTGGAGCGGAAAACTTGGACGGATTCGACACAGTCAACACTTGGCCTTCAGTGGTCTCCGAACCAAGACACGTTCCAATACATCATCTCCGATGCAGAAGCGCAACCATTGACGAAGCGGGGCGTGGTTTCCAAGGCGGCACAGCTATTTGGCCCTCTGGGATGGCTAACACCGGTAGTGGTACGGGCCAAAATCACGATCCAATCGACTTGGCTGCTTGGGCTTGACTGGGACGAGCAACTCCCGCCGGCACTAGCTGCAGAGTGGTCCACCTTCTGTGCGGAACTACAGCTACTCGAGAAGGTAAGGATGCCTCGACCTCTGTTCCGCAGCTCCAGTCAAGAGAGGGAGTATCACGGCTTTGCCGACGCATCAGAACGCGCGTATGGGGCAGTTATATATCTAAGGACAAGGGACACGGAAGAGCAGTGGACTACATCACTCGTCACAGCCAAGAGTAAGGTGGCGCCACTGCAACAGGTATCACTCCCACGCCTGGAACTGTGTGCAGTACACCTCCTCGCACGCCTGATGCAACACACCGTCACGACACTGAACTTAAGTGACACCACTGTTCACTTATGGTCCGACTCCACGGTGGCACTGGGCTGGATTAAAGCACATCCCTCCCGATGGAAGACGTATGTGGCCAACCGGGTCGCAGACATCCAAAGAAGGGTTCCTGAAGCGCAGTGGCACCACGTAACAGGATTGGAGAATCCTGCCGACTGTGCCTCCCGAGGCATCTCACCCTCACAACTGCTCGGCTGGGATCTTTGGTGGAAGGGGCCAACGTTCCTGCAACACGACATCAAGTTCGACAGAAATAAACTGGACATCGAGGAACACCTGCCAGAAGAAAAGAGACCCACCGTAGCAATTGCATCCAGAAGAGAGATAGCCAGTGAGGAGAACTAAATTCTCAATCGGTTCTCTTCATACAACAGACTGCTGAGGGTCACAGCATGGTGTCTGCGATGGTAGAAGGGCTGCCGCAACCCAGCGGCAGACACAACCACCGACACCAGTGCGCGCAGGCAAGCGCAGTCTCCAGTCCTCACCCCACTGGACCTCATCGAAGCCGAAAGGTGTTGGATCAAACTGGCGCAGCGGGTAGCCTACGAGGAGGAAATAAGGCTAATTAAAACCAATCGATGCGTCTCATCCAAGAGCAGCCTCGCATCGCTGGTACCATTACTGGACAACAACGAGCTGCTGAGAGTCGGAGGCCGGCTAAGCAAAGCACCCTTAAATCCGGATGTAGCTCACCCAATAATCCTTCCTCCCAAATCCCGCATCACTCAGCTTTATGTTTCAGCCATCCATCGAAGCACATTACATGGAGGGGTTCAGGCAACGCTCGGGGCTGTCCGACAGCGCTTCTGGATCCGACAGGGCCGGTCCACTGTCAAGGCCATCCTCAACAAATGCGTAACCTGCGTGCGATGGCGGGCGGTGCCAGGGAAGCAATTGATGGGGGAGTTACCGAAGCGTCGGGTTACCCCAGCACGCCCTTTTCTTTCCGCTGGCGTAGATTATGCTGGTCCTTTTTGGCTGCGAACCACCGCAGGGCGCGGACACAAGGCCTACAAAGGGTTCCTCGCGGTGTTCATTTGCATGGTCACCAAAGCCGTGCATCTGGAAGTCGTATCAAATTATTCATCGGAGGCCTTTTTGGCTGCGTTTCGTAGATTTATATCCCGTCGCGGTATTTGTGCTCACCTGTACAGCGACTGCGGGACAAACTTCCAGGGAGCTGACCAGGAGCTGAGACGCCTCTTCACAGCCAACAGCCAGGAAAACCGCAACATCCGGATCCAGATGACCACCCTCAGAACGCAGTGGCACTTCAATCCACCCGGAGCACCACATTTCGGCGGATTATGGGAAGCTGCGGTGAAATCTACGAAGCATCACCTGCGGCGAGTCATAGGCGAGGCTCGGCTCACGTTTGAGGAGATGGCCACGCTACTGACCCAGGTCGAGGCCTGCGTAAATTCAAGGCCACTGTCTGCCCTTTCTGACGATCCAGCCGATTTGACAGCACTGACACCAGGGCACTTCCTGATTGGCTCAGCACTCAATTCCCTGCCTGAACCATCTCTGCACGACGAGCAGGACAACAGGCTCACGCGTTGGCAGCTGCTGACAAAAATGAGAAACCAGTTCTGGATACGATGGCTAAGAGAGTACCTGCATGGACTCACCACACGATCAAAATGGCGGCGTCCGATGGAAAACATAGCGGTCGGCCGTCTCTGCCTCATCACCGACGAAAACACTCCACCGTCTCACTGGCCACTAGCGCGCGTCTCAGAAATTCACTCGGGATCCGACGGAAAAGTACGCGTCGCGAAAGTCACCACCGCGAATTCCAAGTTTTCACGGCCTGTGCATAAGCTCGTGGTACTGCCGATCGACGCGTCGGATCAATGAATGAATCAATGCATTCATTGCAACACCAGCGACACAGCGTACAACTGCGGCGCACGTGACGCGACTCTCTCATGCGCCGGCGCAGTCAGCAGTTCCCTTCACAATCAACCGTCGCCATCATTCGCGATCATTCACTAATCACCTCTCCTTTTTTTTCACTTCTCCTTTGTCAACACTCACCAACACTCGATAGCTGTAACACGCGGTGTCCCAAACACGCTGCAGAGAAAATCGACCAGTCGAGGCGGGCGGTATGTTCGAAACAGGCGCGCCCGAGCGCCATATTGACTCGACACATCACGCGAGCCACACACGTTCCCGCCGAACATGCGAGCAGTGGCATATGCTGTCGAGGCTCACGCGGGCGCCGATACTGCACGCGATTGGCGCAATCGTGTCTCGATCTTTCTGGCAGATTCTAGAACGCTAATCCGGATTCCCCGAAGCGTGACGAACTTCCAGGAAGATCGAGACAACAAAAGAGAGTGACGACGGTCTCTCCCGGTCTATCTCTGTCGATCTACCGTACACGTGACACCGAAATTTCCACCAGAATACCTTTGCTAGTTTCGACGATTTTATTCACTTAATTCAATTGTACATCAAACGGGTTGTATAAAAAGGGGACGGGCATTGTATCTAATGGTAAAATATACAATGTAACGCAAGCAAATCCGGAAAATACCAATCATTCGCTCCTTCTCACTCATTCCAATTTAAAAGTATCCGTTGCATTCACTCAGTCCATTCTCTCACTTCCCGCAATAAACGATCCTGTCTCGTTTGCTTCCACACACCCTTTGGTCGATCAAGATCGCATCCCCTATCACAACGTTGGAAAAACTTAGTTTGTAGTATGGAAAATAATAATATTTGAAATGATTAAATGTAACGGTGGAAGTACTAAATACTGATATTATAAACTTAATATCTCGTTCGAATCTATGAGACTGTTCTTATAAAAATTTCGTTACAGTTGTAATATTTTGTTCATAACAAAAATAAAGCAGTTCTTTTGGATTCAGAGTATTGATTTCTGCTTCTTATATTCCTTAATTATTTTCTAGCCTTTCTTTAATCGTATTATCAAAATACTTGAACATTTTGTTCAAAAATAGTAGAGTTCTTATAGAAATTTCGTCCACTGTATTTGAACATGGATTTCCTACGGTATGGTCCGCTCGTTGTTCTCGATTGTTCACGACAAAACTAAGCGTTAAGAAATGCTACGATCGACGTGCGAATTGAATTCGAATGTCGAACCAACGTTCTCCCATCGACAACAGCCTACTGCTTGATGATACATGACCGCATCGTGGAGTCCATCGTCCATTAATGAACATTGTTAGAAAAGTTACTTAAACCGCTCTTATGTTGACAAAAAATATATACTTTATCGAATGAAGCAATATTATGTGAATGATCTTATTTTTTTAATTTAAAAACAATTCTCCTCCTCGTCCTCCTCCTCCTCCTCATACAATTAAACTCGTATTTATTAAAAAGAAAAAATTATTGTAATAATATCACCTCCCTGCACCTTAGAGCGAAATATGGTGGTAGGGGTATTCATTATAAATTGCTCGCCACTCGTCATAAAAACGTATACAATCACAGTCGCTATACGACGTTATATCGCGTGTATGATCTTATCATCCGACCGGTCAACTTCGCGCATTCCCCTTTTTCTTTGACGGTAAGTACAATAAAAAAGTTTTTAAAAAACGATGTAAAAATCTAGTGAAAGTACATTCTTTTATTTAGATGGATCGAATTACTCAAATCATCGACATGGACGGTTTCATTGTGGAAAAAAACGTGGTAAAAAGATTTATATGCAAAGAATTAGCCATGATCGATGTTTGTCGCGAAGGCTCGTTCGAACTCTCTGAATTTCGCTTGGGAAGGATCTTTCGTTGTTTATCCGTCGCTGACAAAAAGTCTGCATGGTATGTCAGCAATTTCGTGCATGGGATTCCATTTAAAGATTTTGGCTATGAAAACTATCAACAACACGATATATTCGAAGTAATTAAAAATTTCGTGCGCGATTACGCGAATCCTGTCGTAGCATACAAAGGTGGATGTTTCGAGAGAGACATCCTTCGGCAAATGCAAATAAACTCGATAAATTTGGAAGATTTCAACTGTCCGAAATACGATGTACTAGTTCACGATCCTATGTATGAAATTGCTGACGGCGAACCTTGTCGACTTCACTGTTGGCAACCGGTAAAAAACGTCAAAACGAAACCGTATCATTGCTGTCTGCGCGAAGTACAAACATTTCGAGCATGGGTTAACAATTATAAAAACACGTAAAGTATCAGTTATAAAAACGCGTCTACATCTTTGAATTTTTCCCGCGAGTCAAAACCGTAAAACACGACACCTACTTTTACGTTTTTTAATTTTTTTTCACACAGAGTATCACAATGATTACGAAATCCGAGGGAGCCGTCGCAACAATATCAATGACAACCAATAACGCAACACCACTCCCCGATTATCGTCTCGAACGCGACAGACTACGAAGTTTTCACGACTGGCGTTACTCACACATCGTCCAATCGGAGAAACTCGCCGCCGCAGGATTTTTCCACCTGGGTGATGAGGATTTCGTTGAATGTTTCGAATGAGGCATACAGCTGACTCGATGGGAAGAGGATGATGATCCTATGACGGAGCATCGCGCCTGGTCAAGATCCTGCGGATACGTTTGCGGGGTGAACTGCGGCAACGTACCGATCGGAGTCGATCCGGATACAATCCCGCCAAACCCTCGTGGTATGGATGTCTGTGGAATCGCGAAAGAATCGTCGCTCGAACGTGATAAAATAAATTTTAAAAAATGAAAAAAACAATGTAATGAATATAAGATTTTTTATTAAAAAATGATTGTAATTATAAAAATAATTGTATTGATTATATATGTTTCTTCATTGAGTCTGCAGAAAGAAAAAACGTTATTAAGTAATAATTTTAAGTAATTAATAAATATATAAAATTATTAATTTTTTTTACTCACAGTATCTAAATATATACTTTTATTAAATAAAAAAGTTATAAAAAATTTTGTCTTTATATCGTCTGTATTCAATAATAGCTGTTTGCTGTCGAAGTCTGAAATCATTTACTTCGTCATTTTCCTCATTATTGTCAGCATCACCTTCCTCTTGTTCCTTTTTTCATGATCTTTTTTGGTAATTCGTTGCAAACTCAGCGAGGCACATATCATGTAAATCAATATCTCTTCTACTATAATTATCAAATATATCATCCATATAAATTTCGGTGGAGTCTTCATTTAATTTTTTAAAGCATTCTCAGATTTTAACATTAATACACGTTCTGATATCGGATTGGTATTCATGTATACTGCCTTTCTAATTTGCTTTGATAAAGGTAATGATAAAACACGATAGGCTGCTTCTTGTGCATACATTAAATTACTATTTAAAAAGCATTGGTAATATTTCGAAATTTTTCTCTAACAGTCTTATTGTTTATTATCACAATCAATAGCAGCTTCCCTTAATAATTTTGATAAACCTCCTTCAATTTTACGAATGTAATTGGTTACATAACTCACCGCCGAATATTCGTCAAGTACAAACTGTAATTCCATATTCGATTCGAATAATTGTAAAATATCTGCATTATAACCATTAATATTTACTTCAAGGCTGGAACGTTTTTAAAAATACCCGTTTTTTTTTAAACTACTTTATCATAGCTCATAACTATTTTTTCTTATATAATTCATTTATTAATTCATCAATAAGTTTAGAGGATTTAGTCGCCATTTCATTTTTATTTAATGGTTCCAGAATCATCGTTCTTCTTATTACTGGATAAGGCATATAAAATCGACGCCGCTAATTTCTTTGCCCGTTGTAACAGCTCTGATTATGTTTTGTACATTTGAAATTTAATATATGCAATATTATCGTCATATCTACATGTGATAAATCGGGCAATTAAATCAATCAATTCTTTGTTATCAACATGATCGTGTCTATATTTAACACTATTGTACATAGGTGCTCATTTCAACAACAGAAACATATGTTCATGTGGACTTCCACGTTGCTGAATTTCCACTCGTTCATAACTATTCACAATCGCATATTCTCTGAAATTACTTTGTTTTTGTCTTAATAACCACATAAGCTTATGTGCCTCTATGACCGAAATATCGAGCGCATGTAACGGGATCATTTCTAATTAGATCAGTTTTGGTATTGTAATCCAAATTGAATGCGTCTTGTACAGATAATGTTTTACCACCATCGCGATATTTCATAAATGTTTGCAATAACTCAGTCCAGTAATTTTCTGCAGCCGACACTGTCATAAAGAAAGTGGGTTTACTCAATTGACGGATCATTGCTAGTAACTCTTTCTTTTTTTGTTCTCAATATGCTGGTGATGAACGAATATTTTTAAGAAACTCGAATCCGTCAGCAAATTCAATCAAATTATTCATAAAATCTGGATTCAAAACATCTTGAGCACGTAAATTCTTATTCGTATTAATTTTTTAAAAAGAGGGGAACGAAATCTCCGCTCGCGATATTAGAAAAGATGTTCGGACATGATCTTACATCGAAAAAGAAACTCTATACTGCTCTGAAACGGGCTCGCGCTATTTCGCGATAGTCGCGTCGAAAAGATAAGGAGAAACTCTATACCGTTCTGTTAATTAGAAACTCTCTCTCTTACATCGTGAACGGTCTCTCTCTCCCTTACATCGTGAATGGTCTCTCTCTCTCTCTCTCTCTCTCTCTCTCTCACACACATCATGAACGGTCTCTCTCTCTCTCTGTCTCTCTTACATCGTTCAGGTCAATCGTCTTAAACGAAAGTGCACGTGTTCTCGTGGGAAACAGTCTTTGAAAAAATCAAGGTCAACCCCTCTCCCCATATGTAAGAAACACGTTCGGACGCGATTCTACGACTCTTCGATTCTATGACTACCTCTATAAAGAAGAGGAAAGAAATGATAATGAAAAGACTGAGTGAAAACAGATGTGGTCAGATATCGCGACTCGATACCGGCCGTTAAAAGGATGTTGCCATTAGGAATATACAGTAAAGACGAGGAGAGAAATGATAAGGAGAGCGAAAACAGAGATTGGATCAGAGCCAAAGGATGTATATTTATTAATTTCCTTGAAAAATCTCCCCTCCCCTCGAACGGGGCTTACGCAATACCAGGCAACTGATCTTAAATGCAATACCAAGAAACTGGTCTTTAAAAATTCCCCCCTCCTCCCGCCCCATACAAAATATTGTCGGGCTATAAGGTGTCCCCCTCCCCCAGCACCCCGCAAAATATGGTCGAGCTATATGGTAAGTTAGCATGAAACAGAACCTATTTTCAGATGGTATAAAGACGAGGAGAGAAATGATAAAGGAAGACTGTGCAGTAACAGAGATGTAATTGGGTCAAAGGATGTTTATTTAAAAAATGATAAGCTGAATGAGAACAGAGATCCGATATCATGACTCCCGCCGTCGACAGGATGTTTATATTATTATAAACTGTCACGCCGTGTCTCGGCGGAGGCTGGAAAACCCCCGAAAAGAACGGCTCCAGGCCTTTATGGCTCTGAGACCGGGCCACGTGCAGCCGTATGCACGGGGTCCGCCCGGGACTAAGCGAGGTCACGAAAACCCTACCGACCACGTAACGAATTTTATTCGGGCGCCAGGCACCGCGAGGATGCCACGCGAAACGCGATGAATCTCTCGTGCTCGGAGAAGCCGGGCACGAGAATCGGGTCTTCGAAACACGATTCGAAAAGCGAACGCAACGGGTCCAGGAGGTTCGAACACGGGAAGGACGAGGACAGCCCTTACGGCAGGACGGATCGCACAGGGTTCGAATGACAGTAACGAAATTGTCTCGAGTGGATGTTTATTCCTTGTCAAGTGTTGTACAAAAACCGGTCACGTGACCGTAACCCGAGAGCCCGCGCTCTTTATACACTTTGTTCAGACGGTACTTCGGTCGCAGCGCGGTTGTCTATTCGATCGCACGCGTGAAGGTACGGCTGACCGGTACCGAATTTCTTACAATTTCCCGACGGACGGGATCACGCGGGGCGCAGATGGAAGGCGCGATACGGGACTGCCGCGATAGCCTACGCACGGAAAACGTTCGCCAAAACACGAGGGCCGGTACGCGCAGCGGATTCAACGAGTGGCGGTTCGCGTCACGAGAAGTCACCGAGCGGAGATGTACACGAAATATCGAACAGGCTGCTCTCACGAAACGCGATTCCTCCGAGGAAACTTCCGATTTCTTCCGCAAAAGAGAACTCGTATTCCTTCACCAAATCGCTCAAAGCGCTTCCGCGAAGCGCGAGCTAGTCGCCCGAGACGTGAAACGTCTCGGCGTACGTAAACTACCGAGGATCGAACGTCGATGGTTCGTTCTCGCACCAAATGATTCGAGCCAACTTTAAATCACAATTTTAGCCAAGGATCACTTTGTCGACTTACCGTTTGTGCCCTAGTTGACCGGGTTTCGATGTTTGCGCTGCGTCCGTGACGCCGATCGTTCGCTTGCGTGTTTGTATTCTTCCCACACGGGATACTCGGGCTCGTCCGCGAGATGGAAACGATTTCACTGTCCGATACAATGGTGAACTTTCTTCCGCGAAGCGAAAAACGTCTTTAGGTGGGAATCAGGACCCGGTTTTCACACGTGACTCGTGTGAGGGCTAGCGCGACAGTGATCCTTAATCACAAATCCTCGGCCCTTTAAGGATCGCGGGGTGTCTTTTGGCGATCACAGACACCATCCTCACGGGAACCCCTTCCCTTTGCGGGACGAGGAGCTGTCGAGAAGACAGCACGACATTGCTATCGTGGGGGGTTTCTTCCCTCCAGCGCCTCCGGGTTGATTGACCGGGTGTCTGTATGCCAATTCAGAGTGCCCAAGCTCGGGGCTTCACCAATGTTGGCCTTGATTCTCGTCGGACTCGTCCTGTAGGTCGTACATCGTTTCTTCGAGAATTTCGAAAGTCGGGGTTCCTTTTCCGGGACTGGTCTTCGGCCCTGGAACTTGCCGTTCTCGGCACGCGCGATAGATGTCATTACGCGTTCTATTGTAATACGGAAATTCCTCGGGGAACGCTCTTGGCTCGGTGACTTAGTTTCGCGGTTCGCTATTCCTTGGTCCGGTCCTTTGCTATACGTGATTGTTTCACGGCACTTCCGGAAAAGTGACGTCGCAAAAAGTGCAACGTCACAAAACATACCAGTCTCACGCAATACCAGGAAGCTGATCTTAAATGCAATACCAGGAACACTAAAAATCCCTCCCTCCCCCTCCCCCCTTGCCTACGAACGGTGGCTTACGCAATACCACCATGAAAATTCCCCTCACCCCGCCCCCGCAAAATATGCTCGCGCTATACGGTAAGTTAGTATGGAACAGAACCGGCTTTTTCAGCTGCGTCGGTAAGGTAGAAATCTACCCACAATGATAATTAGTATTTAGAACCGGAATATATATCCTACTTACTCGTATTTTATATGTAAGATAATTAATTTTTCTCTAAACGACTATACTTTATATGTAGAGATTCATTTTTACTATAGGAATTGCACACAATGTATTTTTGTAATAAAATAAAATACAAAGAGATATTCTCAAATAATTTTTTTATTTTTAAAATAATGTATCGTTACAAAAAACCTTTTCCAATAATTTTTACACACACACACACACACACATTATATATATATTTTAACCTATCTATTTTACTCAATCGCCGCGATGATGTCGGCGCACGAAGCCACCAGTTAGCAATCGATCAGCGAACTTTGATCGAAAGATTTGTTCTCGACGATCGCTTTCACAATATTCTTCGCGTCGCTATCCTTCGCCATACCGACGGAATTCATGAATTTAGCAGTCACCGTGGGAACATTACACTGTCCATCTTTCAACTTTTTTTTTTCATATAACTGTTGGGTGGATCTTGTAGAGTTTTTGTTCGTTCGTTGGGATACGGCACGGCACCGCGCGCGCGCTAGTGGAAGAGCATCAATGGCGGCAACGCATGTCCGGTGAAGATATTTTGCGTTCTGGATGGCAAAAAACGTCGACGTTGGAAACTTGAAAGGGTGATTTCTCAAGATGAAAGTCTGCTCTATCGCGTGGTACATTTCGAATTTCCGCAGGACCCTTATTTTTTCAGATAAATTAAAAAATATCATCAAATTTTGGTGCAAAAGTGGTGTCTCTCCGTCTTTAATGATTGTTTAAACATGTTTAAACATTCATAATGTATTACTATCGGATATCACTGTATTCAGGAAAGTCTACAGAATCTTTTGCTGTAAAGAACAATTCAATATCTATTATAATAACATCACAGTAATTGTTTAAATTTGAAAAATACGTTTTTTTTCAAAGCCATTTTTTTTTTCAAAAACTGCGCGTGTAGGGAAAAAATTAAGGCCAGATTCGGAATCAGCGCAAAAAACTCTACAAGATCCACCCAACAGTTATATGAAAAAAATTGTGGTGTTGGATAGTGTTATTAGACATGAAGTCTCGTAATTGTTGTCCCACTATTTGTAGTTTGTTGGGACTCACTCTTTTGAATTCTGCCTGTAAATCTGCTGTTGATGTTGATGCTCTTCTTCCATGATAAAAAATTGGATCATCTCGAGGTGTGACAATGTAGAGTCCATCAATACTCGTGACTCTCGATAGCGCCACGTATAACAACTGTTGTGAGTGAGATTTCTCATATTCGTATACAATTTCAGCAAACGTCCCTCCTTGTGATTTGTGTATTGTAACAGCACAACATGAAATAATAGGAAGGTGACTTCTTTTAGCCCCAATCGTTTTATTATTATTCATATAAACTGCCGTAGTTCGTCTGCAAATGGGCACTGCTGTTCGACCGATATTGTTTTGTTGTACATAAGCACTCACTTTCTTCTTTAATTTTTCATCGACTTTCAATCCCTTCGGGAATTCCATCCACTTGTCCTTCTGCATCAGATTCAATGTGAACCAATGTCCCCATTTGTCCATTTGCTAATCCATCAGCAACATCTACGTTCGTGGTGAGCATGTAAGATTTATTCAGCACCAAAATGATTTCATAGGGGAGACCACCAGTGTCGATTACTGACATTTTGTGTAATTTTTGTCGGAAGCCCATCTCTTGTTCTGCATTTTGACAGCCAACAAAGATATCCTGAGCGGCAGAGGTGATTTTATTTTCAGCCGAGTTAAGAATGGATAAATTGTACTCATTTACCGACTTGTTTGCTAGCAATAACCGAATTCCGTCAGGGCATAACCTATTGGCTTCTTCTTTGGTGAAAAATCGTGACTCGATTAATTGTAATTCATTTGTCTCCAACTGCAAACCATTACCAATTTTTGTCAATACCTCGGAAAACATTCGATTCGATTGTCTCATCACTTCATTTAATTCAAAAAATTTCAACTCGCGCCAAAAAGTTGGTCCTGAAATTGTTTGTTTTATTTGTTTGAAAATTGACGTTGCACGTACTGGTGGTAATTGTCTCAGATCTCCAATCAAAATCACGTCAAGTCCTCCAAAATTCGTTTCATATTTTGCTGTTATTTGCTTCAAGCGAGCATCGATCTGAGATAAGAGTTCAGCGCTAATCATACTTATTTCATCAATAATGATGACTTTACGTACTTGAATAAAGCTCTAAATTGTTGTACAACTTCAATTGATAGTGGTAACAATTTTGATAGTGATATTTTCAAAGCTGTGTGAACTGTGGTACCGTCGATGGCGACAGCAGCTTTTCCCGTTGATGCGCATGTAATATACGCATTACAATAATTATCCGTAGGTGAATATCGATTATAAATTTCCATCAACAAACGAATCACAAAAGTTTTTCCACAACCTGCAAGACCAGTAAGGAAAATTTGAAATGGTGCCGCAGAGTCAGCGAGAATGTTGTGAATAACGTGCATTAGTAAATCCTTCTGTCTTTCATTAGACATTCTCATCAGATCATAATAACGATTATTTGGCATCAGGTTCTCCCGTTTTTTAGCGTTTGCGTCGAGTTTGTGCAACGTTGCAAGATGAAGATCGCGATTAACTTCTCGATTCTGAATTTCACGCAACGGATCAGACTCTGGTTGTCTGCCTACCAACTCCACCAACGGTATCATATTATTTCCCTCATTCTCTTCTCGGCATAATTCTTTACAAATTTCAATAGTTTTTTTGATGTCTAAGTTTGACTCAAATTCTTTCCGTCTATTGAGAATTAATTCTTCGTTTTCATCATAAATTGTAATAAACTTTAATTCACTTAAAATTTCATTTTCCTCGTTACGAAAAGGAATATGCAACGTGACCATCTCACGCTTGTACTCGTTGAGATCTGACCCATGTCATAATTCCTGTACCGTATAACACGTGATTGTTTCCGTCTCGTGTATTTCTCACCAGAAATATTATAATTTGCAACGCATTGTGCCAGGGTACACTCCTCAAGATTTTCGGGTCTTCTTTGGTATTTTTCAAAACAATTTTCCTTCCAAACGTCTGTGTTTGATGAGAACTCAAAAATACTGTGGAATGCTGAGGAGAGAATACGAGGAGTGAGAAAAAGAACACGTGCTCGATAAAATTTGCGAGATCGTTTACTGTATCGATATTTTGCTGCTTAAAGGTTGAATGATAATGAAAGACTGTGTGCTCGACAGGGCACGCTCGAAGACAACAACCTAGGTGTGGATGTGTGAATAGCTGAAACAGAGAGTGATTAAAGTGTGTGTGTGTGTGTGTGTGTGTGTTTGTGTCAAGATGCTAAGTATGACCGAATAAACAGTATTCGTTGCCCTGTCGAGAGTGTACTGGGTGATTGAAATCAATTAGATTGCAGAAATGATGATTTTGCCGCAACATTCCGCCCACCTTGCCAATCTTGTAAAGAATGGCAATAATCCAGAGCCGACTGACTAGTCTTTGGTTGAAAGTGTTGATCCTGTTGAGTGGTCTTCGTTGGTTGAGATGGGCAGCATGACAAGTTTCACAATCGGTCGTTTATAAACCGAATGTTGGGTTTTAACGGTAGCAACCCGAACAAGATTGTCCTGACCAGGGTGGACGTCAATGATCCTTCCTAGAGCCCATTTTGACGGTGGATATCGTTCGTCTGCGACGAGCACGAGAGATCCTACTTTGAACGCGTTGTTAGATTTGCGTTGCCACTTGGACATTGTCTGGAGATGTTGAAGGTATTCGACACTCCAGCGTTTCCAAAATTGTTCCAGCATCTGACGTAAGAGTTGCCATCGGGAAAGTCGAGAGGTTGGCAGATCGATGATCGCAGGCTCAGGAGTAGTAGTCAGTGCTGTACCAATGAGAAAATGACCCGGGGTAAGAGCTGATGGATCCGTTGGGTCATCTGAGAGCGGGCAAAGAGGGCGCGAATTGAGGATGGCCTCAATCTGTGAGAGCAATGTTGAGAATTCTTCGTAGGTAAGGCCAGTGTCTCCGATAACTCGTTTGAGGTGGAACTTTACAGATTTGACAGCAGCTTCCCATTTGCCTCCAAAGTGTGGTGATGATGGTGGATTGAACTTCCAGCGAGTTCCATCATTCGCTAGAATGTTGGAGAGAGCGGCTGCTTCTTTGGAAGAAGCTTGAAAAAGTTTTCGCAGTTCCTTGTCAGCACCGATGAAATTGGTGCCACAGTCACTGCTAAGCGTTGCGCAGATGCCTCGCCGACTTATAAAACGTTTATAAGCGGCGATGAAGCCGTTGGTAGAATAGTCGGTAGCTATTTCCAAGTGAACAGCTGAAGACGAGAGACAAACGAAGAGGACGATATAGCCTTTGTACGTCTTCGCGCCTCGACCGCGAAACGTCCGAAGAGTTAGAGGGCCAGCGTAATCAACTCCTGCGTGAAGGAATGGGCGAGACGGGGTCGTACGAGACTGGGGTAGCTGCCCCATTAGCTGTTGTCCAAGAGTGGCTCGGTGACGGGCACATTGCACACAGCGATGGATAAATGCGCGAACTGGAACACGACCACCGACGATCCAATATCGTCTTCGCAGGGTTGTGAGTGTGAGTTGGGCTCCCCCGTGAAATGTACGACGATGAGCCTCGTCAATGATGAGGGTTGTGAGCGTAGATTCTCGTGGTAAAATGAGAGGATGTTTCTCGTCATGATCGAGAAGAGAGTTTTGGAGCCGTCCTCCAACGCGCAACAAATCCGATCCGTCGAGGAAGGGAGCGAAACGAAGCAATGAGCTTGACCGTGAGATATGCTTGCTTCGCCGTAGTTGATTAATTTCAACTTTAAAGAACGCTGTCTGAGTGAGCTTCACCCAAAACAGACGTGCGTGATTTAATTCTTCGGGAGTCAGCGAAGAGGATTGATCTGAGGCGCCCTTGTTGCGTCGAAACTTTTCGAGAGCACGAAAGCACCATGCTGTGATGCGTAGAAGAGTCCTGAGACTCGAAAACCTGTCCACGAGTTGCCAGACTGCTGGAGGTTCGTCCTGATTCGCGATTGTGACGGGGACTTTGCGAAATTCAAGGGCAATGTCTGGATCTAGCGACGGGGTGGAGAGCGGCCAATGAGTTGAGTGCTTTGAGAGCCACGCGGGACCATTCCACCAAAGTGCGTGCTCTCTCAGCTCGGTAGGAGACAGTCCACGAGAGGCACAGTCGGCGGGATTGTCCTTCCCTGAGACGTGATGCCATTGACAATTCGAGAGTTCTTGAATTTCGGTTACGCGGTTTCGAACGAAATCCGTCCACCGACGGGCGTCACCACGAATGTACGCGAGCGCGACCGTGGAATCCGTCCACAAATGAATTGGAACCTTGTCGAGATCGAGCGTTTTTCGAATTATCGACATATGACGAACCAAGAGGAGTGCGGCTGAGAGTTCGAGTCGAGGAACCGTCACTTTTTTGAGAGGAGCGACTCGGGTCTTGGCGGTGACTAGCGTCACGCGAGCGTCATTAAGATCTGTAATCACGCGAAGGTAAATCACTGCACCGAGCGCCGATTGAGAAGCGTCAGAAAACCCGTGCAGCTCGACTACGGATGAGGAAGCGTTGTACCCGAGCCACCGAGGCACTGAAATTGAGGACATATCTTTGAGGTCGTTTTCGAATCTGTTCCACTGCGATAAAAGTTCCTGAGATATTGGCTCATCCCAACTGAGCTTCGCTGACCAGAGTTCTTGGATAAAGATTTTTCCGCGAACAACCACAGGTGCAATCCATCCGAGAGGATCGAACAGCTGAGATACACGTGATAAGACGGTGCGTTTGGATGTTCGAGACTGTGCTGAAGTGCTGCACGATGTAAATGCAAATGAGTCTGACTGTGGATGCCACAGAATTCCGAGCGCATTAAAAAATTGCTCTGTATCGAGTGACACTGGCAAAGTATGCTCCCGATTCTCGAGAGGAATATGTTTGAGTAGTTTTTTGTCGCTGGCGGTCCATTTTTTCAACGTGAAACATCCGGATTTGAGAAATTCGTCGATTTGTCGAATCTTTTCTTGAGCTTTCGAAATGGTGTCCGCTCCTGATAGCACGTCGTCGACATAGATTTCACGTTGGATAATTTCGGTAGCCAGCGGAAAACGATTCCCTTCGTCAATAGCGAGTTGTTGAAGAGTACGGATCGCGAGATATGGAGCACTTGCTAGCCCGTACGTCACGGTGTGAAGATGATACGAGAGCGGAGTATCTTCAGGTTGAGCTCTCCATACGATTCTTTGCAGATCCCAATCGTCAGCGTGTACTCGAATTTGTCGGTACATCTTTTCTATATCTGCCGTGAACACATAGAGATAACGACGCCATCGGGTTATGACGTCGGCGAGATCAGTCTGCAATTTTGGCCCAACGTGTTGAAAGTCATTCACTGATATTCCGTAGTTGGTTCGACTTGAGCCGTTGAATACGACTCGGAGTTTCGTAGTTGAGCTGGACTCTCGGATGACTGAATGATGAGGAAGATAAAAGGCATTTCGAGGTGGTGAGGTTTCAGTCGGAACGATTGCCATGTGATTGAGAGCTTCATACTCCTCCATAAACTTTGAGTATGTTGCCTTGATAGATGAGTCCAGAGCGAAACGGTTCTCCTGACGTATGAGAGCGCGTAATGCCGGAGTATACGAGTTTCCGAAATCTTCTGGCTTATGCTTTAGAGGTATACGCACGATATAGCGTCCGTTCGAATCGCGAGAGTGCGTTTCCTTGAAGAATTGTTCGCACTGATATTCCGCTTCGGAGAGCCCGGTGCGCGGCGCGGGAGTGACTTCTTCTTGTTCCCAGAACCGTTGAACCAAACTATGGAGTTCGAGGTCAACGGAACATTGTAACCCTTGTGCAGGATGCTCACCGAGAACTGAGTGCGGCTCAGAGAAGACGGAGCCAGAGAGAATCCATCCTAGAGTGGTTTTTTGAGCGATAGGGCTATCCGGACCGCCTTTGCGGAGTCCTTCCTCCAGGATTGCGCTATAGACTTCCGTGCCGAGAATCAAGTCAATTCTCGCCGCTGAGGAGAACTCTGGATCTGCTAGCTCAAGATTTTCTAGGTGTGGCCATGGATTTTTGACAACTCTGCTTGGTGGTATGTACGATGTCAACTTTGAAAGAACGTAAGCGTTCACTGAGAGCGAAAACACGGGAGTCATGCGCGAAACGATAGTTAAATTGACGAGTCCCCGAGAGACTGTCGAACGTTGAGCACCGATACCGTTGATCGGAAGAGAAATTCGTTGTCGCGGTAATTTGAGACATTGAGCAAGAGATTCCGTGATGAACGAGACCTCCGATCCCTGATCGAGAAGGGCTCGAGCTTCGTATGATTCACCATAGCATGAGGTGACTTTGACAAGAGCGGTAGCGAGTAGGACTGGTTTGTAATGTACCGAGACAGAGAGAGCGATATTTGTCGAAGCGGCCGTTCCCGCTTGAGTATTTTCTCGACGCGGAGGCACAGACGTGGAAGTTTTTTCACCAGCTGTAACGAATGCCGCTGAGTTAGGTTCCTGCAGGTTCAGAACGGAGGGAGCTTTATTATCAGACGAATTGTTCGATCGATGGATTAACGTATGATGCGGATTCCCACAAATTCGACACCGTTTGGGTGACCGACAGTTGCGAAATTGATGCGGACCGAGGCAGTTAAAGCATAGATTCTTTTGTTTAAGAACGTCTTGCCGTTGCTCAATGGTTTTGCGGTGGTAATCTGGACACGCAGAAAGGTAATGAGCACCACTGCAAAGCGTACACGCAGACGTAGATGATTTGGTTCCTTTATCTGAAGCATCGTCGCTGGTCGAGTTCGCGACAGCTTGATGCGATTTTACACTCGATTGAGGCTTCCCGAAAGAAGCTGATCGCGATTTTTGAGTCCTCGTAGCTCGTGCTACAGCTTCGAGAGCACGGATGCGACTCAGAAGATACTTTTCGAGCTCCGCGAACGTCGCGGGTTCAGTCACTGCGCCGATTTGTTGTTCCCAATCCATTAGAGTTTCCGGATCGAGTTTGCTGGTCACCATATACACGATAAGACAATCCCACGAGTCAGTAGGGCATCCGAGGGATCGGAGAGCACCGAGAGTTTCTTTTACTCCTCCAAGGAGTGATGTAATTTGGTTTGCCGATTGTTGAGTCACGCGTTGGAGGGAGAACAACGAAGAGAGATGCGAATCGATGAGCACTCGCTTGTTTTCGTATCGGTTAACTAGAACTTGCCACGCAGGCTCGAAATTGTCATCGGTGACGTCAATGTTCACAACGAGTTGCAATGCTTCACCGGATAAATTTATCTTAAGATACTGCAATTTCTCTACATCGGATATCTCTTTGTTCTTGATAATCATTGATACGAAGAGATCGCGGAAGTGTCGCCATTCACGATATATTCCGGAGAAACGCGGTAGATATATCCGCGGGAGCTGTCGAGGGCTGGGCGCGTGATTCGCGCACGAGGCGTTCGATTCGACCAAAGATGGCTGTCCTACCTTTATGATGAGTTCGTTCCGATATGAGAGCATTTCAGACTTGCAGTCGATGTACGCTTCTTCACAAACCTCATATAAATTCTCGTCGAAATACGAGAGCTCTGCCTGGTCTTTTTGGTGTAGAGATGTGAGCATGTCATGATTATCCTGGAACTTCTTCCAATTGGCGTCCAGGAGATCGATGCGAGTCTGGATATTTTCAGGAGTACGCTTCTTGATTTCTAATTTTTTGAGATTAGGCGCAGCGCGACTGATCAAACCGTGGAGTTCGTTTTGTTTGTCGACAATGTTGCGCACCGAAACCGACATGATCGATAGTTTCTCGTAAAGAAATACGTCTCTTGGAGCGAGTTCAGTTTTCACAGCACACGGCGTTCACTTCCGCACACACGCGGATAGAGGAAACGATAGCGAGCACGCGGAGAGTGTTAGAGTAAGAGAGAGATATACAAATAACTCTATTCACTAAACACGCGCACGTTACTAGGCGATTTCGAGCACAGTTCTCGCACGTTTTCCACAGTATCCGGCTCGAAGGACCAAAAATGTTTGATGAGAACTCAAAAATACTGTGGAATGCTGAGGAGAGAATACGAGGAGTGAGAAAAAGAACACGTGCTCGATAAAATTTGCGAGATCGTTTACTGTATCGATATTTTGCTGCTTAAAGGTTGAATGATAATGAAAGACTGTGTGCTCGACAGGGCACGCTCGAAGACAACAACCTAGGTGTGGATGTGTGAATAGCTGAAACAGAGAGTGATTAAAGTGTGTGTGTGTGTGTGTGTGTTTGTGTCAAGATGCTAAGTATGACCGAATAAACAGTATTCGTTGCCCTGTCGAGAGTGTACTGGGTGATTGAAATCAATTAGATTGCAGAAACGATAATTTTGCCGCAACAGTCTGTCTTCTCGTGTCTTACGCACTCGATGACGCTCCACAGGCCACATTGTAGGAATCAATACAATAACAGATGAACTTTTGGACATTGGTTCACGAAGCAGAAACCACGCTGCCTCTTGGCTTGTAATTTCCACAGCATTTAGCATATCCACTCCCATTTTTCTAGCGACATCAATCAGATCAAACTCTGGATTATCATTCATTACTTGAAGTATTTGACGCTGTAAGTTACTGATACCTCTATTAGTTTTATTCACATACTCAACCACATACGCAGCACAAGAATATTCATCCACAATAAATTGAATGTCTGTATTAGATTGTAAAACATTAAAAATGAATGGATTGAATGGATTGTGCCACTTTTCGCTAGGCTGACGCTTCAAAAAGACTCGGGGTCGTGTTATTCCAGCACGAAGAATACTTGCATAATGTTTATTTGAGGTAATATTGTTATGCTCGTAAAACGTGTCCATGTCCGAATAATTGTGATTCTCCAAATTCTCCCTTATTTGACCATAGTGTTGACGAAGTTGATGGAAATTGTTCTCTGTCTCCTTCATCGGAATCAGTATAGTCGTCTTTTTGCATGGCATGAATGGAGCCTCGAACCGACATTTTTGTGGTCTATTTGCAACTACTCTCTTGTAACACGTAAAAGTGTGCTTATGCGTTTGAAGTTTTATATTTCCAGATGCATCTGTAGTTGAAACTAAAATTAATTTATTAATCATTGCAATGGCATCACCTCTGTTGACCTGAAGTGCATCAACTGGAGCATTCTCAATCCACAGCAAAATGTGAGCGTGAGGGCTCCCACGGTGTTGGAATTCAATCCTTTTAAAGTAATGAATCACTCGATATTCACCGAAGGGATTTGTTTTTTTCGATGTAAGCAAATTCATAATGACATTTACTATTTTATTGAAGTAAATAGCACATGTTACGGCGTCTTCATTCACTAATATGCATTTATGAATATAGCTCATTTGTTGTGGTGATTCATCTGAGAGATCGTTACCATTGTTTTTCAGTTTATACAATAATTTCATTAAATTAACCCAACCGGTTTCATTAGCACTCAATGTCAGAAACATAGTTGGTTTAACATACTGTCTGATCATAGAGAACAAGTCTTTTTTCCTACCAGCCCAGTAGTATGTAGAATTTGGTATACATTTCAAAAATGCGGGATTTGTTTCTATTGCCTGATTAATTTACTCCTCAGACTCAATTTGGCGTCTAGTAATTTTATCATGATTTCCAATATGTTCGAATGCAATGGTCAAGGAATCACGAACTCTTTGTCGCATGATTTTCATAGCAACATAAAGCAGGTGATGAGGAGTGACCCCCCGACGATCGGCACGCCTCAGTTCACTAGTAGCCATCATGAAAGGCGTAACATGTATTTGTTCTTTAAAAACCCTGAACTGTCCGAGATAAATTGCTGGAAATGACAATTCTTCTGCGTGTTCATCAAAGAGCAAACTATGAGGTACGTTTTTTTCGCCTGGAGAAATTCTTACATACTTCTCTTTATTCCACATTAACGTTTGTTGCTGGGCAACGAGACAGTCGTCATTAGGGATATCTTCACTAATGTCATCAACTAAAATTTGTTCATTCGCCGTGTCGTTGGAAAAAAAACTTTCATTAATTTTGATGTTGTAAATTTTGTACAGTGGAGTATCGCAGAGATACTGCAGCCAGACTTGTTCCGTCCCGTCGGAACAGAAAACGTGGAATTCTTTCGGACATCTTTATGGTGCGTTCGTGACTAACAATCTTCCTCGAAGATTGAGTAAATTAGGGTCATTCGACGACCATTCGAAACATTGCCAGATGTTTGGTTTTCTTAAAGGACAATGTATCATAAAATCGGTTCCTTCGAACGACTACCCGCGTCCGTCAAGGGCAGAGTCAAATTACCTTACATTGTTGCACCTCCTTCCCAAGGCTCCTTCAGAGCCACGAGAAGGAGGTCTGAACATTCTTGAGGTTGCAGATTGGTTCGTGCAACTTTCGGTAAGAACCAATCAGTACATGTTTTTCCTCATCGCGTTCGGACAAGAAGTCGAACTCCGACAGTTCCTTCTTAGCTTTCGGACAAGCATAATTAAATCCGCGGATATACAAGTACAACGCACCGGCCGTTGTACTTGTCAATCATTGAGTGTACTTCCAAATACTTCTAGTGCAGCAGTTAATTGTCCAGCGATCAGGACACGCGTCAAACCGGGATCACATCAGTCAAGATCCCTCGCGAGCGGAATAAAATCTTACATCAGATCCGCGAGCATCAGTTTTATTGTATCGATTCAATCCGGATTAGGATTATTCAAATCTGCGCGCGTATAAGGCAGGACCTGCTAGATCAGCCTTACTGATGAGTCCACTAGCAGGTCCGGGACGAAACGCTTCTTTTAACGTAATTCATTGTCACGCGAATCGATTATTGTCTTTTGCGTCTTTCATCATATCAAATTTCTTGAACTACTGGCCCAATATTAATTTGGCGGGCACAGATCCGGAACATTCGCGAAACTCACAACTTCGCGACAAAACAAGACTTTTATGTTTCTTTTATTCACAAAACCATTTAAATAACTTGATTTATGTATCTGTTTCCGTTTGATGTGCACGTTGATGCAGTAATCATCGCTAACGTCCCTTGGTAGTGCATTTACCATGAGATTTACGTCCACAGGGACATTAATGATTTCTCCAAGAATCCCGTACTGACCGCTCATGTGACGAAGTCTTCTAATTTACAAGAAGGGAATTCTCGGTGAAATAAGTCGTTCCGATATTAAATCCAACTCTGGAAAATGTGCTGGCTTATCTGCATATTTAAATCCATTTGTCGTAGCATATGTTGGAATTTTGTTTCGGGTTAGTGCAGAGATACAACAGTGACATGCCTTGAAATCCGTAATGTCTATCTGCGGAAATTCGCTTTGTAATAGCTCGTGGCAAGAGTGTTGTACGATTTTCAAATCGTTCTTAAACCATAATCTGTTGCAAATATTGCACACATGGCCGAAACTATTGTCTTCAAATTTTTTACGATATTCTTTCCGTACGTTTGCGTGGGTGTCAAAATCCTTGTAAGGCAAAATTGTTTCTTCTTGCGGTGACGTGACAGTCGGTATATTACAAATGTCTCTCGAGGCCCTCGCATTGGCTGCATTCAATAATGCCTTTCTCCGCGCCCACCACTCACGCATCCATTGAACGCTACTTTTTGGCGCCAATATTTCCGTAGCAGAAGTGGAGACTACTTCTTGTGGTAACGCGACAGTCGGTATGTCATCAGTCTCTGTTACGGCACTCGCATCAGGGGGAGTAAACTCCAATGTATAATATGTGGACCATGGACTTCAGCGATGCCATCTATCCTCGTTCCCTCAACTAAACCCTATATATATATATATATATATATATATATATATATATATATATATATATATATATATATATATATATATATATATGTATGTATTGTTACGTGGCGTTTTTGCCAACGTCTTCCGAAATTAAATGTCGGAAGACCGGGTCATTTTCCGCTGCCGGAAAAGCGGGGCGAATTATGGCGAGCGCTCTCCCTGGGCACGAACGAGACCCATGGGCGACTCTTTCACATTTGTGAGCGTCGCGCCAATTTGCGCGACCCAAATTTGCAGGACCGCCACCGGGTCCCGGACCCGGAACACTTTTCCTCGTGACAGAATGAAAGAACGAGCGGCGCCGGCGAGACTCCTGCACCGAGGACGAGAGATCCACACGACCCAGGAGAAACAACCTGGAGGCACCGACGAGGACAAGCGGTACCGAATCAGGAACCTCCGCAACCTCGCCGTCGCCTCACCCGGAAAGGAACCTGATCAGTTGCCGGAGTGGCTCGCGTCGATCGCCGCCGCGGGAAACCACCAATCATCGGGCACCGCTGCCGGAGTACCGATGAATCGCCGGGCGCCAGGGACTGTCGCGCAGAGCGAGGCCCTTGCCGAAATTCGGACCATGATCGGTCGAAGCGTTCCGCGGGGAAAAGCGAGCGGAAAGGGGGGACGCCTCACTTCCGCGTTCCCGAGTCAACGCGTAAGAGATGACTTCTTCGTTGGCTACTGTCGCGATAGTTCGCACCTTGTTAAGAACCGCGAAATTAATTGTAATTTGCGACGCACGCTGCCGGAAGGAAGCGCACAGCTCAGGCTTACTACGGAGACTCTTCGAACACCTTGTGGTAAGCTTTTGTCGGATTTTCTATCGATTGACGAAAGTGATTCTAATCTCGCGTTGGCTCGGTGTGTGTAACGAGTTCGCGATCGTGTCGCGGAAATACGACGTTGCTTTGCGGCTGCCGGCTGCAGCCAGTCCGCGAGCGAAAACATCGGTCGAGCGACGGGCGTGCGGGGAAATAATTAGCGAAGTGCTGAGCACTATTTTCGAGATTGTAATTTAGCGAGGATCCGCACGTCGTCGTATTTTCACGCCAACCTCGTGTCGTCCCACGGTGGGACGCCGCCCCGTGCTCGCGTCGTATCTTCGCCACCTGTTCCGACGACGAGAAGTCAATTATAACGCGTATTCCATCGGAATTCGGGCGTGAAACGTGAAGACCGCGCACGCAAACGTTAATACCACGTGCTGCCGGATTCGACGCGATTCAGAGGAAGTCCAAAAGGACAAGGCGCGGGCGATTTCCATCCGTCGCCGAAGAACTGTTACGCGCCGGTTAACTTCATCTTTGCTGCCGGTGTTGGCCGGCAGCGCGATTATAACATCTATCGCCAATAAATTTCTGTTAACCCAATTTCCGAGAGTGTTGATTTCGTGAGAAACCTTCCCGCCGCGGGGAACGCCTCGTATTCGTCCCGCGTAGTATCCTGGACCCATTCGCGGAAAACCAACGTCTATTGCCGGTTGTCGCAAGCTTATTTTTAGCGTGGCACCTTCCGTGCCTGGCGCCCGAATACTCGCGAGATTTTTGGAAACATCGACAAGCTTGCGAACAACTTTTGTCCCGGGTGGACCGCGTTTCGTGCGGCCGAACGCGGCCTGGCTTCCTAGCTTGTAAATACCCGGTGTCGTCAAAGTTTTCGCCCTTCTGGCTGGGTCGGATTGAAGACGACGTAACAGTATATATATATAGCTATAGGATTCTATACCGCTCAATTTAACTTCGAAGTAAAAGGATATAATATATTTTGAACAAATATTTTATTTTAACAATTTTTAATCCATAATAATACATAGTAATACATAGTAATACATAATAATATATAATAATACAATACCATACAAATAATATATAGTAATAACATACATAATACATAATAATAATACATTTAACAACAATACATAAATCGTACATCATACATAATACATAATATATAATACATTATTCATAATACATAATTAATTGTACATCATACATAATACATAATATATACTACATTATTCATAATACATAATGAATTGTACATCATACAAAATACATAATTAGTATTAGAAAGATGATTTCGGCGCACAGGTTCGATCAAAAATAAACTAACTAATCCTTGTTTTATAACAAATTTGCAATTTCAAATCTCGACGTTTCGATCCTGATTGGGATCATTTTCAAGAGACTTTTGCGTCTGAAAAACAAAATATAAATTTACAAAAAACTAAACTTTTGCTCTCAAAAGAAAGAAAAAACCAATAATTAGAAAAGTGAACTTATTTATCTCACTTGTTATATAAGGAAGAAATTTTAACTTTAACAAACATATAATGATTCCATGCTGGTAGATAATGAACTGAAACCTCGTTGAAGGTTACAACGTGAACAGCGAATACATAGGACAAAGGACTGGAACCTTGACCAATTAAACGCAAGCGATCTATGTTTGCTAGGTAGATAATAGGCGCCAAATTCAAACCTCAACATAGTTCGTAACCATCACAGCAACCACAACTATAATACCTCAACATTGCTGAGGTAATAGAAAGAAAATTAACATTCAAATCCATTTGAGATTTAAAAGTAAATAAATTAGAATCAATGTTATAGTAGGAACTATAAACAAGAATACTATTGAAAATTAGAAACTTCATCATAACACATTACTGACTCAGTAATGTAGCGTAATAGTCATGAATCTTAGGTGTTTTGTACCTGAGATTAACGCTTTGTTGTTTAATCATATGAATGGTTTCTAATAGTAATCTTCGATGTAAATTTGATTCCTTGTCCAAAATTTTAACGCTTTCAAAATCAAATGCATGATCAAATTCAATTGAATGTTTCGTCAATGCTGTGTGTTGTGACGGAGGTCGAAAAATATTATGTTTGTGTTCTGATATACGTGTATCCAAATGTCTAGATGTTTGTCCAATGTATGTTTTATTACAACCTTTACACGGAATTTCGTATATGACATTGCAATTTTTAGAAAGTGGTAATTTATCCTTTATAGGTGGAAACCATTTTTTCAAATATGAAGGTATATTAAAAATAGTATGGATTCTAACTTTCCTGAATATCCTACGTAAGTCAAGAGAAATACTTTTTATGAATGGAATGACTACTGTGTTTTTATAATTGATCGGACCTGTTCTTTGAAATCTTTCCACTTTTTGCTGAGTGACTAAATCAGGATGGTAGATTTCAAACACACGTTTTTTAATGATGTTAGATACAAAAGTGACAGGAAAGTCATTATTCTTAAGGACATTCTTTATAAGTATCAGATTGTTAGGTCTGAATTCAGGATCGGATAACAAAATTGCACGGTCAATCAAACCCTTGATTAATCCAATTTTATGTTGAACTGGATGGAAAGAATGGAAATTTATGTATCTACCAGACCAAGTATCTTTGTGGTACCAATTTGTTTTTAATTTGTTATCTGCTCTAATGATGTTAACGTCAAGAAAGTTAAGGCTGGAATTGGATTCTATCTCATGTGTGAACTGAAGTCTAGGATGAAAATTGTTAAAAGTGTCAATCAATGTATTAATTTGATCTGGTTTTACACAAGTGAAAATGTCGTCAACATATCTCTTGTATAAAATCAGTTCAAACGGTAACTTAGAAATGGAAATTCTTTCAAGTTCTTCCATAACCATGTTGGCTATTACAGGAGAAATAGGTGATCCCATGGCTGTTCCAAAAATTTGTTTATAATATGTATTATTAAAAGAAAAAACATTAGATTTTAGAACGAATTCAACTGCTTCCAGAAATTCTTCTTTATGTATTGAAGTGTGTGAACTGATTTCATTCCAACGTTTGTCTAATACCTGTATTGCTAATTCTATGGGTATATTAGTGAATAGCGCAGTAACGTCTAATGAGATCAATTGAATATCATCAGAAATGTGAACGTTTCTAAGTTCTTTTACAAGCTGCCAACTGTCAGTAGTGTGATATGGCGAATTTCCAATAATTTTAGAGATAATTAGTGATAAAAATTTTGAAAGTTTGTATGTTGGTCCGCCAATGGAAGAAACAATAATTCTCCATGCTAATTCTTTTTTATGAGTTTTTGGTAAAGCATATGCTCTAGGAATTGAAGCATTATACGTTTTTAGTTTTTTTTCCCAAAGACTCATCAATACGTTGTTTTTTTTTTCTTTTTTTTTTTAACCCAATTTTAACCCAATTATAATACATAATATATAATACATTATTCATGGACTTCCGTTTCCGGTTGTGTGAGAGGATAACGAGTGAAATTCAGCTGTGCGTATTTGTGAGAGAAAGAGAGGGTTTGAAAGAAGTGTGAGAGAAGAGAGTGGTGGAGACGAGTGAGTGGAGTGTAGAGGCAGGCGGGAGAGAAAAGGGAAAGGGCCGGGGAGTGGGAGGAGGAGTAGTAGGGAAGGGAAAAGTGAGTGGTGGTAAAAGGTTAGGTTGCACGTGGCAATAGATAGGGAACGCGGGCAGAGAGAGAAGTAGTGGAGAGTGGCGATATCTAGAGGGAGACAGGTAGACTGTAGAAGCGGGAAATTTGAAGCAGAGTAGGAGTAAGTGTAAGTGGAAGAAAAAGAAGAGAGAAAATAGAACAAAAGAAAATGAATGAAAGAAGAGATGATACTAAGGGAGAGGGGAGGGAAGATGGGAAAGAAGGGAAAGGAAGAGTAGGGAAGATTTTGAAGGAGGCGAACTTAGAGAGATGGTTCAGTGCGGAGAATCTGGAGAGTTCAGGGAGGAAAAGGGGAATAAGGGAAGTGGAGGGAGTGGGAGAGGAGGAAAAGTTAATATTTAAAAAGAATGACGCTACGAAGAGGTCTCCGCAGGAGGCTAAGAGGGAAGAGGGGAGTGTGGTCATTAGGGGGTTGGAGGAAATGATTAGAGGGTTGATGGAGGAGGTACAAAGGATGAGGGAAGAGATGAAGGGCGAGAGGGAGGAGGGGAAAAGGTTGATAGAGGAATGTAGGAAGGAAAGAGAGATGTGGAGAGAGGAGAGGAAGGAGGAAGAGGTGAAGAGGGAAAAGATGGAAAAATGGATAGAAAGCATAGAAGGAAGAGTAGTAAAGGTAGAAGGGAGAGTAGAAGAAATTGTAAGGGGAGAGGGGAAAAAGGGAGAGAATGGTAATGAAGAAGGGACAAAAGGAGTTAGTGTAGAAGATAATAGAAGAAGAATAAGAAGAATAGAGATAATGCAAGATAGGAGGGTAAGAAAGGAGAGAAGGAATAACATAATAATAAGGAGGATACAAATAGAGGGAAAAGAAGTGAAAGAAGAAGTTAGGAGGGTATGGGAATCAATGGGACTGAAGGGGGAGGGAATAAAAGAGATAGAGAAGATAGGGAGCGTAGGTAAGGATGGGAAAGGAATGGTGTTAATTAAAATGACAGATATGGAACAGAAAAAGAAAGTAATGGAAAAGAGGAGAAATATGAAAGGCAGGAAAGTATGGTTAGATGACGACCTAACAGAGGAAGAAAGGAGAGTAAGATGGAAAATAGAGAGAGAAGCTGAGAAGGAAAGAGCAAAAGGAAAAAATGTACAGGTAGGGTATATGAAAATGTGGGTGAATGGAAGGATGAAGAGATGGAACGAGATAGAGGAAGATTGGTTTGAGGAACAGGGAAACGGATTAGGGTGGAAGGAAAGAGTGAGAGAAAGAGGAGAGGAGGAAAGAGAGAGTACTCAGGACACAAATTAGTGTTTTGGAATGTGGCAGGAATGAGAAATAAAGATGGAGAGTTCTGGAAAGGGTTGGAAGAGTGGGACGTAATTGTGCTAATGGAAACGTGGGTTGAGGAAAAGGGATGGAAACAGGTAAGGAATAGATTGCCTAAAGGATATATATGGGAGGCGCAATGGGCGAAGAGAGTGGAAAAAATGAGGAGGGCAAAAGGGGGTATGTTAATAGGGGTAAGGAAGGAGATAGAGATAAAAAGAGAAGAAAACGGGGAGAGAGAGGGATTGATGATGGTAAAGATAAGGGCAGAGGAAGGGTGGTGGAAGGTGATAGGAGTCTACGTAAATGGAGATCTGGAAAAGAAGCTAGAACAACTGAGCGAATGGATGGAGGGGAGGGAAAAAGGGGAAAGGGTAATTATAGGGGGGGATTTTAATGCGAGGACGGGAAGGGAGGGGGGAGAAGTGAGAGAGGAGGACGAGGTGGGAGGTGGAAGGGGGAGTAGAAGATCAAAGGATGATAAGGTTAACGGGGAAGGTAAGAGGCTGTGCAAGTTTATAGGGGAAAGGGGGTGGGAAATTCTGAATGGGAATGTGAGAGGGGATGAAGAGGGGGAATGGACTTATATAGGGGGGAGAGGGAGTACGGTAATAGATTATATTTTGGGAAATGAGGATACAAGAGAAGGAATAGAAAGGATGGAGGTAGGGGAAAGGGTGGACTCAGACCATTTGCCTCTGACGGTGAGGTTGAAGGGAGAAAGGGGGGGGGGGGGAGGAAAAAGAAGGAAGGGAAAAAGGGAGGAAATATAAGGGGGCGTTGGACGGAGGAAGAGGTGAAGGAATTTAGGGAAAGGTTTGGGGAGAGAAGGCAGGGGGAAGGGGAAGTGGAAGAGGAATGGAAGGGGCTGAGGGATAAAATAAAAGAGGTAGTGAGGGAGATGGGGAAGAAAGAAAAAGGTAAGAGAAGAGGATGGTGGGACGAGGAGTGTAAAGAAGAATGGAAGGTGAGGAAGGAATTGAGGGTATGGAGAAAGAGGGGAGGAGAGGGCAAGGAATATAAAGAATTGAAGAGAAAGTATAAGGTATTATGCGATGAGAAAAAGAAAATAGAGAGGGAACATTGGGAGAGAGAGTTAGAAAACATAAAAACAGAGAAACAGGTGTGGAAGGTGGTAAACAGGGAAAGGAGGAGGGGAACGAGAATAGAGGAAGGAATAAAGATGGAGGAATGGGATGAGCATTTTAAAAATGTATTGGGTGGAGTAGAATGGAGGGTAAAAGTAGGAAGGGATGTTAGAGGGGGGAACGATAAGGAGGAGGCGATAGAAAAGTGGGAGGTAGGTAGGGTGATTAAGGGTTTGAAAGAGGGGAAAACAGCAGGGGGGACGGAATTACAAATGAGGTGTGGAAGCATGGAGGGAAAGAGGTGGAAGAGTGGATATGGAACGTGTGCAATAGGATTTGGAAAGGGGAGGGATGGCCGGAGGATTGGACAGAGGGCATTGTAGTGCCAATAGCGAAAAAGGGGGACAGTAGGGAGGTAAAAAATTACAGGGGAGTAACGCTGACACAAACAGCGTATAAAATATACGCTGCGGTGTTAGCGGAAAGATTAAGAGAGGAGGTGGAGGGTAAAGGGATGCTACCACCGAGTCAAACAGGCTTCAGGAAGGGTTTAGGTTGTGTAGACAACATTTATGTCCTGAACTATTTAATAAATAGGCAGGTTGGAAGGAAAGGGAAAAAGAGGTTGGTAGTGATGTTTGTCGACCTGAAGGCGGCGTTTGACTCGGTGGATAGGGAGACTTTGATAAGGGCGATGAGGAAAAAAGGGGTGAGAGAAGGGTTGGTGGAAAGGTGCGAAGAATTACTAAAGGAAACGAAAAGTAAAGTAAGGGTAGGAGAGGAAGAAGGAAAGTATTTCTGGACGGAAAGGGGAGTCAGACAGGGATGCCCGCTGAGTCCGTTGCTTTTTACGTTGTTGATAGCAGATTTAGATGAGGAGTTGGAGAAGGGAAGATGGGGGGGAGTGAAGATAGGGGATAAAAAGATATACACGTTGGCTTACGCGGACGATGTAGCCATGCTGGCAGAGGATGTGGAGGGGATGAGGGGAATGTTAAAGGTACTGGAGAAATATTTGGAGGGGAAAAAACTACAGCTGAATTCAGAGAAATCAAAGGTGATGAGGTGTAGGAAGGGCGGAGGGAGGGGGAAAAAGGTAACATGGAGGTGGAAAGGACAGATGATTGAGGAGGTTGGGGAATATAAATACCTAGGGTATACAATATCTAGGGATGGTGGACAAAAGGCACATGTAGAAGACAGAATAAGGAAAGGAGCAGCGATAATGGGACAGATATGGGGCATAGGAAAGAGAAAATTTGGAAGGGACTGGGAAAGAAGGATCTGGCTGTTTGATAAATTAGTGTGGGCGGTAGTTAATTATGGGGTAGAAATATGGGGGTGGAAGGAAAGGGAAGGCATAGAGAAGTTGCAAGAGAGATATCTAAAATGGGTCATAGGAGTAGGAAAATCAACTCCGGGGTATATGGTAAAGGAGGAATTCCAAAGAGAGTTGTTAAGGGGTAGGGCGGGTCTAAGGGCATGGGGGTATGAGAAGAAGTTGGCGGAAGGAAAAGGGGGGGAGTTGGCAAGGTTATGTTGGGAAGAGGTGAGGAGAAGGGATAAGAAAGGAGGAATCAGGATTGGATGGGAAAAGGAAAGAGAGGATTTCTTTGTGGAGAGGGATTGGACAGCGGAGGAGATGAATAGTTGGATAGAGGAGAAGAAGGAGGGGGTAAGCGACGAGATAAGGAGAAGGGAAAAGGAAATTCAAGAAGAGGAAAGATGGGAGAGAATCGCAAATTCTAAAGCGAATAAATGGTACGGGAGGGTAAAGGGAGAAGGTATACCGGGATACTTGAAGAAGGGTTGGGGGGAGAGCAGGTGGCAGAGAGTAGCTAAATTTAGATTAGGAAATGAAATGAGGGGGGATAGGTATTGGTTGGACGAGGAAATGAGAGTATGTAGAGTGTGTGAGATGAGAAGGGAAACTTGGGAACATGTGTGGGAAGAATGTATGAGAGTGGATGAGGAGAAGGGATGGCAGGAGAGGATGTGTGAAGTGTTGGATGATAAGGGTGGGGGGGAGGAGTGGTTGAGGAAAGTGGAAGTTTGGAGAGAGGAAATGAAAGAGAGGATGAATGGAGGGAGGTTGTAAAGGGAAACGGGAGTCCGCAATAAATAAATAAATACTATGGTATAGTATGGTATACTATAGTATACTATGGTATACCATAGTATATTATTATTATTATTATATTGTAAATATTGTAAAATATTGTAATAAATTGTAAATGTCTTTTCGTATGTATAGGATAAGTCTTTTGTATATAGCGTTACTCTCTCTCTCTATCTGTAAATAGTATAGAAGTTAGTCATAAGTTAGTTAATGTTTTCTCCGCGTAACGCGATTTGAAATCTCGCGTATGTTGCCCGCCGTGAGCGCGCTGTTTAGGGTTAGGAGATTTTGCCCGCCAAACTAATCTTGGGCAAATGATTCAAGGATGAGTGCGAGAATTTGCGTTTCGTCCCGAACCTGTTGGCGGACTCGTCAGTAAGGCGATCCAACAGGTTTTGCCTTAGACGCGCGCGGATTCGCGATCCGTATTGACTCGTCTTGTCTGTAGCCCAAGAAGTCGGAAGGCCTTTGACTTGTCTTGGATACAGAGCAAGAAGTCGTAGACTACTTCGTTTGCATATGATGCATAGAAGCGGAAAATGGCACTACAACTGAAACACCGAACTGAGTCGTTAAGTCGAAACGTTTGAAGCGATGGTCAAAGTAGCGTGTTCGAGAGCTTGTGACGAACTGAACGAACTCGTTCCGGGTGTTTGTTGTGCCGAAGGAAAAAGGGTGTTTCTTTTTGGGAAAGAAGGCGGCCCTTGGAGTCAAGAGGAAAAATCATTGGACACTCATCTGGGCGAAGGGTGTCAGAAGTCAGTAAGTCTCCTGATTGGTTGTTTCGAATCGACTTCAAGGGAGAGTTGAGTTCCGGAGTGGAGCGATACCTGACTCGCGTACCGAGGTCATTATTGACTTGGGACCGTACTTGACCGCGACGGGGTATCCCTAAATCCCTTTTTTGAGCTGGTCGTCGAGAGACCATAAAGAACGAGACTCGACATTTAAGAATATTTCCGGCCTCGTGAAGAAATGTAAAAAAAAAAGGAAAAACCGTTGGGACTACATCTGGCATGGCCACGTGTTTTACTTTCGGAAAGGCCCATTTGTTCTGACTGTGACCGAACGTGTCTATATTATGTTCCCAAAAATCTGTCGTCGGAAACCGATCATAAATTGAGGGTTTGTTGAAAAGTTTAGTGTGGGGTTCTTTCGCGACAAATAACCTTTCCTGCGAAATTTATAACTAAGGGATGCGAGACGAATTTCTTTTCCGTTATTTAGCTCGCGCAGGTATGCGGATCGTACTACGAATATTATTCTTACAACGGAACAGTTAATAAGTTAGAGGTAAGGATAGAGGTTAAGTGAGAAAATGGGAAAAAAGGGGATATACATGATGGTAGAATTGTAACCCTAAGGGGAATCCAATAAAATATATATATATATATATAATACATTATTCATAATACATAATTAATTGTACATCTGTTACGAGCCAGGGCCGTGAGCAGCACGAGTGGCCGGCGAAGGGTTATTACCCTGGGAATAAGGTATCAGTTTGTTAGTAGGTACGCGGACGAACCCAATGAGTAATTGAGTAGCCGCTAGGAATTTAGACGACGAGGACGAACCTGATACGAATTACGCAATCAGGGAGCCTCTAGGATTGGAGGTACGCAGACGAACCTGACGCGTTGGTCAGGGAGCTGCTAGAAATTGTGATTCTTTGTGAACGAACCCAATGAGTAATTGGGGAGTCACTAGGATGTTAGAACAGAGCACAGACGAACCTGACGCGTTGGTCAGGGAGCTGTTAGGATGGATGCAGACGAACCTGATACGAATTACGCAATCAGGGAGCTGCTAGGTAACGGACGAACCTGATGCGTTGATCAGGGAGCCGCTAGGTTATTGGGTGAGAGTACAGACGAACCTGGTACGAATCACGCAATCAGGGAGCTGCTAGGATGCGGACGAACCTGATGTTTACCAGGGAGCCGCTAGGTGGTTGAGTGATAATACAGACGAATCTGATAAGTAATTGGGAAATCACTAGGATTGTTAGTAGGCCTCGCAACAAGTATAATTTAAATTGATACAATCCGAGCGGTAAGATTGTATCGTGTGGGATGTTCAATTATTTGATTAGGATTTTGGAAACAATAATTACGGGTTAAATGAGTTGATGCGAAATTATCAAGAACACAAATATATTCTACTTGAAGAATAATTACAGTTGTGTAAATGTCGCGATTGAATAATGGAATTGTATAAAAGTGTAATTACCTAACTAGAATGCTCGGTGTTGACGCACTGGCAATGCGGGGGTCTCGAGAACAACTGAAGAAATGCCTAATAGATTTTATACCGGACTCGCGGAATCTATATGGTTAAATTTGATGCGAAGGGGAACTTTAGCCCGATCTCACTGGCAGTTGACTCTACGAGATGCAGCACGACGTGACACGATTCGTGACTACGTAAGTACTAGCCCCCGAGAATGAAAATGCAAGGGTTTATATACCCCTGGAATGACAGGTGGCACTTGTCAGTACCCCTTAGTCATACTCGTATTTTGTCAACGGCCAGTTGGTCGTGCTTATGATTTGATTTTAAACTAAACAGATATGTAGTTTTAACTAGGTGTGAATCCGTGTATTTAATCTAGGACGGTTCCTGCCAGAGATGATTTTGAACATTTGTTCGTCATCCGTAACACATCATACATAATACATAATATATAATAATAATACATTAAATTATCGCCATAATACATAATACTACATAATATATATATATAATAATTCATAATACATAATTTTTTGTACATCACACATAACATACATAATTAAAAGTAATTAATTATTATTTTCCTTCTTCTTCGATCTTTTAAGCTTTATGTGTTTCAACAACGCTTGTCGAAGTACTGCGTCTCGTCGTCTTCTGACGTCCTTCCCACATAGGATATTGTTGACTGTGGTGCACCATTTGGCAATAAAATGTGAAACTTTCACAGTCACTATCCTTTGTCTCAGTTGTTGTGCATGCTGCGTACATATTATCCATGAAAAATTTATTTTCCCATGCAACATGTTCTCCATGTATTCTTGGAGTTTCATTCTAAAATAAACATGAGGCATGGTTTTGTGCAGCTGAATATCAATTTTTTTCAATATATTCTGCATTGATGCATGTTCGGATATGGAGCACTCGGTGCGGAAATTGGTCGTGGGTGAGGAATAGAGGAGTAACTCACTGTATTACACAACTTTAATAAACAATAAAGACATAGAATAACACACGATACAACTTGAACGTATTTAATAGCGGGTTAACCGGTAGCGGCGCGACGAGAATACGTATACATAGAATGTAGCGGTTAGTGACGGACTGGTAAACACTCGATTCCGCTAGGAGTCGATCAGCTGAGTTGCTTCTTCCGTTAACTCAGGTGGGGGGCTCCTAAACGAGGTGACGTCACAATCTGCCAAGAGATGCTTTGCACAACTGACATTCTTTGTGTGGGCTAATACATATCTTCTTTAAAATAGCACAGTTATTAATTTCTTGGAATTCCTCTTGTGCTATGTCTTCAGTTTTTTGAGACGCAGCACTCGTTTCTTCCACAACTACTTCAGGCACTGTAGATGGGATGGCCTCTTTTTCTACTTCCTTTGTTAGTAGATTCCTCAGTGTAAACAGGAAGTGTCCACTGCCGACGTCTTCACAATTGAAGCCAACACTGTGGCTGGAGGCAATGTTATTGATGAGCATAATTGTATATGCCATCTGGAAGCCGTACGGAGTGGGATTTACGTTCTGATGCCCAACTGATCTTATACATCCAAAAAGATTTTCTAAGGGATCTTGATTGATTATTCTTGGTTTCAGATTTTTAAATCCCTGCGTCTTCAAAAAACTCCATAAAGTCTTGAATGAGGAGATAGTCTTCACCCAATTTTTGAGGCATAGTGCTCTATACTCTGGCACTTTTGTAGTTGGGTTGACATACCGCATACATTTTAAACTCCTCATTGCGTCGGACCAAAATTTTTCATGGTCACTGGCTTCTGATATAACTGTCCTCAGTGGAGCTTCTGAGGCTGCAGTGTGTCCATTAACGGAGTCGAACAGCTTGTTGAAGAAGTTAAGGACTTCCGCTGTCGTGAGGCCTTCCTCCTTTGGTAGCTTCAATGGGCCATGGTCTGTTTCTACAACGCCTGTAGTAATGAATATTTTATTAGTTATTCAAGCATAATAGAACGTCCATATTATTCATATAGTAAAATATTACTTTTACTTACATTGGTGGCGGCTAAGGAATCCTACATATGACGCTACTGTTTCGCTGAACACTTGTGATGCGTACTTCACTCTCATTTTTTTGATCTTCTGAGGTACGACATGTTCATTCGTAAGCTTTTTCATCATGGGGCGTACCACGCAGCCAGCGATATCCATTTTATATGCCTGTTCAATTATCCTCCATGATGCGAATTGCCTCTCGCAATCTTTTCTTCCTTGCGTCACATTTACTTCGAGATCCTTATTTAATAAATTATTCTGGACTCCTTTAATCAAGTGCGGCGGATCATAAAATGGTATAATTTTTGTGGCTCCTATTTCAATGATGTCACCTATAAGTACAAAATTGTTGCATTGATTCTTAAAGAATATTATATTTTTTAAATTATACAATAAACTTAATTAAATGTATACATACTCTTCGGGTCCTTTTCTCCCTGTTTAAATTTTTTCCTCAATGTGTCTGCCTGTAATCTGTTGATGGCAGGAACACTCGACGATCGCTGGTCACATACAGTGGCAACAACTCGTAGGCCAGTTTTCTTCAGTGCTTTCACTATATTCTTGATGCACTGTAGTAATTGCGGTGTCTGCGTTTGTCCTTCACAATAATTATATGAAATGGGCATTTTCCACCCACTGTGTATCCCTCTTATCATGAAGACAAGGGCGTGATCGGCAAATCTTGACGTTCTTCTTGTGCCCCAATCTTCAAAGCCTATAATTTTGCCACTGTTAACGTCGTAGTCCACATGAGGTTTCAATGACATCTCGTCCCACATCAGTATGCAGAATGCTACGTTGTATCAACGTCTCGTTCCGGAATTTGCTCGAAAATTCCGTCATGTATAATTCATGCGAGCGAACCGTATTTCTATTTTCGTTTAGATTAATCGAAACGTATTCACACACACACACATATATATATATATATATATATATATATATATATATATCCTCATCAAATCGCCACCACGAGACACCGGTGCGAGCGAACGCTGGCATAGCAACAAACTGTTTGTATATCACAATGTACATCGCGCCTTACGCGAATAATAGAAACGCGAAGGATAATAACATGTCGCCTGTGATCGAGACAATTGATTTCACGCTCCACCGAATTCTTCTGGTCCGCGCTTCCGTTATAAATATGGCAAGATCCGCGATCTAAATCAGTTCTCTGCAGCAGTTTCTTAGTTTCACTTCGCGAATAATCAATTAGTTTTCAAACTCTGACCTGGTCGTGTCGGATCTTGCCATTTCGTTCCATTTCATTCTATTTAGTTCTATTTCGTTCTATTTCGTTCCGTTTCGCGCTATTTCATTCTATTCCATTTATTTCTTCTATTTTCATTTAGTTATAGTTCGTTAATTTAGTTTATTCCAATTATTATCGTATTGCGTTACTGTTAGTCTTAGGTTCTAGTCGCGCCGTGTGATTTAGTTTATTTTGTATTCTCTTATTTCGCCAACGTGCAACGGTTTAGTTTACTTTCTTTTCTAGTTATCGCGCTATTTTGTATTCTATTTTCTTGGTTATTATATTCTGTGTCAGTTATATTAATCTTATTCTTTTTTTTGTTCTTATTCCCTTGTGCTCGTCAAGATCACGTCAGTGTCGTAGTGTACGCAAGTGTGTGTGTGCGAGTGACCGTCGGCGGTCTTCCGTTTGATTTTTCCTTGTCTTCTATTAATTACCGTATGCCGCGACACGCCGGTCGCAAGTACCAGCTCAAGAAGCTGTTCGAAGAGCTGTATCGGGAGGGAAAGGGGACCTCCTACGATCCGAATCTTGGCATCCGGAAACTCCCGCGTATCCTAAGCGACGTCCTATTCACCGGTACGGTCCGAATCGTCGACCCGAAAGAGATCGACAAAACCAAAGCACCCGAGGTTCGTCCGCCCGCGAGCCCTCCTCAGTGGAAACTTATACCCCTCGCAGTCGTACCGAGTTTCCCTCCGTTGAACGAAATCTGCATCGAGGATCCGCGCTACGAGCGTTACGTCCTCCGCAGGCGACTCACCCTGAGGTGGTACTATTAGTACCCTCGTCGTCCATCTCTCCCCTTTCGTTTTCTAAGTCGGTATTTCCGACTCCAGAAACCGGTGTTCCACCTAGTACGTCTGAGCCCACCAGGTTGCTCGGTATATTCGGGAGAACACAGGCACTCGCGCCCAGACCCCCTTTTTCCGCGCCATCGAAAAGTCGATATCCTCGACTCCAGAAATCGGTGTTCCACCTAGTACGTCTGAGCCCACCAGGTTGCTCGGTACAATCGGGAGAACATAGATTGTCGCGACTCAACTCTTCTGCGTTAGAGACCAAACCTAAATTTATCGTACCACGCTCATCGTGACGCCAGCGGCGACGACAGCCTTCGCGATTGTCGAACCGTGTCCTTCACGCGACGTAAATCGCGATTCCCCCTTTTGACCGCGACGCGACTCGGTTTCCCCCTCGTTTCTTCCCCCGCGCGGGCAATCGATATCGGGCCTGGTCAGACGTGGACGTACGCGCCACGTGGACCAAAGATCGTGTGAATAAATCAGTTGTGTTACGGTCATCCCTCCCCCAAACGGGTCGTAACAAGAACTTTTCTTGATCACTCATGGAATCCGCTTGACGGTAGAGATGCTCCATGATGACTGGTGATACTCCAGTCTGGACTGGAATTTTCCTTAGCATCTTCTTCAGTGTAACTTGACGTGGTAAATTACACAGTATCCTCAGAAGCTTGTATGACTTCGGCGACTGCTTCAGAAGTGCTAAGGCCAATATCTTCTCATCTGTTGTGTAGCGCCTTCCCTGAAGACATATTTCATAAAGTTATAAATAAATTACAATAAAACAATACAATGAAAATACAGCATATATTACACAGCAGCAATAAATAGTTAAAGGACAGATGTAGTCATATAGCCATATCCAAACGCAAAACCAGTTAGCTATTGGGTCATTCCATGCAAAATCCAACACTCTTTGGAGGACCATCTCGAATGTTGTTCAAATTTCAACATGCGCAGACACCTGTGTGCAACTTCAAGCATGTGAAAGAGCGTGCACAAGAATCTTACAATTGTAATAATTACCTTTTTTACTGTCTGCATTACATCATATTGATCCATGTGAACAGTAATAGTTATATTTATTAGTTTCTTCAACATAACGTTGTAATGAGTATATTAGACGCGAGACACGTCCCCTTAAGACATGCAACCGCGGAGACATAACCGCGACACGAAACCGCGACGCGCCACCTCCCGCGACTGCCGCGAGGTGGCCACCGCGATATCGCGCTTTCTCGCGGGTAAAAGTTAATTGGGGCAAAATAAATACGGCGCACCGAAGACGACAAATCGTTCCGAGCCGAAGCATGAACAGTGGTGGTCAACCCACACCTGAGCAAGCAACCAGCGAAGAACGCTGCGATACCTTTCCGCTCTTCACTAGTCCAAGGCCCGAGTATCAAACGGTACCGGGAGACCTTCCGCGAGCTCCGAAAGGAACCGCTTGTCCCAGTAGCAAACGCCACGGGACATCCTTCCTCGAGTATCAAACGGTACCGGGACTCTCTCCGTTCGAGTATCAAACGGTACCGAACGTCCTCCGCTCAGTGGCACACACCACGAGTACCGACCAGTCCTATACACCTGCGATTACCCGCACCGACCGCAATTGATATTAAATGTAGACCGCCGCCGTAGCGAGACAGACGTAGTCAATAAGCCGTACATGCGTTAGTAAGAATAAGCCGAAACCGTTTATACCGACCGCTATTGATATTAAATGTAGACCGCCGCCGTAGCGAAACAAACGTAGTCCATAAGCCGTACATGCGTTAGTAAAAATAAGCCGAAACCGTTTCCACCGACCGCGAGTTTGTAGTTAGACTCCGACCGATACCGCGTTTAAACAATAAGCCGTTCTTAGGATATAAGTAACCGTTAACCCGCGTTCCTTGGTCAGTACATGTAAATAAGGGGCAAATGCAAAGTTGGAATTGTATCACTTTTCAATTTCCTTTGCCGGGCAAAGCACATGTAGGAAGTTTCTTCAAAGTGTCTGTAACACACCCTGTATTTGCGCCTTTCAGTGCTTGCCAGTTTATGTATGGCAGGACACTGAATTTTACTAGACCAAGATTCTGATTGTTTGACGTCTTTGGGAAAGTAATGCCTTCAGATGGTCACACCCGATAAACACTGTGGAACGCAACACGCTTTTACCATTTTGTTCTTATGTCCAAATGTTCTGCACTTTATGTCTTTTATGCACTTGTTTCACTGTTTCTTCTTGCTGCTGCACTCCTTTGCTCCTCACTATCTACTATCCTAAAAACAAACTTAAAATTTTTTATAATTTACGCACAAAATTCGAAAAATAAGCTCCAAAATAAGTTGGCTGAATGCCGCTCAATTTAAAAAAATTACTTCTAAAATTGATTTGACAATGAGCAAACTTCTTTCTTTCAAGCTTATTCTTCAAATTTCTAGCTTTAGATAACTGAAAATAATATTAAAAAATTAGTAATATCAAAATCGCCGTTGTCCGCAGTCCACAACTGTCCACAACTGTCCACAATAATGAATTTAACAATATGTGAACAATATTATAAATCGAGGCACAGCACGGCACAACGGACATTGATTAACAGTTGACGATTGATTTTAGCGGCACAAATAATCAAGTATTAGCGCCAAATTTCGTCCAATAACGCCAAGGAACTCAGTCCTTTCATGTCCAATCACAGTTAGTCACGTGATGTGCTGTGATCGTGGTGCCATCTAGGGACGTTCTCTGTAGTTAACTAAGCAGTCCAAGGTCATACATAAGAGTTTTTTTCCATAATACATAAGAAGTATTTGTTTTCTTTGCTTCCATGTTGTTTAATGACTATCTCCAGCTGAATAAACACTTCCCAAAAAAAAAATAAAAAAATAATTGTAAGATTTAAAACGAAAACGTGGAATTCTACTTAGATCTTGGTAAACACACATTAATATAAATAAATAAAATATAATAATTAAAAAAATAATAATGCAATATAAATTAGGTTGCATCAGATGTTGGAAGTGCGATCCATTTTCTACGATACAGAGCTCCGTATATATATAATTATATAATATAATTTATATTTATACTAACTAACTTTCATAAGTTTTCATGAAAGTTACGTTTGCACAACCCTGTATATGTATTCAGTTTGATCGAAAACGTGTATTCTACTTAGATTTTGGTAAACACACATTAGTATAATATAATAATAATAAAATAAAAATAAACAGAACAATGAATAATGTTCAATAACTTTGGACTCAAATAACAAATGCATGTAATAGTATAAAAAGAGATGCTCTAATGATGCCAACAATGAGAAATGTAATACAAAGAGCGGATCTCTGTATCGTAGAAAAATGAATCGCAGTTCCAACATCTGATGTAACTTGATTTGTTTTGCACGAAATAAGTTTTCATGAAAGTTACATTTGCACAACCCTGTATTTGTATTCAGTTTGATTGAAATCGTGTATTCTACTTAGATTTTGGTAAACACACATTAGTATAATAATAATAATAAAATAAAATAATATAATAATAGAACTACGATCCATTTTCTACGATACAAAGCTCTGCTTAATGTACGAGACTCTTGTTGTCGCCATAAGTAGGGTGCCTCGGTTTGTGTTTACTACCGTCGCTTCACATATTATGTTTATATTTATCACGTACACTTCAGAATCATACGTTCAGGAACGTATGACCCAATTCGTTGGCCACTGTGTTCTCCGAATCTGTCTCCGTTGGATTTTTACCTTTGGAGATATGTTCAATCCGTTGTGCACGACAGAACCATGAATAATGTTCAGTAACATTGGAATCACATAAAAATAAATGCATGTAAAAGCATAAAAACAGACGCTCTAATGATGGCAACAACGAGAAATGTAATACAAAGGGCGGAGCTCTGTATCGTAGAATAACTTGATATATCTAAATGTAATTATGTATTTTTTTACATACATACCTCTTTTTATTCTGTTCCACGCACGGTAGTTTTTAGCTATTAGCTATTTCTTTCCAATATATCTCTGTAAAAAAAAAAGAATATTTAATGTAAAAGTATTCGCACGTGGTGTCGTAACATAACCATGTATTATTTTAAATGTGATTTTGTATGTCATATACATACCTCTTGTTTTTTAAATATATATTATCTAATATATATAATAACCGAGAAGTACTATCACTTAAACACACTTTATGTTCCGTCCCGTCGGAACAGAAAACGTGAAATTCTTTCGGACATATTTATGGTACGTTCGTGACTAAGAATCTTCCTCAAAGATTAAGTCAAGTAGGGTCATTCGACGACCATTCGAAAACATCGCCAGATGTTTGGTTTTTCTTAAAGGACAATGTACCATAAATTGGTCCCTTCGAACGACTAGCCGCGTCCGTCCAGAGTAGAGTCACCTTACAATGTTGCACCTCCTTCCCAAGGCTCCTTCAGAGCTACGAGAAGGAGGTCTAAACATTCTTGAGGTTGCTGATTGGTTCGTACAACTTTCGGCAGAACCAATCAGTACATGTTTTTCTTCATCGCGTTCGGACAAGAAGTCGAACTCCGACAGTTCCTTCTTAGCTTTCGGACGAGCCTATTTGAATCCGCGAATATACAAGTACAACGCACCGGCCGTTGTACTTGTCTATCATTAAGTGTACTTCCAAAGACTTCCAGTGCATCAGTCAATTGTCCAGCGATCAGGACACGTGTCAAACCGGGATCGCATCAGTCAAGATCCCTCGCGAGCGGAATAACATCTTTCATTAGATCTGCGAGCGTCAGTTTATTATATCGAATCAATCCGGATTAGGATTATTCACATTTGCGCGCGTATAAGGCAGGACCTGCTAGATCAGCCTTACTGATGAGTCCACTAGCAGGTCCGGGACGAAACGCTTCTTTTAACGTAATTCCATTGTCACGCGAATCAATTATTGTCTTTTGCGTCTTTCACACATCTAAATTTCTTGAACTACTGGCCCAAGATTAATTTGGCGGGTCCAGATCCGGAACAGTCGCGAAATCCACACACGCGACAAAACACTTTATGAATTAATAAATTCACTTCAAAAGCACGATAAACTGTACACAAGCGCTGAAGCCCACAATACAAAGAGTGAGAGAGAGCGCTATAGATCCCGACAGTGTGATCTTCAACTCGCCCATAAGACGGCGCAGTCTATCGATCCACTTCCGTAACGTCGACACGTCACATCCGTTATTTTAGAAAATTGTTACCCTCAGCAAAGAAGTTTCACTTCAACAAGAGAAAAGAAATTAAATAAACAATGCCGGCTTCACAAGTCGAAACCGCTTCTTTGGCGTAATAGTTAGCCACGTATGATCGCGTTAATCCCGCGGCAATGGGGCCGGACAATCCAGGTTAAGCTAAAACAAAATAAATAACGTCCTAGCAATCAGTACGTGTCGCGAACAAAATAAACGAACTTATTCTAGAGTAAACACGGGCTCGCCTCGGGAGCGAATTGCGTCGATATAATCGCCGTACGCGAAATAACTAATTCCTATTAACGTACCCGCGACTTTTCCCCGTTAAACGAATTACGACGTCGCATGTACCGCGATCGGAACACGAGGTTTATTCTGACAAAACCTCTAAACGTATCAAAAAATTATTCGATCTGCTTAAAAATTGGTATTATGGCGTTTTGGGGGTCGCTGATCACGAATCTGAACTTAAAATTTTTAAAAACAAAATGGCGGATCCAATATGGTGGCCAAAAATCATTCGTTCTTCACAAAAATTGTTTATCGGAATTTTAGGTGAAGCTGATTACGAATGGTAATTTAATATAAAAAAAACATGAGGGTCCGTTTAAATTTTAATAAGAATAGACATAGTTATTATAAATCAAATTAATTAAAAAAAAGATAACTCAGTCTTTATATACATACAATCGTTTAATTGAATATAAATTACATTATACTACAACGGGATAACATTTTGAATATCTATTCAGAATCGTCATCTGATTCCGTCTCTTCTATCCTTTTACTTATTTCCGGTGGTTGTAGCAATGCAGTTGCCTCTGGGAATAAGCTGCGTAATTTTTTGTTTTTTAATTTTCTTAAACTCGATATATACGGGTCGGAATTTAAAAGGAGTCGATGCATTACATCCTCCATCGTTTTAAGACGAGAACTTGTTCGTGATAAATTTGCTCTAAAATTTTTAATACATTTATTGAGAGACTCCTGAGCGTCCTCAGACATTTGTCTAATAGGAAGATTTGAGGTCTCTATTATCAGGGCTCCATGAACTAAAAGTTTATGTACAGTTGTCGGCATATAATACCATGGATAAAGGTCTACGTATAGCTTCGCGGTGTCCATGGCATATTGATGAAATTTTGTGGAATCTATTCCAAATCCACTTGAAATAACCTGCAACACAATATGAAAAAATGTAATTAATGTTCATTAATTGTTGTTATTAGAGCTAAGACTGTTTGAAATTACCTGCAGAATAATACAGAAACGTTTAATTAGCGTTTCATCAACTCCGGTTACATGAGATGATATCTTATAATTTTCAAAAAATCGTCGGGCTGTATTGCCATCATTGGTTGTACCAAATCTCGGCTTAGGCATATCTACAAGTAATCCTAGTTCACAACATAGACTCTTTTGAATGCTACGTTTCCGTTGCGACGAGCCGTCGTCGACTCGTCGCGAATCGCATATGAGCGAAGCCGGCCGGACGGCACTTATATTTATAGACATTCGCGACACAAGCGCGAACCAATAGGCGGACCGCATTCGCGTTTCCCCACCACGCGCCGCGGCGGAGCACGCGTATATAAGGCGCGACGAAACGCCGCGAGCGCGGAGTTCGCCCGGAGCCGTCGAGCAACGATCACCGGACCTGCCAGCTCTTCTCAGAGTTAAACAGCTTTGCTGGGCACGAATCCGACCAGTGTAACGCAGACTGGGATCGCCGCTCCAGGGCGCGCTCCCCAACGTCCGAGTTGTACGTACGGAGCTGACACGTCGTCGTCGCGTCGGAGGAGATCGGTGTTGCGGATGGTGAGCGCGAATCCCCTCAGGTGCTTCTGAGGCGCGTGCGTTCTTCACTACGATCTCTCAGGTGTCGCTGAGTCGTAGTGCGGCACCCTCCGCTCCATTGCTCAGCCGGCCCGGCGAACCGGCCGCCAGGAATTCCGGAACGACGACTCCTCGGGCCTCACGCCCCGCACGTCCCTCGTGACAACGGCGAGCACGAATCCCCTCAGGTGCTTCTGAGGCGCGTGCTTTTCGTAGCTTGAGCACACAGGTGTATCTGTGGAGGGCTGCGACGTCACGTCACGACGGAGTCGTGGAGCGTGGACCGTCTCGAGCTCGCGAGGAGCCCGCCAACGCGGTCTAGTCGCCCGGACACGACTCGCGACACCCGTACGTAGTTCTAGGTCGCGATCCGCGCCACGAGGCGAAACCGCGGTAGGATTTAAGCTAGGATTAGTTTCTCTTACTTGTAATTTCCATACGGAGTTGTTTCTTTCAATTATAAATTCTATAATGATTAGTTTCGCGTAAAATATTCAATTCTATACTGACTGCTAGTTTGGGGGGGGGGGGGATTTTGTTCTAGCCCGCTCCAGCTCGATCGAAGACACCGCCGAAACCGTGAGCAACCGCGCCCCGGCAGCGTCCAGTCTCCTGTCCGAGCGTATCATTCTGGTCGGCGGGACCAAACTATTGTTCCTTATAAAGTTTCTTTTGTTATAAGCGTTATCATGATCAAAGCCTCTATTTTTGTTATGTTCATGGTGGTCAGACCATCCTTCACGTTCCGGCTATTTGGCCGTTAAATAAATCTGGTTCTACCCGATTTCGCATTCTCGTTCATTTAAAGCATTCCACGAACCCTGGTTACTCTGAAGCTACAGGCACCCGCGAAATCGGTCCGTTACACCGTTCTTGTACCTTTTTCTTTTCTTCGGGACTGCGTGTTTGCCACTTTCGAATGCCCAATTTATAGGATAGGTGCAAGCAGCATTCAAAGAAACGTATCCAAGCATGTAGCGTAGAAAGCCCGAAACGTACGTGATCTTTTATATTATTAAATAATTTCGACGTTGCTCCACATACATAACAGCGTTGCGCAGAATTAGTGTGTGTGATAGCATTGCACACTTTTCCGTCGGCCATAGTTAAATTTAAGTTGTATTTTACTGCAACTTCTTTTCCTCCTATTATTGATTCCAGTGGTCTCAGATACTTTATTTGTTCCTCTATTTCTGAAACTTCGTTGATTGTACTTTCTGGTGTTTCGTGGAGAAATTGAATCTTGATTGGCCTACAAAAACGAGGTGAGGAAGTCCTTGGGTTTTTCCAAATGATAGTTCCATCATCAGATAACAACTGTATTGGAACTATTGTTGACGAAAAAATATGGCCGTCCCATTTTGTAATGTCAGAAAATTTTTGTTTATAGACACTTTGCCCGGAGGTTCCATCACACCCCCATTTGCAAATTAGCATCATATTATTTACTGTTTTCTCCTCCAAACTATTAATTACAATACTTTGTAATAGTAACATACGGCGGGTGGTATGGTCTAAGAGACCCTGCAATTTGACTTCCGCATTGTATTCCGTGATAATAATATCCGATGTGGGAGGATAGCATTCTTTTTTACAATTTAAAATCATCTTGTAATGTGGAAATAAATGAGAATTATGTTCTAAAGCTAGTTTCCTTAGGTCTACATAGTCACTTTTTGACAACTGTTTCTCAACAATATATGCTACTGCAGCTTCGGCGGATACTGATTTCTCCTTTTTGGAGTTTGAAGATTCAATATATTCTGTAGTTTTTGATGGACTTTTTATAATATTCTGAAGAACTTTCGACGCAGCCAAGTTTCCACTTGCTCGGAGGCTCATTTGTGTAGCGTAGGATAATTCTTGTACTGAGACGGATCTCTTCCGTTTTCCTCCGCTTTGTTCTTTCAGTACAAGTCATAAACTCTGCAGAAGGACGGCCACCGCCTTTCTGTGCAGGTTTATTGACTGCAGCTTCAGGTATCCGAACGGCTACCATTTCATTGAGCCAATCTGCACATTTTATAAAAAATCTGCTCTCGGTTCTGTTGTTACTTCGCCACCTTTGCCGCATGTGGTACAATAATTTCCGCAGTTCCACCTGCCTTTCATCGTCTATTTCGATAAAGCATCCATTTTTCTCCAATACTTGTTTCTTCAAATGATCAATTATAACATTTGATTTCTCATTCAAATGAGGTTGTATCATGAGAAAAATTTGTTTTCTTGTTAATCGAATTTCGCTATCACGAGATCCTAAGAATAAATGAAAAAAATATTACAAAAATGAATATTACATTTAAATAAATAAAAAAATATGATGGAAATAAATATTACATTTTAACCCTCCGAGTACTGCGATCTGTAGTGTTGTGTCGGGATCATTTCTGACTCACCCCACCCTTCACTAATAGAGACGCATTGACAGGTCCTCGAGGTTCGTTCAGGTAGAATATACCATCTTGACGGTCAAAAATTTAAGGGTTATACAAGGTATTTAAGAGTAAAAGTAAAAGCAAAGCATATTTGTGTATTTATAAAAAAAATTGTTCGAAAATACGTTCTAAGCATAATCCTTTAAAAACTATTAATTTTACAGAGAAATTTAGTGTATATCTCTCACAGTTTGAGAAGAAATGCAACGAAAGCTCACAAAATACCTACTCTCCATTACAAAAAACAGTGTTAAAACCAAAGGGGCAGAGACGGGCAGCTAATTTTTTATTAAATTGCAAGGTAATAGTATAAACTAGATGTAAAGGCGTGAATGACCAAAACGGAAAATGCTTGTAGGATGATTGAGAAAAGTTAGTGAAAGGAATTGAGGAATGATTGAGTGAGAGACTGCAACGGATGAATTTGAATGGAGAGTGAAAGAGAACTGAAAATGAGTGAATATGTGGATTTACAATAAATTAGAATGTATTTTGTCACTATTGTTAACAAACTTAGTCACTAAACAAGCGCTGTACAGAATTGTATGATGACCACGTGAAAATAAAATATTGAAAGAGTTCGATGGAAAATGACACAGATCAGCTGCTCTAGAGATAGACAGAGAGTCACGAAAAACGGTTGTCTCTGTTCCTTTTATTATCTCGATCCTTCTGGAAGTTCGTCACGCGTCGGTGATTCCGGTTTCGCGTTCGAGAACCTTCCAGAAGGATCGAGAATGAAATCGGCCAATCATGAGTGCGGGATCGCGCCCGCGCGAGCCTCGATGAAAGGTGGTTATTGATGGCTGTTTGGCGGTACAGCGACAGAGCCACGGGGTGATCTTTTGGGCAGTATGGCGCCCGAGCGCGCCAATCTCGAACAGTATACATTATTTTATTTGTTTGTTTAATGTTAGTCTCTTGTTCATAGTATATTTTATACTAAAACTCACTACATTATTACACTATTTACAATTCTAAAATATATGTTGTGACGTTGCAAGTTGCGACGTCACTTTATCTCACGTAAACGGTCAAAGGACCGTGTGCGGACTGGACCGGACCGACCTCTAGCGGTCACGAAAATCACCCGCCGAGACTAGAGCGCTCCTGAAGGAAAGACGAAAATCTAAAGATGGGTAATTAACGCCATCTTTTGCGCGTGCCGAGTACGGCGAAGCTTCAGGGCCGTGCCAAGGGGCACGACTGGAACCGAAAACCCGAGAAGGCGCTCACTCAAAGGATCAGTCGGAGGAACAAGTGGCCACAATTAGCGTTTGGTTGGATCCGAAACCCCACAGAGACGGCGAGCACGGGTAAAAAGCTCCAGCACACCATCGTGAATTGTCGTTCCGGCCGACGTCTCACCCTGCCGTGGCTGGAAATCCGGATGGGGGTGGCGTAGGAGATCCATGTATCGAAGTCAAAGTGACGCAGGTCTGGGGCCCCAGGGCCCGTCCGACGATCCTGCGATCTACTAGTCGCGAGCGAGCGAAGCCATTCGGGAAAATTCGGCAACGAGCGCGTAATGGGGGGAATCGATGATCGACGATCCTGGTCGATGCGAATCAGGGAAGCACTGTCGCGCTGGCTATTGTCGAGGAGAGTCCGTGAATTCAGTACGAAAAGCGATTCCCGTTTCCGTATATTTCCGTGTCGCGGGTGATTGCTGAATCTCGTTCCCGCTGCCGAAAGACCGCAGTCAGTCAGGAAAAATCTGAGGCCTGGGAACGTTAGCTGAATCGGCAACGGTAAGTCGACCAGTGATTTCTTGATCTCGTTTTCGCGTTGGCTCGTCCCGTATTGGCCGAGGACGACACGGTGCCGTCTCGTCCTCGAGGTTTCGTTTGGTCGAGGTGTAATACCTCAGGCCTTGAGCTCGCGTCCCGTGTAAAGACGCTTTGAGCCATTTCGTTTGGATCGTTCCCTCCGCGTGCGAAAGTAGTCTTCCTCAGGAGTCGCGTCGGGAAAAGAATAGCGTCGCGAGATAACATCTAGCTCGCGAAATCCGGTAGCGAAGTATTAATCGCGCGTAGCGAATCGACTTCCGTTCTCTAGCATCATCGAGAGACAATCGTGACAGTCCGAAATTCCGCGCGCCGATCAACCGCGCTTGCGAATTCTCGTTCGTGCGAGATTTAAGTTGTACAGTCCATCGTACCGTTGCGGAACAATTCCGCTTGACAAAACACGCTCCGCGGACGACCACCTTCCGACAAAAGTGTACTAGGAGCGCGGGCTCCCGGGTCGTGACCACGTGGTCGCCCACATGTAAAACCGACGTTGAGATTCTCAATAAAATAACGTAGAGCCCAATCTCGTTTTGTTACTTTACATCTGCGCGATCCGCCCTGCCGTGAGAGTAGTCCCCGTTATTCCCTGTGTCCGAACGCCTGGCCAGTCGTGTCGCGATTTCCATCTCGCGGTTTGCGGGGGCTCGCCCCGGACTCGGCTTCCCCGAGCTCTTGCCGTAATTTACGTTTTGATTGGTACTTTCGAGTACCTGGCGCCCGAACTAAATTCTTCGCGTTCAAGACGAGCCCCTCCGAAGAACCGCTTTGCCCCGGGAGGACCGTATTTGCACGGCCGCATACGGCCCAGCCTCTGAGCTTGTAAAATCCCGGGAGTTGCCCTTGTCAGAGCGAGGTAAAGACCGCTCGATCGGGGACAACGTCGCAATATATATAATAGTTAAATATGGATAGTGAAGATTCCTCTTCGCAAGGCAATGAAGGAGGTCGCGGTCGCGGTCGTGGTCGTCCACCTAAAAGAAGCAGAATTAGCAGAAATGCCGGTAGAACGCGTGTTTCCTTAGAAGGAGCCTCACAGAGGACGAAACGTAGGCGTGCTAAGGAACTATTGAGTGATAGCTCATAGAATATGTCCACTATCCAATTAGCTACACAGATGAGCAATAATTATGCTTCGGGAAGTTATGAAACAAGCATTTCAGAAGAAAATTATGAATTAAGACACACAAAAGAGTCAGCATTAGCCTTCTACCTAGAATATGATTATAGCAAGACTAGGTATGAAGGATTAACAAGAGATGCAAACTCTAGAGGCTCTCCAATCTATCCGAATTACAAAATTGTAAGATCAGCTATGGTAGTATGCAAGCCTAAAAATTACATTAAATCAGAAAAAATAGTGTTTGTACCTCTACAAGAAATGCTGAATAAGACGGCTGAACGTTTGTGCGATGCAGTGGCCTTAAAGTGGGATGAAGAATGTTTACACAATCTCTAGTTAATTGCAACCTTAGGTTTTGATAGTTCATCCGGTCATTCAAATTCTCACCAACATTGTGAAAATAGTGAAAATGAAGACCCAAACACCCGACAATCGCTTTTTGTCAGCAGTATGATTATAATACGATTGAAGAGTTCTGTATCCGACATCTGTTCATGGACTAATCCGACACCTCAAAGCACCCGCTTCTGCCGACCGTTAAGGATTGCAATAGAAAAAGAAGACGATTTGGCAATCATCCGTGAATATAATCGTTTAAACAACGAAATCAAAGATCTTAAGCGACATACATATAAAATGGCAAATGGAATTACAGCGAGAATACACTATAACGTTTCGCACACGTTATTTGATGGCAAATATATAAATACTATTATCGGAAATAGAGCATCTAGTAGGTGCCCCATATGTTTGAGAACTGTACATCAATTTAACAATTCAGAAGATAATTTCGAATCGAGAGAGTCAACACTACAGTTTGGTTTGGGTCTCTTACATGATGAAATAAAAGCCTTCGAACATCTGCTTCACATTTCTTACCGGATAAATCTCAAGGTGTGGGATGTGCGAAACCACAAGAGAGGTAACTTTGCATTTTTATAAAATAAAATGAAAAAAATAGTGATGAAGTAAATGAAAACAATATAAAAATTGACTTTTTTATCTACTTCAAACATTTTTTATCTAACGCTACTACAATTAACTTCCGTGTAAATATAACGTGTAAATTTTGCAGAGCAATTTGAAGAAAGAAAAACTGTCGTAAAAAGTAACATATACAATAAACTTGGAGTTCGAGTGGACCAAGTTTTGCAAGGGCATGGCACAACAAATACGGGAAACGTTGCTAGAAGGTGTTTCGAAAATCCGGAAAAATTTGCAGAAGCTTTGGAGATTGACGTGCAACTGGTGCAAAATATTGCTAAAATATTATCAGTTTTCAAATGCAAGAGACACTTAAAAGTAAATAAGATCGAAGAATTTTGCTCGGAGACATATAATCTTCATTTTACATTATTTCCGTGGGCTCGAATGAATCCTACTTTGCACAAGATGCTAAAACATAGTTGTGAAGTAGCAAAACAGCTTCCTTTGCCAATAGCTTTTTATTCAGTGGGTCAGTGGGTCAGTGGGTCAGTGGATAGAGCGCGCAACTGCGACCAGGCGGTCTCGAGTTCGAATCCCCGCGCCCGGGCACCTCTTGAATTTAATTCAATGTGCTTTTTAAAAAACTGTGGTGACCAAGGTGGTTCGGAACCCACCTTAATAAAAAGTAGCTCCCACTGAAATAGGCGATAGGGAGAGCTGGTTAAAGGTGAGAGGTGTGGAACGGGATTTGAAACCCTGAGGGGACCAAATATCCAAGACATACATATATTATAAATTATATATTATATATTATATATTATAAAATAAAAATAGCAATGACAGCGCTACGTCAAGCGATGACGAGATGTGAAGCGCTTGATGCTCTCTCTCTTCGTAAGTAACTCAAAACGTTTAAATACTTCATTATTATTATGTTTATTGTGTTCCATATATGAGAATACTATATACGTTCAAATTAGTGAGTTTTCAAATCATTTCAACGAAGAAATGATTTCATTAGTTTTTTGTCACAAAAATACATTTTATGAAAAATCCTGAAATCATAGACAAATTTTGAAACCAGATTTGAATTCAGCATGAAAAAATCTTCAGGAAATGATGTATAGCATGTTAAAAAAAAATTTTTCTGGGCGTGCTATTGAAAAAACCATAATTTTCTCGAAATTGCGCAACTTTGACGAATTTTTTCGAGGTTAAAAAACATTCGTACCATAATCTCCCTATTTTTTCCCATATTCTGTGAAGTTTCAGTTATATGTAAAAAAAATTTCACCCCCCAATCTCATTTCTATCGAAAGTTCTTTGATTTTGTCCACGATTTGGGCCAAATACCCGACTGTGTGTCGTAGAGCAATGCGCATTTACCTTTCTCAAAATCAATATTTAAATCATCGTACGGATAGGTTTCCGAGTTCAAGTGCGACGATCCGATTTCGCTTGCCTTTGCTCAGCGGTGACCAGGGTGTGAAACAATGCGAAATCGTGAGGAACGTTGCAAAAGAAAATCAAAATTTATTTCTCGGTTAACGAGGTAATCAAAAGTACAAAGAATAATTAAATGAATGAGTTATAACGAAGCAAAATAAAGAATGTAGGCTGATCGTAACGACGACGATCCTCGAAACAATGAAACGCAAGGCCTCGTGATTAAACAAATCGTAAAAAAAACTAAACTAATCTTTGGCCCTCACGGTCGACTCATCGCGGCCCGTGAGTTCACAGCTTGTGATTTTGATTTGATCGTCCAGAGGACCCGGACGTGTCTTATCGGTGGACGGCGTCGCGCGGTTATCTCTCCTGTCTCGCGGCCTGTCTCTAACGCTTATCCGCTCTAGCTATCGCTTCGGCGATCTCCTGACTAATCCGCTGCTCCTGTAAAAGAGTGGGCGCCGGGCCCCGAATTATTTCCTACGATCGGACGGCGCGTTTTCCGGTGACGGTGGATCTCGGGGTACGTCTGTTTCGCGGGGCTCCGAATCGCGGTAACAGGAAGGAATCGGGAACGTGATGGAAATCGGGCTCCGCCGTGCGTCCCGCGGCAGTCCAAGTGCGGCAACGTTCCTACCGGAGGACCGGGGGGACACGTCACAGAGTTTCGCTCCTCGGGAGGTCCCGAGGGACGCGAATCTGATCTGGATTGCCCCGAGAACGCAAGACCGAACTCGCTCAGGTGGCCAGCGACCTGGAAAGTGTCGGAGGCCGGGTCGACTCGCACTGCACGGCCGGAGAATCGGAGGATGCCGTATCGTTTCCGCCGAAGGACCGGGGAGACACGGTACGGAAGCACGCTCCTCGGGGGTTTCCGAGGGACGCGTGTTTCACCTCTCCAAGACGACGGGATCGCGTCAGGTCGGGTGTCGGCACGACGATTCCTGGCGCCGGAGGATCTCGTTGAGGAGTTTGTCCTGCGAGCCCGTGAGTGCCAGCTGCGTTTCTGGCTGGTCGGTTACCCAGGTGGTCCTGTTTGCCCTGAAAAGGACTGGTAGAGCTCGATCCGCTCACGTCGGCCGCTCCCGACAAACTCCGCTCGTCCGGAGTTTTGGAGCGGCTTTTATAGCGCTTCGGAGTAGTCCACGTGACTTCTGGTGCACGTGGGGAACGCGGCCCACGTATTGGCGTGTGGTAATTCGCGGCGGTGATTGGCGCGGGATGGTGTACGCGAGAAGTTAAAAAATACAAGTCGTTCGCGGTCGCCGGTTATTCGATGCACAAGTAAAGTCGAATATTTGTCAATGTGCAATGATCGAATTGCGTAGCCGTTTTCGTTAAGTTATTCTTTCGATTAGTTTGCAAAGCGAATATCACATATCGTGGTTTTTCCATTTGCAGAGCTGTTTTTATCGCCCATGTATGCTTCGTAGTCGTCTGTAGTAGAGGATATTCGTACAGTTCCCACGATCGAAAGCTCATACCGATCGGTCTGTCGCTGTCCAAAATACGTCACATCGACAACTTATGTATTTCATCCAACATGACGTTTGGCATTTGCCATTGAATTTTGTACAGATCCAAAATAGGTTTCACGTTGTTGGAAGGACTGTACAACGCGTTCGCATCAGTACGCGAGCGAATCAAAATCAATTCGTGTTGAGCATTTATCACAACACGTTTGTAGTCTTCGCAAAAGCCCAATAAAACACCCATAGGTATGCAAAAGTCGAAGCTTATCGCCGCCGTAGTCGTTGCGATTTCCCTCTGCTCCTGGTTCTTATGCGTCCAGCCTGTGTTGGACAACGCGTTGCTTCTCGTCACGGATAGGCTCACATAATTCTTCAGAGTCGTCGTACCTAGTACCGGGATTTCTGGACCGATCGATTTCAACCCCATTCAATTCGTAGCGTATTTCCTCGAACATAAACGGTACGGCATTGTGATCGAGAGACACCGTTTCAATGGTCGATCCCTCCATAGGTAATTCGAGTTTTCCTGGTAAACTAAGTTTTCCCTCGACATACAGGAAGCTTCTGCATGGGAGCGTGTATAGATCTTGCTGTTGAATGGGTATCCTTATCTCATCGCTGTTTTCAAACGTTGTGTTGGTATATGGAGTGTACGTATGCAGCTCAATCTTCGTTATGCGATTGTCGAAGATCGGCGCTTCGGAGATGTTCAAAATGTCGTCAAACATGATTTTTTTTCCTCTCACTTTTTAACAATAAATCCCAAAGATCGTAAATACTTGGCGTTTTTCACGGTTAATTTCTTACAAATCAGCGACTTTACGTTTTTTTCAGCGGTTAGTTTCTTGCGAATCAATGTGTTGCTGCTGCTGCTGCTGTTGTTCAACGTATGGGACGCCGCGCCGTATTGTTATGAATTAGCATTGCTTCGTCGCGCGTGTAGTCGCACCGTGATCTCTTCACCTCGGAAATCAATCAAACGTCCGGATTGGTCAACTACGCGAATCGTTAAATCGTCAATTACTCGTGCAACGATTGGAAGGTAAATGACTCGTGCGGGCGTTTCTGATAATTTATACCCTGGTGGTACCTGAGGCGCGAACTCATGTATCATGTGAACGAGTTTGCCATTGTCATACGATCCGGTGGTTATGTTACATTCCACTCGTACGATATTCACGTTGATGATATTCACAGGTGCGTTCGACGTGTGCCACGCGTTCGGTGGTAAAACACGATCTGTAGAAAATCCTAGGATAGATCCCACGTTGCAAGGCTTTGTAAAGTTTATTTGATACTTGCATGTAATTTCACTTTTCATGGTGTTGTTGTTCGCTCGTAAGAATAGCGGATATTCGATATCGGTGGTGGTGGATGACTCATCAATATTTTTTGAAGGATATCGCGCGCATATTTCACGTCTTAAGTATGCGTTTATCGCTTCCAATTCGTACGAATCATCGGGTATGACAATCTCCTCATCTTTTTCACCGAAGTAGAATCGATTGTTTCCGATGTTGACTCTGATGTTCGGTATTGTGTAACATGTTTGCAAATCGAGCAATCCCAGCTCGTATTCGCCATTGCTCAGGTCTATGGGTGGAAAGTACTTGGACGACAGTACGCTGTTTTTTCCCGACAACGTGAACGTAAATGACTTTTTCGCATGCATCATGCAGAGAAAGACTCTTTCCAGAGAATTTATATCATAGTTTCTCGGAGAAACTTCACACACAATTGTCCACACACGCTTTCGTCGTAGTTTTGAAAACGTTTGTGGTTATATAAGATCGTCGCGTTCGCGCCGAAATAGCGAATCTATTCGATCGGCGGTTGAAGATTCCCAAAACTATCAAAGTATTTGACGCGTGAGCCGTGTTTTATATAGGCGACCCAGTGCGTTCCCGGCCCACGACTATTATCTAGATTGACTATACCTCGCTCGTTTACCCACGCGCGCAGCGGTAAATCGTCACGCATAAAAACTCCGCGAAAATATGGTAATCCTTTACAGATGACCATCAATTCAGTGTCTGTCGTTGTGTTGTCTTTCTTCATTGTTTTTTTTCTTCCCACCCTTCAAACCTTTTCCATGCTTATATGGCGCAAGACGTAATCCACGACCATCCATGGCACTATTGTGTCGCTCTGCTTCTTGTAATTATTTCTTCGCAGCTTTTGCATCGTTTATAGCTTTGACTACTCCAGCAGCACCACCTGTCAATGCTCCTATAGCCGACAAAGCGGGCAACAGCAACGGTAGAAAACCCCCGCGTTTGGCGATCGGGAGAATTCGTTTTTTTTTCTTTTCACCTTTTTTCTTAATCAGACCCATGCCCAATTTCGTTTTTGCTTTCATAGCAGTCAACACTGCAGCCGCAGACACCTTCTCTCCCAACGTTGCGTCTCCGGACGTTACTCGATGCAGCGCTCGATCAGCCAAAACACGGTCGGCCGCGTGACGATTTCCAAGATCCTTGTACCGTGAATACGCTATATCGTGCTCGCGACAGGCTGCATCCAACGGATTGATTCCTCGATCCCGACGAGCTAATCGAGCAGTCAGTTTCGTACAAGGACCGCAGAATTGATAACCCGGTATATGCAATTCGAACGGTAACGCGTTTATAGCTCTGTTTAAAAACCCCTTACCCGTATGCGGACCGAGACGCTGTTGGGAATGACGATTCACAACGCATAAGCTATTTGTTCTGCTCTCTCTTTTTTTGAAGCAATGAACATGAATCCTTTTGAAGTGAAACTTCTTTGCTGAGGGTAACAATTTTCTAAAGTAACGGATATGTGACGTGTCGACGTTACGGAAGTGGAAAGTGGGGCGCGAAAATTTAAACTGAGAATGAACAGAGAAAAATAATTTCTTACCCCGACGGGATTCGAACCCCGGTCCACCGATTTGGGATAACCAATGATCTTTAGAATGATAGCGAACATTTTGGAATATATCGCAACGAATAAAATGCTCGGTAGTAGGATCAAACGAAAAGGTTAGAAATACATGGTTATGTTACGACTACAGACATATAGAGATAGATTGCGCCGTCTTACGGGCGAGTTGAAGTAAAATCACAAATAAAATAAAAATACTAATGTGTGTTTACCAAAATCTAAGTAGAATCCACGTTTTCAATCAAAATGAATAAATATATTTTCATTTAAAAACAAAATTAGTCGCGCAGAAGAAGCTCAGTGTGGTGTTTACAAAGTATTATTATACTGATGTGTGTTTACCAAAATCTAAGTAGAATCCCACGTTTTCAATTAAATTGAATACATATACAGGGTTATGCAAACGTAACTTTCATGAAAACTTATTTCTTACAAAAAAAAATCAAGTTACATCAGATGTTGGAACTGCGATTCATTTTTCTACGATACAGAGCGCCGCTCTTTGTATTACATTTCTCATTGTTGCCATCATTACAGCATCTCTTTTTATGCTATTACATGCATTTGTTATGTGATTCCAAAGTTATTGAACATTATTCATTGTTCTGTCGTGTACAACGGATTGAACATATCTCCAAAGGTACAAATCCAACGGAGACAGATCCGGAGAACACAGTGGCTAACGAATTGGATTATACGTTCCTGAACGTATGATTCTGAAGTGTACGTGATAAATATAAACATAATATGGGAAGCGTCAGTGGTAAACATAAACCGAGACACCCTACTTATGGCGACAACAAAAAGTCTTGTATAAAGAGCGGAGCTCTGTATCGTAGAATATGGATCGCAGTTCTATTATATTATTATTATATTATACTGATGTGTGTTTACCAAAATCTAAGTAGATTCCACGTTTTCAATCAAAATGAATAAATATATTTTCATTTAAAAACAAAATTAGTCGCGCAGAAGAAGCTCAGTGCGGTGTTTACAAAGTATTATTATACTAATGTGTGTTTACCAAAATCTAAGTAGAATCCAACATTTTCAATCAAACTGAATACATATACAGGGTTGTGCTAAAGTAACTTTCATGAAAACTTATTTCTTACAAACAGGAGCCAAAGGGGAGAGAAAAGTGTAAAGAAAAAAAAATATACGTGTGGAAAACCACGCGCGGTGGAAGTGAAACTTCTTGCAGTCTAGTAATGTTTAGAAGGATATTAAGATTGGAAATGTTAAAAAAAAACAAGTTCAGGAACAACCAATACAAAAAAAGACAAGATCAGGAACAACTAATACAAAAAACAAGATCAGGAACAACTAATACAAAAAAAATCATAGAAAAAGTTTCACTTCAAACATAATGAACGATCAAAATTTGCTTCGCAAAGAAGAAGAGCGTATGGGAAATGCTATGAACTACGTTTCTTTCTTTCTCATATGCTCTCCTTCTTTGTGAAGCAAATTTTGATCGTTCATTATGTTTGAAGTGAAACTTTTTCTATGATTTTTTTTGTATTAGTTGTTCCTGATCTTGTTTTTTGTATTAGTTGTTCCTGATCTTGTCTTTTTTTGTATTGGTTGTTCCTGAACTTGTTTTTTTTTTAACATTTCCAATCTTAATATCCTTCTAAACATTACTAGTTTTCTCACGTCTGGGGTGGGGGCGCGAAGAGTGACTGATACTGATGGTGTTCGTAGTAGGTCTTCAGTTTGTAAGGCAATCTTTGGATATTCGTGTTCCAACGTATCGCGCGTTTGACGATTGCGATGAGACGATGCGAAAACATGGATCATTGTTACCATGTAATGTACGATGTGGCATAAGCGGCCCGTCAGGATGTGGTAAAACGAACGTTATGATTAGCCTATTGGAAAGCGCGAACGGGCTACGATTCGCCAATGTCTACGTGTACTCGAAATCGCTGTGTCAGCCAAAATATCGATACTTGAGTAATCTGTTCTCATCCGTGGGGGAGGATGTGGGCTATTTCGCGTTCGCGGACAATGCTGACGTAATCGCTCCCGCAGAGGCACAACCCGATTCGATATTCATCTTCGATGATGTGGCGTGCGATGAACAGAATATCATGAGAGAGTATTTCGCGATGTGTAGACATTCGCACATCGACTGCTTCTACCTGGGTCAGTCGTACGCGAGAATACCTAAACATTTAATTCGCGACAATGCCAATTTGCTGATTCTGTTCAAACAGGATACCATGAACTTGCGTCACATTCATCAGGATCATGTAAATACCGATATGTCGTTCGAGACGTTTAGCGCGTTATGCGCGAATTGTTGGCGAAAGAAGTATGGATTTCTCGTAATCGACAAAGACAGCCCTGCGAATCATGGTCGTTACAGACGTGGATTTAACGAGTTTGTCGTACTGTAACGAGCACAGTTGTTCCATTAAGGGTTGTCGGTGCTGTACCGCGGTTGTAAATCTCTTACGCTTCCAATCAAATATGTCAATCCAAAAGGAAAAGAAGGAGAAGCTGCAAGCTTCGATCACGAACGAAATAGCGAAGACCAGCGATACCATACGTAAAAAGTATTTAGCGTCGAAAGTTGGGAAAATGGCGGCTGAGATGAATTTGCAAGCGAATTTACGACCGATCGTCGAACCGTTGAAACAGATAGTTCAAAATACAGCTAGTGTTGAACCGAACGTCGATGGTGACAACGCGTTCTCAGATATTAAGGAAACACCACCACCATCCCCCCTACGCAAAAAAAGAAGATTCTCGTATGTTAGGGGAACGCCATCGTCCTCTATGAAAAAAAGGAGAAGAATAAAGAAGAATAAGAAAAAGAACGATGAAACCAATGTAACGTTCACCTCAAAACAAGTATATAACATCGACGATGACGACGATGACGATGATGATGATGACGATGATGAGATCGAGCTGGCGACGGCAACGACGATTACGGTACCGCAACAGGATACCTTCGAATCACCGAGCACGGTATCTTTGGAATCTTCAATGCGTAATATTTTTGAAAATCCTGAAACTCATCGGGAGAAAATGAACGTCTAACCGAGAATTTAGGACCTTTGGCGCGTGAGTATTTAGGAAAATTTTTCACCGGACCATCGAGAAATTCCAAAACGTGTACGGAGTATATCTCCGAAACGATAAGTTGATGCTGGGGAATTCCACGTTCGATGTGGACAGCAATGATGATGTTATCGTTAACGGATTACGGTACACGGGGACTCGCGGTCTTTACGAATTGATATTCAACAGAATCCCTGATGAGCGGTTGTATACCAAGGATGATAAGAACGTATACAAAAGAATTCTCATTCTTACGCATGCGCATCGACGCGGGAATCAGATAATGGGAAACAAAGGTTACAAGTATAAGAAAATTATAGGGCCATTGTTTTCATCACGAGGTGGAAGAGGGATTGAACTTCCAACTTTCATGCGTGTGACCGATCATCCAATCGATTACGTGCGTTGGGACGATCCGCACGAACTCGTCGATCGTCTGAAATTGCTAACCGCTTCGAAGAACGCCGGTCATTCCAACCATGACAATGAAATAATGTCGATAATCGAGGAACTTCGCGAAGCCGGTCTAATTATGAATTAAAGCGCATGCGTTCGTCGAGTTAGTGACGAATGGGATGTCAACCGATGAAATTGTTATAGCTCGATAAAAAATGCGCATTCGTCTTAATTGTTGCGAAACGAATCAAACGATATCCTCGGGAGGAGACGAGGACGACGATGACAACGGTGAAAGCTGGAACTTGAGATTTCAAAGTCTACGGATAAAACTGGATGAGATATTTCAACGAATACTGTGGATCGAAGAGCAGGTAAAACGGTTGTGCAAGCGATACGAGTTGGTGATGATTGAAGAAGAAGAAGAAGAAGACTAACTCGAGCTAAAAAAATGTCTATCAACAAATTTGGTATGGTGTTGCGTGAAACGGATAAACGCGAGTCGAATATTTTCCGATTTTCTATCCCGGCGTTTTTAAAAGTTATGTTACGAGCCGAGGTTTGGCAGCTTGCGGAAACCGAGGGAGTTTAGGGTTTTTTGAAGAGTTTTGGGGTATAGGTAGGAAAGGTACATGAAGGACTAGCCGATGCCTGTTTCATCACCGGGGCGCCTTGCATGTGGAATACGGGAGTGGACTAGCCGGTGTCTATTTCACCACCGGGGCGCCACAATTAGGGTACACAAGGACTAGCCGATGTCTGTTTCACGACCGGGGCGCCTTGTGTGTGGAATTGTGGAAAAAGTTGACGTGCCGATGTCTGTTTCACCACCGTGTAGCCATTGTCGGTTACTAAAGAACTTTTTGGGATAGGGTTGTGGTTCCGCTGACTCGTAACTTATAAATTTGATTCTGATACACCTCGAGCGGTAAAGGTGTATCGTCGTAAGATACTAACGACTGGAAATCGAATAAGGAATAGCGTGGTTGAAATAACTGCAAGTGAATTCACACACAATGATATAATCTTAACAATGTCAATAAAAATGTTTAGTGTAAGATGTCGCGAACTAAGTCTCTCTGTGTTAACGCACCGAGGAATGCGGGGGCTATGCTTTTACAGAATCCCGTGGATGGGATTAGTACGAGAAGAAATACAACGATTGGGAATTGATACCCGATCTTATAATGAAAGAAATCACGACGTGGACCGACGCGCACAACGTGAACTCTAGAGATGAAAGCCCCGACTATGCAGGGAATCTATGCCCTTATATACTGTAAAACCCAAGCCAGAAATAGACTAGGCAAGGGTGGGGATCACAGGAAAAACCCGATTCCCGGAAACGGAGACTCTAACAGCCGTGGCATCTGCATGTTCTTATCTTGTGGGAACTAGTAGGAAAAGGTCCTTAGAGTTCTTAAAAAGGCCATGTGTTTCAATGCATATGTCCAGAAGGGCCGAAAGTCGGTAACGGTCGCTGCCGCATACGTAACAGTTATGTGCGCGATAACGCTATATGTTGGAACGGTAATGCTAAATTGTACGATGCGAAAGGTATGAGGATCGGTCGCATGGCGAATCCCGAGGCAAACGATTACGCTGCAACCAAAGTATACGTGGACAAGCTTAACGCAAAGCTTGAGTCTGAGATCGTGAAAAAACTAATCAAAGAACTGAAAACCGCTAAAGAGACGATAAAGTCTGAAATATTAGCTAAACAGGATGAAAAACTGATCGAAGTCCTGAAAACCGCTAAAGAAACGATAAAGTCAGAAATATTGACTACGATACAAGATGTCCGATATGATGCAAACGAATATATGAAATCAACCGATTCGGGTATTGACGAAGCCAACGCGAAAATCGATAATTTGGATGAGCCGCAAATGCAAACGCTCGAGACCTTGAAGTGAAAGATAAAAAGACGATATAAGTATGATACATCGTAGACGATCGACTGGAGAACTTCGGAATAAGCTTTCAAGACAATATTAAGAAATTAATTGTATAAAAGAAACGTGTCGACCAATCTTGAGATCCATGCATATGATGTACAACCACCATACTGCGTAAAGGGCAACCGTCATACTGCGTACAGCACAACCGCCATACTGCATACAGCACAACCGCCATACATGCGCTATATCTGTACTGTGCTGTCACGTATTATCAATACTAAGTAGCATTCATCGAGTAATCATTAAAAAAGAAAAAAATAGTCAACCTTGAAAGAAGCGTTTAGAAACAAAAATGAGGGATGGAAATATTGTATAACTGAGAAATTTGAAGATTTTAAGAAAAGTATATATGGGAAACTCGATAAAGTATACGCGCAGATACGACGTATCGATAAGCGACAGCAAGAGACGTCTTTGGCAAGCCGATATAGTCGAAGTTCAAAAATACTCGCGAAACAATCGCGGACATCGATATATTCTCACGATAATCGATGTATTTAGCAAATACGTATGGACGGTTCCTATGAAGAGTAAAAATGCGAGCGACGTGTGCAATGCTTTCGCGTCAGCGCTGGAGAAGGACGGAAGAGCTCCGAACAACTTGCAGACCGACATGGGGACAGAATTCTACAATGAAACGTTCCAAGACTATCTGAAGAGCCGCAATATCCACCATTATTCAACGTTTAGCCCTATGAAAGCATCCGTCGTGGAACGTTTCAATCGTACGCTGAAGAACAACATGTGGAAATTTTTCTCGTTGAGCGAAAAATATCGTTGGATCGATGTGCTTCCCACATTGACCGAGGACTACAATAATCGAAAACATCGTACCATCCGTATGCGACCTGCCGACGTGAACCATAAAAATGCCAGCCACCTTCTGTCCACCGTGTACAGCAACGTGAAGATTGTTGGTCCTGAAAAATTCAAGGTTGATGATTGCGTGCGCGTCAGCAAGTTCAAAACCCTATTTGACAAAGGATACACGCCGAACTGGTCAACCGAAATATTCAAGATTATCGCGGTGAAACGAACGAATCCTGTTACGTACCTCTTGGCCGACTCGAGGGCAAACCTATCGCTGGAGGATTTTACGAATACGAGATACGCGCGGCAAAATATCTTGACATATACTTAGTTGAAAAAATATTACGCAGAAAAGGAAATAAGGTGTATGTAAAATGGTTAGGATTGAGCAATGTAAACAATTCATGGATAAATAAACACAATGTATTATAAACTGTTATTAACAACAATTTAACCTGTACATTGAATTTAAACAATTTTATATCTATACATTTGGGTTAGAGCTACGAAGGAATTCGATAATGACCCCACGGTAATGTTTCTGTCGAGTTGGGTATGACATACCGTTTGTCATCATACGGGCTGAGAGCAATTTTTCGCTCTGATACAGTATACACTTTTTTCGAACGTATACATGGCTGTGTGCGACTCATAGCAATTTCATTTTGCAAACACTGCACGTAATCTTCAAACGTTATTTTGACATTTTATGTCTTTACTTTGGCACATAGCAGAGAAATTGCAGAGAAAAGCGTTACCGAAAAGCGTTACCGAAAAGTGTCACGAAAAAGTGTCACGAATGCGGTTTGATCTAAAACCTTCCAGAGAGAGAGAGAGAGAGAGAGAGAGAGAGAGAGAGAGAGAGAGAGAGAGAGAGAGAGAGAGAGAGAGAGAGAGAGAGAGATTCCTTGTTGGTCAACCCCTAAATCGAAAATAATTTTTTTTCGGCCATTTTGACGCATGGGCCGACAATATGGCGAATCGAATATTAATAATTATTTTTTAAAAATATAAAAATCGCTGTATCTTCTAAACGGGGCCTCCGATCGAACTTTTACGAAAATTTTTCCCCCCTTTTGTTGCGTATTATTCTTAATTGCCTTAGTAATTTAACGAAAAGAGAGAGTGGTGTGCTAGCAGCCCTCTCCGTACAATGCCGATAGAGAAAGGAATCGTACTCACACAAGCAAACACGTGATTGTTAGTTAAACCCACGTTAATGTATTTAACTTTGCTTTATTCACTTCCCGTGAGGTTCGTCTTTACACAGTTTCGAACGTTGAATGATTGAAATACTCAAAAAGTGAGACGACGTTCTCGTCGTATACAAGACCACGTTTTATAGCTTTCCACGCAATACACTTCCACACCACGTAAGAATCCGCGCAAGAAGAAGGTTCCGAACAGGAACAGCTTCTCGTTAGAAGAATGAATAGAGTGGGGGGCGGAAGACGGTGCACGACACCACGCGCGAACACCGTTAACTCGTGCTAATTACCGACTATCGGAAATAGTCCACACGACAGGTGTCGAAATACCAAGTAGATTCGGCGGGTTGCCATGGCACGGGGACCGTCGTCCGCCCTTACTCTGGGATTCTTTCAGAATCCCGAACATACCGCCTGCCTCGTTTCCCCGAAACGAAACCTCGATTAGGGAACTGAAGAACTCAAGAAACTTAAATTACTACATAGATACGTGGTCGGAACCGCCCGCCGTGACAAGCCACGGCTCTTGAGGGACGGCCGACGCTGAAAAACTTAAGCCTAGGAATGCCAACGGAGCAATCGAAAACGCAAGACAAAGGGGTGGCAACAGTGAAACAAAAAAAAAAAAATTAATGATAATACGCATCCAAGGCGAGAGCGGAGTCGCAATTTTTAGATTTCGACCGAAAGCTCGGCGATACTTCAACGATCAAGCTCGCTCACCTCGATTGGTAGCAGAACAAGTTGCGCAATCGAACGCTTCAAGACACCCGACGGAGTACGTACACTAACAACGCGCACCATGCTGTCGCGACCGGGTGACACTCCACCACGCGACCAAGTTTCCATTTTGATGGAGGCAAATTTGGCTGGCGGACTACTACCAGACTACCGACCTTAAAATTTGGCAACTTTTTATTCCACTTGCCGCGCTGCTGCAAGTGGTGTAAATACTCGTCACGCCAACGACGCCAAAAATGTTCTAACATATTTTGAACACGTGCCCAACGTGACAGGAGGTTTGGGTTACCCTCGAAAACGGATTTTTCCGGGACCGCTAATAGTGGGCCTCCTACCAAGAAATGACCAGGAGTCAAATAATCGAGGTCGTCTGGATCGTCCGTGAGCGGAGCGAGTGGCCGCGAATTCAAGCATGCTTCAATTTGATATAACAGAGTCGAAAACTCCTCGTAAGTCAGGGTGTGATCCCCCAGGACGCGCTTCAGATGCCCTTTGACACTCTTTACACCGGCTTCCCAGATTCCTCCAAAATGGGGAGCGCCTGGTGGGATGAAGCGCAAATCTATCGAATCGATGCTCGTATCGTCGCGGAACTCGGTGGAATTCATAGAGTCGCGAACCGCTCGTTTAATCTCACTCGCCGCGCCTACGAATGTGGTACCGTTATCGCTGAATATCGCAGCTGGCAATCCGCGACGTGACACAAAACGTTTGAGGGCGGCTAAAAAGGTTGACGCGGAATAGTCGCTGACCAATTCAAGATGAATCGCACGAGAGGAAAGGCATACAAATAGAGCGATATATGCCTTGTGAGCCTTGTATCCTCGACCCTTAGTCGCACGCACGAGGTAAGGACCTGCGTAATCGACCCCGGTATTGGTAAACGAGCGAGTAGGATTGACTCGAACGGGTGGTAAATCGCCCATAAGTTGCTGCGGTAGCGAGGCGCGCTGACGGACACACGTCACACACTGCGAGACGACCGTCTTCACCACCTTCCGAGCTGAGACCACCCAAAATTCCTGACGAAGCGTAGCCAATGTCAACTGAGTGCCACCGTGTAAACAGCGAATATGACAGTGTCGGGATATGAGCTCGGAAACGCGATGTTGCGGAAGCACGATCGGGTGTCGAGCCGCTTCTGGTAGTGGAGCGTACCGGAGCCTTCCTCCTACGCGAATGATTCCATGTCCATCTAGGAATGGGTTGAGCCGCCAAAGCGGGCTGTTCCTAGAAATAGGCTTATTCGCCCGGAGCGCCCGGAGCTCAGAACTATAGTGCGAGGTTTGTAGATACCCAGCCCAGAACTCTTTGGAAGAGTTGAAATAGAAGCCCGTCGAATCGCGTCGTAGTAAGCGGTCGCGGAATTGAAGAATTAGTCCGGTGACGCGCAGCAACTTCGGCCATGAGGACACGATGTCTGGTAACGCGGCGAACGGAGAGGACGGAGAGTCAACAGGCGCGACATGAGCGGAGTGCACTTTTCGTTCAAGAACCGGTTCCTTAGATACTGGTGCGAGTGTCAGGGGCCACTCAGAAGATGGTAGCTTCAACCAAGCAGGCCCGTTCCACCAAAGTGTATGATCCCGGAGCTCGATGGGTGTTAAACCCCGAGAGGCGCAATCCGCAGGATTGTCTGGAGACGAAACGTGACGCCATTTCGCGGAGGGTAGGTTGGAGTGAATCTCAGAGACTCGGTTAGCTACAAACGTGTTCCATGTGGCCGGGACCTTGCCAAGCCACGCTAGGGTTACCGTAGAATCACTCCACGCGTGCACGAGAGCGTTCTGAAGCTCGAGGTCGACTATAACGCGTTTCATCAGGCGCGACAGTAACACCGCAGCGGATAATTCAAGACGTGGTACACTCAACGTTTTCACAGGAGCGACCTTTGATTTCGCCGCGATCAAGGTAACCTTGGATGTTCCAACACTACCGGTAACTCGTAAATATACAACTGCGGCGTAGGCACGGGTGGAAGCGTCCGCGAAGCCATGGAGCTCACATACCTCCCCGAGACTACGGATGCCCAGCCAACGGGGTATCTGAAGACACTGCACGCCAGGAAGAGAGGCCGAATACGACGACCAACGAACCGCAAGTTCCTCGGGTAACGCGTCATCCCAATCGATTCCCGATAACCAAAGATCCTGCATAAGGATTTTTCCCTGGATTACAGTAGGAGTGATCCAACCGAGGGGATCGTACAAGCGTGAGATAAGAGAAAGTACGGATCGCTTCGTAATCGCACGCGGAGGTGGACAAGTGAAGGAAAAGCGAAAAGCATCTGACTCTGGATGCCACGATATTCCGAGAACCTTCTGTTGATCGGTGTCCGAGAAGTCTGTGACGATAGAACGCGCCGCGTTGTCAAAATGAACCCCTTGGAGAAGAGCAGCGCTATTGCTTGCCCACTTGTGCAACGTGAAGCCCCCCTTTTGCATAAGTGCGATCAGTTCGTCCCGGATCTCCTTGGCAATCGTCATGGAGAACGCGCCAAAAAACGCATCGTACACGTAGAAGTTTCGACGGACTATTCTCTGAGCACGAGGGAAATCCGTGCCTTCATCAGTAGCGAGTTGCAAAAGTACTCGGTTAGCAAGAAACGGAGCGGAAGCAGTTCCGTAAGTTACAGTGGCTAACCGGTAGTGAGTAGGCTCCGATTGAGTGGGAGGACCCCACAAAATGCGTTGATAGTCCTGATCTTCAGTGCTAACGCGAATCTGTCTGAACATTTTTTGCAGATCGGCCTTGTAAACGTAGGGGTGAATACGCCACATGGTAACAATGGAACTAATGTCGGCTTGTAACTTCGGACCAGTTAACAAGTGGTCGTTTAGCGTAGTAAAGTTAGAAGTCGGACTCGACGCGTTAAATACTACCCGAAGTTTAGTAGTGCTACTAGACTCTTTTATCACCGGGTGGTGAGGAAGATATACCGGGTAGGGAATCGTAGACGTCGCCGGTGCTTGATACATGTGGCCGAGTTGGACGTATTCCGACATGAACTCGGTATATTGTTTACGAAGCTCAAGGTTGCGTTCTAAACGCCTTGATACTTTTCTTATCAAAACGCGGGCGCGACTCAGAGATTCTACCAAATCAATCGGAGCTTCCTCCTTGAAAGGCAATCGCACGACGTACCGACCGTCGGATGTGCGGGAATGAGTACGAGCGAAATGCTCCTCACAGCGTTTATCCTCCTCGGACAGCGGGATGGGAGCGTTGAGCTCCTCAATTTCCCAAAAACGTGCAATATCTTTCTGAAGATCTTGTAGTCCCGGAGAGGGCTCCACGGCGGTCAAGCAATGCGACAACGTCACGTTGGACACGGTGTGAGATGGCGAGTGGATTGCGAGCGAAGGACCGGACAATACCCAACCGAAAGCAGTTAATTGAGCCGTCGGGGCTCCCCGTGGTCCTTGCCGTAGACCTTCGCGTAGTAAGGAACCGTAATAATCAGCACCGATAATAAGCGAAATAGGTTCGTTACCGGACGGGTTCGGATCTGCTAACATAAGGTCCTTCAGGTGTGGACAACCTGATCGATTGAATGGCACTCGAGTACGATACGAGCTTAATCGTGGTAATACAAGCGCTGAGATCCTTGTCGATTCAGAATTCGTGCGTAGAATGAGGTCAACGCGAGAACGCGCTACGCCAATAAACGACTCGCCGACTCCGCTCACCCTTGTTGCCGTGGAATGGCGCTTGGCCCTCAGTGCCTGCACAAGATCGCAGGACACAAAGGTTGCTTCCGCCCCCTGATCGAGGAGGGCACGGACACGCGCCCGCCTGCCGTTCGTCGACTCCACCGTGATTACTGCTGTAGCTAGGAATACATGTTGTTTAGTTAACGCATGTTCATGCAGACAGTTAATATTAACAGAAGAAGTGGATTTTACTTCGTGATCCTTGGTGGAAGAAGTGGAAACTTCCTTGTCGATCAAATCGGCAGACGCGGCGGTGGTACTAGGTTGTGCGGTGTCTTGAACAGCCTCAACGTCTGAGTGCAGCAGAGAATGATGGCGTTGTCCGCATTTATGACAGCTGTGCACCGAAGGGCAAGTTGATGGAAGATGTCCGGGGCGCAGGCAGGTGAAACATCGTCGCTGCGACCGCAGAAGATCCTTCCGTTTGGCAATGGTGAGATTCTTAAATTTGAAACAAGTGTTTATACGATGTCGACTGCCGCAAGGACAAGACGGTTCGCTTGCGGACGACGTCGAAAGCGCGTGTAGCGCCGACCTTGAAGTCTTGTTTCCCGCAGACAAGTTCGTAGAAGCTTGAACATGAGAACTCGAAGAGCACAGAATAGCTTCTAACGCGCGTATACGCGCGACTATAAACTCGTCGAGGGACGCGTAGGTCGGATACTCGGTACTCGCCCCTTGCTTCATTTCCCATTCGCGGAGGGACGGTTTATCTAATTTCCGTAAGGTCATATGTACTATTAAATGATCCCAGTACTCGGTAGGGCACCCTAAATTCTTCAAAACGCTTAATACCTCGCGAGTCACGTCACGTAGCGATTTCAAAGCCTTGATATTATCGTTAGTGACCGTAGGAAGGTCAGACAATGTTGACAAATGCGTGTGGATCAAGGCTCGCTTGTTATCGTATCGATCGACCAAAATCTGCCAAGCAGACGCGTAATTGGCCGCGGCACCCGTCACGTGTTGAAGAAGTAGACTAGCTTCGCCCTCCAAGGTCGATTTCAAATAATGAAGCCTCTGTACGTCCGTTAGAGAGGCATTCGAATGAATAAGTGAATCGTAAAGATCCTTAAAACCTAACCAGTCTTTATACAAACCCGAAAATTTCGGAAGTTGAATGCGAGGTATTTTAACAGTCGCAGGAGCGACTGAGGACAGCCGCGACCCATCCAATAGAGGCGCGGGGGACGAAAGCCCAGACGTAGCGTTAAAAGTACTTATCAGACCATTAAAGTAGTCGTATGCCTCGTAGTAGAGATCCTCTGCGGTGTTGTACTCCGCAGCGGTGAAATACGTTTCCTGCTCTAGTTGATCCTTAGAAGCAGCTTGATGGATACGTGAGTGAAGCGTCCCGCAATGCTCCCACTTTTCCTGCAGGAGACGAAGGCGCGCAGAGGCAGTAGCGGCACTATGCTTTGCCTGTCTAATCTTCTTGTAATTGGCCATAACCCGACTCATTGAGCAGATAGCCAGTCGTTGTTCGACGAGAAGTTCGTCCAGGTTGTCCATGCTCGCAAATTTCCGTTGCTTCGTACGACGGAAAACTCACAATGTTCGTTGGAATGTGTTGTTTACACGCAGCTTCGTGTTGAAGGTCGCGCGCACTCGTGGCCCAAACTGAACAATTACGAACGCGCGTGGCGTGGTCGCGAGATATGAGAGATTCCGTTCAGCAGTATCCGGCTCGAAGGACCAGTTTTACTGTTGCGTATTATTCTTAATTGCCTTAGTAATTTAACGAAAAGAGAGAGTGGTGTGCTAGCAGCCCTCTCCGTACAAACACGTGATTGTTAGTTAAACCCACGTTAATGTATTTAACTTTGCTTTATTCACTTCCCGTGAGGTTCGTCTTTACAAAGTTTCGAACGTTGAATGATTGAAATACTCAAAAAGTGAGACGACGTTCTCGTCGTATACAAGACCACGTTTTATAGCTTTCCACGCAATACACTTCCACACCACGTGAGAATCCGCGCAAGAAGAAGGTTCCGAACAGGAACAGCTTCTCGTTAGAAGAATGAAGAGAGTGGGGGGAGGAAGACGGTGCACGACACCACGCGCGAACACCGTCAACTCGTGCTAATTACCGACTATCGGAAATAGTCCACACGACAGGTGTCGAAATACCAAGTAGATTCGGCGGGTTGCCATGGCACGGGGACCGTCGTCCGCCCTTACTCTGGGATTCTTTCAGAATCCCGAACACCTTTAGAAAACCCACTGTACTCGAGGGATACTATCATATCCACCACTAAAAGTTTACCGAATCCGCCATTTTGTTTATAATTGTTTAAACAAATTCTGGCTTTACGTTCTGCCCCCTCGTGTGGGGTATCGTTGGATTCGGCTTTTTGTCTATTTTAATAATCCGTAACTATCGCTAGGCCTTAATTATGCATATAATAGATTAATTAACAAAAAACTCTAAAATTTGCGAAAAAAGTTCAACTAAGCTTATACATTCCCGTCGATTGCCTCGGAAGAGGTGCCGACGGATGTCTTAATCGAATCTTTAGCTAAATTTATTGAAATGAAATCTCTATTTTCGAATGCGGTTTGCTCTAGAACCTTCCACAGGCAAAGACAGAGATAGAGAGAGAGTGTCAGAGCAAGAGAGAGAGAGAGGGAGAGAGAGAGTCAGAGAGAGAGAGAGAGAGAGAGAGAGAGGGACTGAGAGAGAGAATGCGGAGAGAGAGAGAGTGCGGAGAGAGAGAATTCACATTCCCATTAACATTCACATTCACATTCACATTCACATTCACATTCACATTCACATTCACAATCACATTCACATTCACATTCACATTCACATTCACATTCACATTCACATTCACAATCACATTCACATTCACATTCACATTCACATTCACATTCAAGTTTTAAATTCACATTCGCATTCACATTCAAGTTTTAAATTCACATTCACATTCACATTCAAGTTTTAAATTCACATTCACATTCACATTCAAGTTTTAAATTCAAATGCAAATTAAAATTCAAATTCAAATTCAGATTAACATTGACATTGACATTCAAATTGACATTCACATTCACATTGACATTGACATTGACATTCACATTGAAATTCTCATTGACATTCACATTGACATTCACATTGACATTCACATTCACATTAACATTCACATTCACATTCACGTTCAGATTCAGATTCAAATTCAAATTAAAATTCAAATTCAAATTCAGATTAACATTGACATTGACATTCAAATTGACATTCACATTGACATTCACATTGACATTCACATTGACATTCACATTGACATTCGCATTGACATTGACATTGACATTGACATTCAACTTCACATTCACATTCACATTCACATTCACATTCCCATTCACATTCACATTCACATTCACATTCACATTCACAATCACATTCACATTCAAGTTTTAAACTCAAATGCAAATTAAAATTCAAATTCAAATTCAGATTAACATTGACATTGACATTTCTCATCGTTACATGCAAAAATAAAAAAGACATTTTTAAATAAATCTTTCCACATGCCGTAAGACGTATGTTCTTAATTGAGCTATACACTTGACCAAATCATATAGGACAGCAAAGGAAGAAAAGCGGGAGCGGGAGGGGGTGGGGGGAGCAAAGTAAATACATAAAATGTCTCACTTCTTTGCGGACTCGTATGCAAAATTTCGAATGCGGTTTGCTCTAGAACCTTCCACAGACAAATTTTTTTTTATTATAGAAAATCTCATATGAGATTTATTACAACATAATTACAAAACAGAAATACACTACATATAATACAGAGTATGAAGATTACAAAACAGAATAGGTTTCTTGTAGAAATACAGATATTATAATATTAACATATGATTAAAAGGAACAGTATATGAACAGAGAGGGAAGAGTAAAAAAAAAACTTATACTTTAAGGCCACAGCTTTTAAAAAATGATAACATGTAATGACAGGCCATAATATTAGGTTTGGCTATCATTACTGAGACATCCATTGGAAGCTGGAAGTCTATTTTACTGAGTTTGTTAATCAATGAGAGTCCCTCATCATTGTATAAATTACATTGCCACAAAACATGATTCAGCGACTCATCTCCATCCCCACAACTACACTCAGGATTATTAATGACACCAATGCGTGCTAGGGAAGAAGCTACATGGTAGTGGTCAGATCTACACCTATTTATACTGACAATGGTTGAACGGGATGAATTTAACTGAGAATACCAAGGAAGTCGATTTTCATTAAAATAATATCGAAAATAGGTTTTGCCTTTGAGAAGACCATCAGCCTTTTTAGAGGCGAGGGAGTTGTCAAACATTTTTGAAGAAAGACTCGAAGCAATCAGTGAAAGGAGTGCGGGAAATAGAAGGAACACTATAGAATGAAGCCTCCTTAGCTAAGAGATCAACTTTTTCATTTCCTGCAATCCCAATATGAGACGGAATCCAGTCGAACATAATGAAGCTAGACACATTATCATGGATGAAGGAATTATGTTTTTTTTTAATACTGAAGATATAGGGGTTAGTTTTAATGTCCATTTTAGCAGACTCGAGGCTTGTAAGAACACTTAATGCATCAGAAAAAATTATGAAGCTATGATTCTTATTGGCCACAGCAAAGTCCAGAGCATCATTAATGTCGATATACTCAGCCGTGAACACAGAAGCTTGCTTGTTTATACTTTTTTGTGAAGTCCAGTCTAAGAAAGGACAGTAAGCGGCGGAACCAACATAATTGCTCTCCCGACTCTTACTACCATCAATGTAGATAGCGACAGCTAAGTTATCCCTAATCAGTTCATTAACCATACTGTTGATGTCAACTGTATTATTTAACTTTGCAACGAGCCGTCGGCTCGTCGCGAGGCATCGAATAACCGACGAGTGCGAACGACTCATATTTATAACTTCTCGCGTACACCGCCCCGCGCCAATCACCGCCGCGAATTACCGCGCGCCAATACGCGGGCCATGCTCCCCACGTGCACCAGCGATCACGTGGGCTACTCCGAAGCGCTATAAAGGTCGCTCCAAGACGCCGAGCGAGCGGAGTTTGTCGGGAGCGGCCGACGTGAGCAGATCGAGCTCTACCAGTCCTTTTCAGGGCAAACAGGAACACCTGGGTAAACCGATCGGCCAGGGACGCAGCTGGCACTAACGAGCTCGCAAGACAAGCTCCTCCACGAGATCCCCCGGTGCACGGAACCGTCGTGCCGACGCCGTCCTGACGCGGTCCCGTCGCTTCGGAGAGGTGAAACACGCGTCTCCCGGGAACGCCCGGGAAGCGTGCCCCCGTACCGTGTCTCCCCGGTCCTCCGGCGGGAACGATACGGCACCATCCGATTCTCCGGCCGCGCGGTAGGGAACGTCAGGCCTCCGACGTTCTCCGAACACCGGTTACCTACACGGGTACAGTCCGGCGCCCGTGGGCAGAGTCGGCGATATTCGCAGGTCCCCGGGCCCTCCCGAGGAGCGAATCTCCGCAACGTGTCCACCCGGTCCTCCGGCAGGAACGTTGCGGCGCCCGCGCTGTCGGCGGCCGTACGGCGGCCCCGGCTCCTGTCCGATTTCCGATCCTTTTCTTTCTCTCGCTTCGCGTCGCGACGGGGTCCGATTGAAACGCGCCCGGGTACCGCGATTCGGCGTCCGAACATAATTTACCGTACTAGGGAGTAACGCGGGCTTCGACGCCAAATCACTTTGTTCTAGGAGCAGCGCATAAGCAAGGAGATCGCGGATGCGATAGCCCACGCGCGGGGCCATTAATCGATGACTCGTCGCCGCGACGCCGCCGTACCGCCAAGGAGCCACTTGGGTAGCCGCTCCGCTGAAAATGTGATCTCGCGAGCCGCGAGGAACCGACCGTGAAGAGCGTTGTTTCTTTTATTTTTCTTGTACGCCGGTTAGGTTCCGCATAGGCCGGAAATGTTTAATCAGTTGCCGAGAAGGCCGTTATTTTAGTGTTCTTTCTTTTTTTGTTGCCGGCTAGACCGGAGTTGATTAGTTAATCAGCGCGAAGCATTATATTTTCTTTAGTTTGTTATCACTTCGATTCGAGCTTCGAAACCAATCAGTTCCGGGGGTTGCGTGTGCCCCCGTCCGATTGTAACCCGGATTCTCAGGAGCCTCTCGTGGAGAGGGAATAAACGTTTATTTTTTACACAAAGCGATTTCGCAATTATTTCGTAATCCTGGTCACGACTGAGCTGTAGGCTAGCGAAATCGCGACGTTACAACTTTTTGTGGGAATTCCCAAAAGAACAGTTAATTTTAATTGTGGTAATAATCGTTTCAAAATCATGTCTGTAAATATTGAAATTATGAGATGATTCAATGTTGCATGAATCCGTCATCAGATCAATTATGCAATGTCTGAGTAAAAAATTAGATCTGTTACGTTTATTTTTTATAATATTGTAATAGCTTTTGATCGTTGAGAAGCCAAGAGAACTACTGTTGGATAGTGTTTTAGAAAGATGACAATAACATAAATTTGTAAAACGATCCTGTAGTAATGGAAGTTTAGATTCTGCTATGAGAATGTTTGTGGGGGTGCTGATGCGATACCCCAAAACCTGTGGATATGGTTTTAGGAAATAAATGTAATGAGAATGCGGTATAAATACAAATGTGAAAGACAATCTATGTTATGTTATTGTCATAGACTAAACGTGAGGAGAGAGAGTGATGAGCGTATGGAAGGGGAGTCTGTTGTCAACCGCCGAAGTGTGTTGTTGTGCTAGAGCGAGAGTAGAGATACGAGAGAGAGATAGAGTGAGATAGAAAGAGAGACTAAAGTATATGCGAGAGCACATGGTGTAAATAATTATTTCATTTATATATTACGGTGTTGGTACATATTCACTTTTTTGACTCAGTAAAATATATTATTTCTTTTTGCAAATCCATGCGAATTTATTGTGTTAAATCCACAAATGGTAGCAGAGGTCCGTGGTTGGTGAATAGAAGAGTAGAGAAAATTCGAGAACATGCTAGCGAGTGATCCGGCAGCCATGACAGATTCGTGGAAAATTACCACTGTCGAACTACTCGACGATCAAAACTATTTCCTGTGGAGAGAAAAAGTGGAAGGCATTTTGCGTTCCAAGAAATTATGGAAAAAAGTGATTGGGGTGAAATCGAAGGAAAAACCACTGGTGGGTGATGCTGAGTACGAAAAAAGATTAAAAGAGTGGAACGAGTGGAACGATGATAATTACGCGGCGCGTACGGTGATGATCAACACGATGAGCAGAGCACATATATTAAAATATAGTGGAGAGAAGAGTGCAGACAGACTATGGGCGAGAATAAAATCAGATATGGCCGCCGAAAGCGGAGAACTGAAGACAAGATCACTCAACGAATTGACGAACCTGAAGGTGAAAAAATCAGAAACCATTAATATGTACATAAACCGAGCAGAGGCGTTGGTGAACCAGTGTAGAGAGCTGGGAAAGAACATTGAAGACTATGAACTGAAAATGTATATTTTCAGAGGACTTCGATCCGAATACGATCAAAATGTTCGGATCTTAGAAATACAAAAGAACATATCGATCAATGATATCAGATTCGCCCTGAAAAAGGAAGATCAAAGAAGAGAAACGAGAGAAACAGATGAAAGACTATTTAGTAATAGTGAAACAGTTCAGAAAGTGTGAGAAGGACCAAAAAAACGAGAGGCCACATGGCAAAAGAATGCTTCAAGAGTCAACGCTGTTTCAACTGCCAGGGATTCAACCATATTGCTGCTGATTGCCCGGAGCGGAGAAGAAACACCTCGTCGGCAAGCAGAGGACGAGAAGGACATTTCAGAAGAGGAACTCCAGGCAGATGGGGAAGAAAACACAACATGCGAGAGGACAGTTCAAGGAGAGCGAATGAGGAAGCAGCCTTGAACGTGAAAGAAATTTCGTCAACAAATAGGTTGTGTGATGTATATGAGAGAAATGCGAGAGAAATGTGTGAGTATGAGAATGATAAATATCAAATTTGGTTATTAGACTCTGGTTCAACGAGTCACATGACTCAGAATGAATTTATATGTGAGAATATAATAAATGAAAAAAGACAAATCAGTCTCGCAGATAAAAATGGTAAATTGTTAATTTCTAAGGGTATTAGCGATGTATGTGTGAAACAAGCGGGCGGTGAAAAAAGAATAATATTAAAAAATGTATTATGCGTGCCTGATTTAAATTCAAATCTTCTTTCTGTCGCAAAAATTACAGATAATGGATACAATGTTACATTTAATAAATATGAAGCGATAGTATTTAAGGAACCTGGGGAGGTGATAATGTCTGCTGTTAGAATCGAGAACGCGTATTATGTGAGAACTTTTTTGGGAAAAGAGAAAGCTGCCACGACATCGACGCAAGAGGATACTTGGCACAAAAGAATGGGCCATGCAAACAATGAAGTAATCGAACAGATGAGAAGAGAGAAGCTAGTCACTGGAATAAGCGAAAAGAAAAAACAGAAGATGCGAACCGTGCATAGAAGGAAAGGCATGCAAGAAAACTCATAGAAGACTAGAAAAAGTAAGGACAAAGCGAATTATGGAACTTTGGCACACGGATTTGATAGGTCCGATCAAACCATCAACGTGTGGTAAGAAAAATTATATCTTGACCGTTATAGACGATTTCTCTAGGATGATTTTTGTTAGATTGCTGATGGAAAAAAGTGAAGCAGCAGAAGAAATGAAGAGACTGATCACTACTATGAAAAACCAAACTGAAAAGAAACTCAAGAGAATCAGATCTGACAACGGTGGAGAGTTTATAGGAAAAGATTTAAATAGATGGCTGACAGAAAAAGGCATTGTACATGAGCTGAGTCTCCCCCGTACGCCACAATGCAATGGTGTCGCTGAGAGATGTAATCGGACGATTATTGTGTGGCGGCCAACTTCCTACCTTCGCCACAAGATGGCCAGTAGAGACGAAAACCTTCTCGCTGGCACCTGATCCGCCACCCATTAATATATAAACAGTCCTCAACCGCCTTCCGACATTCTAGCGTCTAAGGCAGGGCCCGCTAGATAGCCTTGCTGATGAGTCCTCTAGCGGACCTAGGACGAAACGCTCCCTTTCCTTTTCCTCCTTCTCTCTATCTTTATTTTCACGAGCTCCTTTTCGCATATCATTTCTTGAGCTCCCACATTGTTGACACACGACTTTGAACATATAACGCAACAAGGAGGAGCCAACAAAATCCGGAGGATCATTCATTTGAGGATGAAGACACATCAATCGAGTGGGCATTACTTACCGCCGAGAATACGTAATCCCTCTCCTAGTGTGGCCACCTTCGCTTCGGACGACCTTACTAGGACAGCAGCATCTACGGCTCGAGATACGCTTGAGCGCGCGACTCACTGCTGCCTCGCTATCATGATGTGTTCACAATTTTTCCTAAGCAACGCGCTCTCTCACACACGCATATTTATCCCATCCTCCCCCCGGATTTTCATTTGATTATCGTTATTCACTGGCAAGGGGGTACTGTGGCGGCCAACTTCCTACCTTCGCCACAAGATGGCCAGTAGAGTCGAAAACCTTCTCGCTGGCACCTGATTCGCCACCCATTAATATATATATATATATACAGTCCTCAACCGCCTTCCGACATCCTAGCGTCTAAGGTAGGGCCCGCTAGATAGCCTTGCTGATGAGTCCTCTAGCGGGCCTAGGAGGAAACACTCCCTTTCCTTTTCCTCCTTCTCTCTCTCTTTATTTTCACGAGCACTTTTTCGCATATCATTTCTTGAGCTCCCACAATTGAAACGGTAAGAACAATGCTGGCAGATTCGAAGTTAAAATTACAATTCTGGGGAGAAGCGACAAACGCTGCGGCATACATACGGAATAGAATCAAGTCGCAAGTCCATGGAAAAACTCCGTATGAAATTTGGTATAAGAGAGTGCCAAATATAAAACATATGAAAAGGTTCGGATGTCTGGCATATGCGCTAAAAAAGAGAGAAACAAAGAAAAAATTTGAGTCGAAAGTAACGAGAGGTATATTTGTGGGATATAACGAAAATAAAACTTATCGTGTGTGCATACCTGAAAGGGATAGGGTTATGTGTGAGTGTGACGTAAGATTCATTGAAGAAAAGAATGGATCAGATTTGATAAACTGTAAACAAAAAGATAGAAATGAGATAAACCGTGAGATCAAATTGACTGTAATCGGACTGGATGCAGAAGAGGAAAATGAACAGGAAATAATTAATGAAGACTCACGGAACATGGAAGAGAATGAGATAATAGAAAGTGAGGAACAAGTGAATGATGAAGATGAAGATAGCGACTATGAGGATGCAAGACTGGAAGAAGTGAGAGAAGAAATCAGCACAGAAGGAATAGAACAAGAAGGAGAGGAGGAGAGAGAAGCAATGACTGCAACAATGAGAGTAGGAAGACCGAGAAATGTAACAAGTAAGAGAACATTTAAAGATACAAGAGAGAGAAAGAGAATACGATGAAAGAAATGTGAGGAAATCAGCGAGAATCGAAGCAAAAAGAGCAATGAAATGCTTTGATGATAACATACCAAGCACGGTAAATGAAGCACGACAATCATTGGAGTGGGAACATTGGAAAAATGCGATGAATGATGAAATGGCATCATTAAATAAACACAATGTATGGGAGATAGTCGATCGTCCAAAAGAAAAAAGACTAATAAAGAGTAAATGGATCTTAAACATGAAGAGAGATCCGGTTACAAGAAAAAGGGGATACACGGCGCGACTGGTCGCAATGGGATGTACGCAAAGACCTGGCTTTGATTATGAAGAAACATTTTCACCAACTATTCGATTAGAAACGATTAGGTTACTTTTTAGTGTGAGCGCAGAAATGAGCAGAAAGCTTAAAATATACGATGTAAAGACGGCTTTCTTACATGGATCACTTTATGAAGAGATTTACATGGAGATACCAGAAGGCTTTTTGAAAAATCCGAAGGAAAAGTATGTAAATTAAAAAGGAGCATCTATGGATTGAAACAAACAAGTCGCTGTTGGAACGAATACTTAAAAAACACTCTTTTGAGAATCGGTTTTAAACAGTGCACGTTTGATCCCTGTCTATTTTTTATTGGTAAAGGAAAGTAATTTCTGTATTGCGGGATTCATGTGGATGACATGACTGTGGTGAGCAGTTCGAACTCGTTCGAAGAACATTATATGAGAGAAGTGATGAGATATGTTGAATTAAAGGTTCTTGGTGAAGTCAAACAAATTCTAGGGATGGAGATTGACCAGAGAGATGGAAAATTGTTGGTAAACCAAAAGGGTTATATTGAAGACTTATTAAAAATGCATGGAATGATCGACTGCAATAAAGTGAGCACTCCGATGGATGTAAATCAGAAGTTTGATGAAGATGAGGGGAGTGACTCGTGCAATCAAAAGAGTTATCAAGAGTTACTTGGAAAATTAATGTATCTGAATGTTGGCACAAGGCCTGACATCTCGTATAGTGTCAGTTGTTTATCACAATTTAGTTAGAATCCGAAAAAGTATGCATTATAGTGCACTGAAGCGCATTCTAAGGTATCTAAAGGGAACAATTAACTATAAATTGGAATTTGGAAGAAAGAGTGCTGTAAAGGGCATAAAATGCGAGACAGAAGCATCGTGGGACAGCACAAGGGATGCGAAAGCGTTCAGTGGATTGCTTTTGTATAGGAACGATGACCTCATTCATTGGAAAAGCAAAAAACAAGGGACAGTTGTTCTGTCAACGACAGAAAGCGAAATAGATTCGATGCTGGATGGTGTGAAAGAAATGATTTGGTTGAATGAAGTGATGAGAGAAATCAGGATGTACGATGGAGAGTGTAAAGAGTTGAAGTGTGATAATTTGAATGCGGCGAAATTAGCGAATGGAGGCAGCTATAAGGCGAGAACAAAATTAATGAATAGAAAATGTCATTTTGTAAAAGACTATGTGAGAGACTTTATGATTAGAGTGATACATGTTCCAAAAGAAAAAATGTGGGCTGATTGTTTGACAAAAGGGCGAAACTTCCGTTTATAGCAAAAATCAGAATTCGATGAAATTTTGAAAATAGGTTCATTTTTGAATAAAATGACGATTGCCAGAAGGATTTTTCCCGTTTCGAAAATTTTTTTTTTATCATTTCAATGTTGCGCTCTAGCTTACCGACTATTGACTTACCGACTTTGTACTTTATATTCCTGCTGTGCGCATGCGTCTCTGTGATGTGAGAGTTTGTCAAATGCCTAACCTAACCTAACCTAACTTTTTTTTTTATAGTGCGGAAAAGCGTTACGCATACCCTGCCCCCCCCCAGGGTGCCAGGGTTATGTGGGACTTCCAGAGGACTCTCCGGCCAGCCTCTACCCACTAAAACCGCACTCCCACCTACGCTATTGTAAGGGGGGGCCAGGATCTCCGACAACTCAACTGGCCACCCCCTTAGCTAACAGACCGCCCTGGAGGGGAGTGAAGCTCCCCCCGTGCTCTACCTAATACCAGACCCCGGGCGGAGGGACCCTCCCGGTGTCCCCATCCCTGGAGCCTTCGAGTTGGGCTTCCCGAACCCCAGTTCGGTCCACCCACAGCTCCCGGAGCCTTCGTGCGCTACTCGGGGCAGCAGCAGTGTGTGACCTCCTAAGGGGGTCACCCACCACCGCCGCCCGACCAGGGCAAGAAGGCGCCGACACCGGCAAGGAAGGGTCGTCGGAGGCGCACTCGCACGCCTCGACCCTCCCCACCCCACCAAACGCGCCACCGCACCGGAGCCCGTCTCCGGTAGATGGCCGACACCCCCTACAAGGGACCGGGTAAAGGTCCCTCCGGGGTGCCGGTCCATCTCGGGGGGGGGGGAGAGTTTACCTCACCCCCAGGGGCCGGGGTCAGCTCATTCCTCCGGCCCCGCCATCCTCCGCCCTCCGGGGTGAGGGCAATCCACGGCCCCCCCACTACGGGGAGGCACAAGTTGACACGAGGAGGGGATCACTCCTCGCACCCTCCCCCCAGACGCCGCCCCCCCCACCTGGGGCACAGATGAACGACGGGGAGTGGACCCCCCTGCCGCCGCACTCCTACCTCTCGGCACCGCCCCCGTGTTCCTCCCTGGATTACGGGGCGGTGCCCGACGACGCGGGGGACGCCCCCCCGCCATCGCTCTCCTCGCCGAGCCCGGGTCCCTTTCCCGGGCTCGCTCGGCGGCCTCCTTCCGAGACATCACAGTCTCACAGAAGGAGGCCACCGCCATCTACGACCTCTCGCTCTCGATCAAGTGGTCGGCCAAGACCGGGAGCGAGTAGTCCCACCCTTCCACCGCGGATCTAAGGACACGACGCGGCTCTGCCCATGCCGGGCACTCCTCCAGAGTATGCCGCGCCGTGTCCACCTCCTCGCCACAGTGGTGACACTGTGCCGCTGGCTCTCTCCCCACCCAATGTAGGTACTCACCGAAACAACCCTTTCCGGTGAGCACCTGGGTGAGGTGAAAGGTTAACCCAATTCGACTCCTGCACCAGTCCTCGAACCGGAGCAGGAGGGCCCGGACGAGTGGACGATCTGAGGAGGCCAACATTTGCCTCCATCGGTCGAACACTTCCTGTCGTGCCTGGCGCTTCAGATCCTCGATCTCCTGTCCCTCCTCGTCTGTAAGCTCCACCACATAGGGGCGGCGGAACCGGCGAGTGATCTGATATACAGTCGCCCGTTCCGCCGTCTACAATTGAAGGGGCGGAGCAACAGCCAGGAGGCCCGCCACCTCGGTGGAGATGGTGCGGTAACCCCGTATGATCTGCAGGGACAGCCCGCGACGAACCCTCTCAAAGAGTTGTCGGGATCGCCGGCTGACCTCGAGCGAGCGGTACCATACGGGGGCCCCATAAAGGGCAATAGACCGCACCACACCCGAATAGAGGCGGCGGACCTTCATCTGGGGGCCCCCGATATTGGGCAGCAGCCTGGCGAGAGCGGCTGCTGTCCTCTCCAATCGGGGGGCCAGGAGACCGAAGTGTTCTTCGAAGCGACATCGACCGTCGAGGATCAGGCCCAGATATTTCATCGTGGGCTTGACCTCGACGGGGGTATCGACGACCCGGATCCGGAAATCTTGGGGCGGCCGCCGCGACCGTGACGGTTTGTACATCCAAATCGCCTCGGTCTTCGCGGCGACCACCACCAGCCCCATAGCCCGAATCCGGCCAACGACACAGTCCAAACCTTTTTTTTTTTTTGAGTTGGGGGAAATCCGATTAGTGGATAACCATCCTTGCCGCCGAAGGCAAGGATGACCAATGTCGGTCTTGGTATAATCGTTACCGACTAAAAACCCCAATAGTCGTCCCTAGACATTTACTGCAGGGACCCAGGATCACGTTAGTACTCAACTGGGCCCCCGCTGTCCCTTGATGAGACATCCCCTGGCAACCCCCCTTAGCAACCGGACGAGCAGCCGACGACCAGGCTCCTTGTCCCCCTTCCCATGGGTCGCCCGTTGGAAGATCTCGAGTTCGGCTCGAACTCCCCCTGCGACCCCCGGCGACCTCCGTCCCCGAACCCTTCCACTGCCGAAACAGCGTCGAGACGAGGAGGAAGGCCGCCGCACGCGTTGAGATGGGCTCCTCGGAAGGATGCATTTCGCACACCATCTCGCACCATTTCGCACTCGAATCTCCTCAGTGGTGCAGCCAGCCACACCAGCGAGGGCATCTCGGATCGTCTCGGGAGTCGAACAAACGTCCAACCCCCGAAGCCGAACCTCGGCCATTCGAGTAGGAGTACTCACCGTCACCCCCGTCCCCTCGAGCGCCGCCTTCATGCGCTCGGCGATGGCAGCCGCCTTCGTACGACCACCCTCCCCGGCCACCCTCATCATGAGGGCACCGGTTCGGGCTCGCGCGAAGGTCAGCCCTTCGGTAACGCCGACCTCTTCCAAGGAGAAGGACGACGTCACCTTTTCCATCGCGGAGGCATAAGTGGCCTTGCACCCCGTCGGCACGGCCATAACGACCGCTGCCGACCTAGGCGGCTTCGGCGATTTCGCCGATTTGGCCGCCACCTTCCCGTCGGGTGCTCGAAAAACCTTTTTTTATTGTGGGGAAATGCTATTCGCATTCCGTAGATCTATGACCTTCCTCGGGGAGGGGAAATCCCTCCCCAAGGCTACTCAGTAAAACCCCACACCCGCCTAAGCTAATGTAAGGGGGAGGCCAGGATCTCTACCGAACTCAACTGGCCACCCCCTTAGCTGACATGCATCCCAGGGGGAGTTGTTAGCTCCCTCACCATACTCTATAAGACCCCGGGCGGAGGGACCCGCCCGGTTTCCCCATCCCTGGAGCCTTCGAATTGGGCTTCCCGAACCCCAGTTCGGTCCGCCCACAGCTCCCGGAGCCTTCGTGCGCTGCTCTGAGCAGCAGCAATGTGTGACCCCCTGAGGGGGCCACCCACCGCCGCCGCCCGGGCAGGGCAAGAAGGCGCCGACACCGGCAAGGGAGGGTCGTCGGAAGCGCCTACGTGCGCCCCGACCCTCCCCACCCCACTCCCCACGCGCCACCACCCCGGAGCCCGCGTTTGGGAAGTGGCCGACACCCCCTCCACCGGGTACCGGATAAAGGTTCCTTTGGGGGTGTCGGTCCACATCGGGGGGAGTTTAACCCCTCCCCCCAGGGAGCCAGGGTCAGCTAACTCCCCTGGCCCCCACGTCCGCCGCCCTCCGGGATGAGGGCACCATTCTGCGACGCGGAGGTCGGCCCCGCCGCCTCCGAGTCGCCATCGGGACAAAACCCCCTGCCCCTCCCCTACGGGAGGGCGAAATTTGACGCTGGGAGGGGATCACTCCCAGCGCCCTCCCACCATTCACCGCCCCCCTCACCTGGGGCTGAGAGCCGCCACGGGGGGATGTCCCCCGCGTCGCTCTCCCATCTCTCGCCCTTTCCACCCCTGTCCTCCCTGGATTGGGGAGCGGGGCTCCACGACGTCGGGGACGTCCCTGCGTCGTTCTCCTCCTCGCTGAGCCCGGATCTCTCTCCCGGGCTCGCTCGGCGGCCTCCTTCTCTGACATCACTGTCTCGCAGAAGGAGGCCACCGCCTTCCACGACCTCCCGCCCCCGACCAAGTGATCGAACAAGATCGGGAGCGAGAGGTCCCACCCTTCCACTGCGTTCTGCAGGACACGACGCGGCTCTGCCCATGCCGGGCACTCCTCCAGAGTATGCCGCGCCGTGTCCACCTCCTCGCCGCAGTGGTGGCACTGCGCTGCCGGCTCCCGCCCGAATCTATACAGGTACTCACCGAAGCAACCGTGTCCGGTGAGCACCTGCGTCAGGCGGTAGGTCAACCCTACCCGACTCTCGCACCATCTATGGAAGATAGGCAAGAGGGCCCGGACCACCGGACGACTCGAGGAGGCTAGCATCTGCCTCCATCGAGCGAACGTGTCTAACCGGGCCTGGCGTCTCAACACCTCGATCTCTTCCTCCTCAGCGTCCGTGAGTTCCACCCCCGGGGGACGATGGAATCTGCGGGCGATACTATAAGTTGTCGCCCGCTCCGCCGCATCCAAACTGAGGGGCGGAAGCACGGACAGGAGGCCCGCCACCTCGCCCGAGATGGTGCGGTAACCCCGTATGATCCGCAGGGCCAGCCGGCGACGCACTCGCTCCAAGAGCACGTTGGCACGCCGGTCGGCCACGATCGCGTGGGACCACACGGGGGCCCCATATAGGGCAATAGACCGCACCACCCCCGCATAGAGGCGGCGGACACTATCCTGAGGACCCCCGATGTTGGGCAGCAGCCGCGCCAAGGCAACCGCTGTCCTGTCTAGACGGGGGCCCAAGAGACCGAAGTGCTCCTCAAAACGCCATCGGCCGTCGAGTATCAAGCCCAGGTACCTCATCGTGGGCTTGACCTCGACGAGGGTATCGACGACCCGGATCCGGAAACCTTGGGGCGGCCGCCGCCACCGAGACGGTTTGTACAACCAAATCGCCTCGGTTTTCTCGGCAGCCACTACTAGCCCCATATCCCGGATCCGGCCAACAACGCTGTCCAGGGCGGACTCCACGAGGCGACCCGTGTCTCCCCACTCCATCCCCACGGCGTACACCAGGGTGTCATCCGCATAGCAGATGACACCCGCGCCGGGGGGGAGGGGAACCCGCAGAACCGCGTCATAACCAAGATTCCAAAGGAACGGCCCGAGGACCGAACCCTGCGGAACCCCGCGACGCATCTCCCTCTGGTAAGCGGTCCCGCACCGGCCGGTGAAACCCACCTCTGCTGCGGAGGTAGTCCCTAAGCACGTCCCGGAGATAGAGAGGGACCCGAAAATACTCAAGGGCCCTCTCTATCTCCTTCCAGGGCAGGGTGTTGAATGCATTGGATATGTCCAATGACACGGCGATCAACACCCCGCCCTGTGCGACAGCCCCTTCACGGAGGAGGCGCAGACGCTCTAAAGCGTCTATAGTAGAGCGCCCCCTCCGGAAGCCGAACTGGTTGTCGCTCAGATCAGGACCACCCCGCGACAGGTGCTCTCGGAGGCGGGCAGCTAATATTCTTTCGAACAGCTTGCCCGCCTCATCGAGTAAACATACCGGCCGGTATGCAGAGGGAGAGTCCGCAGGTTTCCCACTCTTACGGAGGAGAACCAGGGTCGCCTCCTTCCACCTCTTAGGGAAGGTTCCCCGGCTCAGGCATTCGTTTAGAATGTTCCTGTAAGCCGGGGAGAGGACCTCCATCGCCAAGACCATTATGCCGCCGGGAACGCCATCCGGACCTGGGGCTTTCTTGCCACTGTCTCGGCGCTCCCGGAGAGCCACCTCGAGCTCCCACCCGGTGACCCGGAGCTCTTCCGACCAATCGTTGGCCGGGCCAGGGACGCGAACTGCCCCCTCCGCCCCCCCATCGTCGAGGGGGAAGAGAGTACCGACAACGCGTCCCAAGAACTCCGGATCCATATTCTCCGTGATAGGGGGTGGGCCCTCGAAAAACCTACCCTAACCTAACCTAGTAGTAGTAGTAGTAGTCATCGATTAGCCGGGGAAGGATGGATCGGCCATCCCTCGCTTCCTTAGGGCACACCGGATCGTTATCACCAGTTTCACAAGCGGCGCTACCGGCTCTCGGCCCTTTAACGGGTTGCAGTTATCCATTCGTTTTTCAGTCGTTCATCTGTTTTATATGGCCCGGGCCGCTTTCAGAGTCTTCGACCTACTAGACGGGATGGTCATCATTGATGAGCGGGCCATTCTACCTAACTTTTGAGTTTTTGAGCTGTTTTACGGCTCGGAGCGAACGTTGGACCCTCTCACCTTCAGACCTGCAGGGTGTCTCGCCTGCACCTTTTGACTCCCCCCGACTTCACCATATTTCCATGTTGAGTATGTCAAGTATTGAATCCCGTCCCTACTCTGTTTCCTGCTAGTCTGGAAACTTACCCTCTCCCATCCCTGGGCTATTCCCTTGCCTAATCTGTGAGTCTATTTTTTGGATGAGTCAAAAAAAAAAAAAAAAAAAAAAAATGCAAGGGAACCGTGATGCCTGGCATATGTGCGTTTGGGAGGAAGTTACTTCAACTTCGGGTCCGATCCGACTTCATCGAAATCTTGATTTGGGTCAAGATATCAATTCCATTCGGTCTTCACCTGCCGAGCCTATTTCGCGTGGGGGTTAGGGGGAAGGATTCATCAACTTTGCCGAAATCTGTCTCCTGGGAGGTTAGATATCAGTTTCATCGAGATCTTCCCCCTGGGTGGGCTTGACATACTATAGGAGAATATGGCTGATTTTTGGATGTGACCATCATCCTCAGGTATTGTCAGTGTTCAGCTTGTCGCTCCGTCCACTAGACCGTCCCCTTAAAGGTTTGTTTTTTCCATTGTGGTTTGCACGGCATAAGTGTATGCGATTTTGTTTATAGAGATGCTGGTTATGTTTGGGCAAAACCAAAGTGCTGTCTCTTTTTCCTGAGTCTCTTCGATTGCCCTTTAGAGAAGGCTTTTCCTAGTCTTCAGTGTCCTCTTCCGGGTGGTCATCTTACGGTCATGGTGAGTCAATCGTTGTGCTAGGGAGTTTGCCTAGCTGATTGCCCACTCATGAACTAAGTTCGCAGCCGTTCGGAGACTGTTGTTTGTTCTTTTAATTTGTCTTATTGACTTCTATGTTTGATTTTTCTTATTCTGTTTCGTATTTTTGGTTTGGTTTTTCCAATAATGGAGGTTCCATTGTTCCGTTATTTATAGAGGTTTGATTATCTTTTGTAATCAAATCTTGTCACTTTTTCTTATTCTTTTCGGTTGCCCTTTAGAGAAGGCGTTTCTATGTCTTCAGAATCCTCTTCCGGGTGGTCAGCTTACGGTCATGGTGAGTCAATCGTTGTGCTAGACAGTTTGCCTAGCTGATTGCCCACTCATGAACTAAGTTCTCAGCCGTTCGGAGACTGTTGTTTGTTCTTTTGATTTTGTCTTATTTCTCTTTCTTTTGTGTTTCGTATCCGTATTTGGTTGCGGATATTCCGTGTGTTTGGTTTTTCCAATGATGGAAGTTCCATTGTTCCGTTATTTTAGAGGTTTGATTATCTTTTGTAATCAAATCTTGTCTCTTTTTCTTATTCTTTTCGATTGCCCTTTGGAGAAGGCGTTTCCTGGTCTTCAGAATCCTCTTCCGGGTGGTCAGCTTACGGTCATGGTGAGTCAATCGTTGTTCTAGGCAGTTTGCCTAGTTGATTGCCCACTCATGAACTAAGTTCGCAGCAGTTCGGAGACTGTTGCTTATTCTTTTGGGTTTGTCTTTTTCCTCTTTCTTTGTGTTTTGTATCCGTGTTTGGTTGCGGATATTCCTTGTGTTTGGTTGCGGATATTCCGTGTGTTTGGTTTTTCCAATGATGGAAGTTCCATTGTTGCGTTATTTAGATGTTTGATTATCTTTTGTAATCAAATCTTGTCTCTGTTTCTCATTCTTTTCGATTGCCCTTTGGAGAAGGCGTTTCTATGTCTTCAGTCTCCTCTTCCGGGTGGTCAGCTTACGGTCATGGTGAGTCAATCGTTGTGCTAGGCAGTTTGCCTAGCTGATTGCTCACTCATGAACTAAGTTCGCAGCCGTTCGGAGACTGTTGCTTATTCTTTTGGGTTTGTCTTATTGACTGTTTGTTTGTCTTGTGTATTTCATATCCGTGTTTTGGTTGCGGATTTTCCGTTTGTTCAGTTTTCCATACTGGAAGTTCCATTGTTCCGTTATTTTAGAGGTTTGATTATCTTTTGTAATCAAATCTTGTCTCTTTTTCTTATTCTTTTCGATTGCCCTTTGGAGAAGGCATTTCTTTGTCTTCAGAATCCTCTTCCGGGTGGTCAGCTTACGGTCATGGTGAGTCAATCGTTGTGCTAGGCAGTTTGCCTAGCTGATTGCCCACTCATGAACTAAGTTCGCAGCCGTTCGGAGACTGTTGTTTGTTTTTTGATTTTGTCTTATTTCTCTTTCTTTTGTGTTTCGTATCCGTGTTTGGTTGCGGATATTCCGTGTGTTTGGTTTTTCCAATAATGGAAGTTCCATTGTTCCTTTATTTTAGAGGTTTGATTATCTTTTGTAATCAAATCTTGTCTCTTTTTCTTATTCTTTTCGGTTGCCCTTTAGAGAAGGCGTTTCTATGTCTTCAGAATCCTCTTCCGGGTGGCCATCTTACGGTCATGGTGAGTCAATCGTTGTGGTAGGCAATTTGCCTAGTTGATTGCCCACTCATGAACTAAGTTCGCAACCGTTCGGAGACTGTTGTTTGTTCTTTTGATTTTGTCGTATTTCTCTTTCTTTTGTGTTTCGTATCCATGTTTGGTTGCGGTTATTCCGTGTGTTTGGTTTTTCCAATGATGGAAGTTCCATTGTTCCGTTATTTTAGAGGTTTGATTATCTTTTGTAATCAAATCTTGTCTCTCTTTCTTATTCTTTTCGATTGCCCTTTAGAGAAGGCGTTTCTTTGTCTTCAGTTTCCTCTTCCGGGTGGTCAGCTTACGGTCATTATGAGTCAATCGTTGTGCTAGGCAGTTTGCCTAGCTGATTGCCCACTCATGGACTATGTTCGCAGCCGTTCGGAGACTGTTGTTTGTTCTTTTGATTTTGTCTTATTCCTCTTTCTTTTGTGTTTCGTATCCGTGTTTGATTGCGGATATTCCTTGTGTTTGGTTTTTCCAATGATGGAAGTTCCATTGTTCCGTTATTTTAGAAGTTTGATTATCTTTTGTAATCAAATCTTGTCTCTCTTTCGTATTCTTTTCGATTGCCCTTTAGAGAAGGCGTTTCTTTGTCTTCAGTTTCCTCTTCCGGGTGGTCAGCTTACGGTCATGATGAGTCAATCGTTGTACTAGGCAATTAGCCTAGGTGATTGCCCACTCATGAGCTAAGTTCGCAGCCGTTCGGAGACTGTTGCTTGTTTTCCTTTTGGTTTTGTCTTATTGACTGTTTGTTTGTCTTTTGTATTTCATATCTGTGTTTTGGTTGCGGATTTTCCGTTTGTTCGGTTTTTCCGTACTGGAAGAACCATTGTTCCCTTATTTTAGAGGTTTGATTATCTTTTGTAATCAAATCTTGTCTCTCTTTCTTATTTTTTCGATTGCCCTTTGGTGAGGGCATTTCTTCGTCTTTAGTTTCCAGTTTGTTTTCTTTTTGGTTTTGTCTTATTGACTCTTATGTTTGTTTATTCTTTCTTAACTCCCGGCTAGGCTCCAGTCAGCTGGGAGTAGCGGTTCTTCCGCGTTAAACATGTGCGTGTTGCCACGCACAGAGGTCAGGTACTAACATATCTCCCAGCCCCGGTCGGGAGGATACTACTCCTCCCTTGGTTAGTCTCCGGGGAGTATCCACCATGCACCGGCCGCATCCACATTCATACACACATTCACACACACATTCACCCAATACCCAGGGGTACTCCCCGAGTACACCCCTTGCTCCGTTAGCACACGCCGAAGCGTGTCCCAGGGACCACCACGAGGAGGTGGAGCAAGAGGATTTAGGATATGGACCACTACCACTGTAGTCATACCCTCCAATGGATCCGAGTCACCATTGGAGAGCCCCATACCCCTGAGTCCCCTAACCTAACCTAACCTAACCTAATCCTCTTTAGTTCAAAGTAATACATATATAAGGTAAACTTGAAATTTTTTAAAAACTACTCCTGGATTGTCGTGTTTTTCTATTTGAATTAACCCAAGTTCTCTCACCCATTCTAGTGTCGAGTCAAAATCTTTCATTTTATTAACAATATAAAACAAATTTAAATGACTCATTGTTAACCTATACAACTTGTACAACTATGAAAGCACTTCACAAACTCTCACATCACACAGACGCATGCGCACAGCACAAACATAAAGTACAAAGTCCGTAAGTCAGTAGTGGGTAAGCTAGAGCGCAACATTGAAATGGTAAAAAAAAATTTTTTCGAAACGGGAGAAATCCTTCTGGCAATCGTCATTTTAGTCAAAAAAGAACCTATTTTCAAAATTTCATCGAATTCTGATTTTTGCTATAAACGGAAGAACAGCCGACAAAAGCGTTGAATGGACCTACTTTAACAAATATTGTAAAACATTTCTTGTGTGTTGAAGAGTGAATAAAACCAAGGGGGGAGATTGTGGATATAGTTTTAGGAAATAAATGTAATGAGAATGCGGTATAAATACAAATGTAGAAGACAATCTATGTTATGTTATTGTCATAGACTAAACGTGAGGAGAGAGAGTGATGAGCGTATGGAAGGGGAGTCTGTTTTCAACCGCCGAAGTGTGTTGTTGTGCTAGAGCGAGAGTAGAGATACGAGAGAGAGAGTGAGATAGAAAGAGAGACTAAAGTATATGCGAGAGCACATGGTGCAAATAATTATTTCATTTATATATTACGGTGTTGGTACATGTTAACTTTTTTGACTCAGTAAAATATATTATTTCTTTTTGCAAATCCATGCGAATTTATTGTGTTAAATCCACAAAGCCAGCCTTATCGCTGCAAACTGAACTCTTTCAAGTCGCTCTAAATTTTTTCGCCTGGTAGAGGAAAAAATCAAACTACCATATTCCAGGATGGAACGAACAAAACTTTTATATAAAATCAAGATGTGCCTCATAAGAACTTGATAATGTTGAGAGACCTCATGGACTTTTTAATAATGAAATCAATATGAGGTGTAATCGTCATTTTATAATCGAAAATGATTCCTAGAAACCGGGCACATGAGCTGGAAGTAATAGTAGTATCTTGAATTTGAATTTTAGTATGACCTGGAGCAATTTTTTTATTATTAAAATGTAAAAGAACCGTTTTATTTGGAGATAATTCTAAGCCCAGGTCAAAAAGGTTGCGTTGAATACTTTGGATAGCTTTTTCAATAGCCCTTACAGCTCTACCGTTAGAAGAAGATTTAATATAGACGGCTAAATCATCAGCGAATTGTGATACAGAAACGCTACTCTGAACATCCAGTGCAATATTAGAAACATACAATATATATAATAAAGGACTTAGAACTCCTCCCTGAGGAACACCTTTAAATGTGATCCTAGGAATATCATCCGTAGTTGAAGAGAAAATAAGTCTACCATACGTCAGGAATTTATCAAAATTCAAAATACTTGTAGAGCACCCAAAAGAAACCAGCCTAGATAGCAACAAGTCAGTGTTTACGTTATCAAAAGCACCCTTAACATCCAAAAAAGCAGCAATGACCTCTTTTTTCAGAAAATGCTTCGTCAACTTTCAGAGCCAAGTTCATTGCATTGTCAATGCACGATTTTCCTTTACGAAAGCCATGTTGATTTATAGGTAACAGACCTTTATTTTCCACCCACCATTGCAAGCGGTTTTTAATTAGGGTTTCATATATGTTTGAGACTGGCGCGTCCAGCCGCCATGTCTGCTTCGAGACGCTGCATTTTCCCGCTAGACGCCGCGCCACCGCGATCCCGCCAAGCGATCGACCAATCAGCGGCGCCGCGGAAATTGCGTGGGCACGTTATCGACCCTCCATTGGTCAAGGCCCAATCTCGATCCTTCTGGAATGCTCGCGAATGCTCCACCGGAAGCATGACGTCAGACGAATATTCCAGAAGGATCGACCCAAATAAAAGAGAGAGAAAGCCAACGGTTTTCGCTAATCGTATTACGCAACCATTCAGCTATTCGAGTCACGTCACACAATCATATTTTCAAGTTCTCATTTATTTAATATTCATTTACAGTATTCTTCTTACGATCTATTGTTCGACAATTTGTATTCTTTAATTACAAATATAGTTATTTATTGTAAATCCGGATTTATCACCCTTTTCTATCCAACTCTCAACCCATTCAAAATCACCGTTACATCCATACCACATTCTCACACAATCATACAGTCCACACACTTATCTCATTCACCCACGCAACTCCAATTTGCATTTCGTTCGTCATCCATACCGCTTCCTTTACAATATAGCTTACATAAGCATGAAGTGAGTGAAATTGGGCGAAGCCCCATCCCATCATCTTTAGGAATAAAAATAACGAATGAGTTTTTCCAGGAAGTAGGATAATCACTTGTAGTGTGCATGAGATTAAAAATATTCAACAACTCCGATATAAAAATGTCAGGGAGCTTCTTAAGGATTTCAAAGTCGATCCCATCCATACCAGGAGCAGAAGATGACTTTTTTTAGGAAAGTGCTGTGATGAATTCAGAAAAAGAAAAACAAGTATCAAAAAAAATATTAGGTTGTGAGGCAGGAAGCATCAAAGGATCGGTCGGAACCCAAGGGGGGCATAATTTATCAAGAGCAACTTCATCATCATTGCGATCGCGTAAATAAGTGGAAATATGTTGTGGACGAACTTTAACCCAAGTATTCTTGAAGACTTTGCATTTGTTCCAAACAAAACTGGGATCTGTCTGGTAATTGATACTTTCGGCAAATTTTCTAAAGTGAGCTCTTTTTTTGAGCTTGAACAATTTAATAGCTTGTAACAGACCTGCAGGTACCAGGCCTGTTACTAAGCGATACGATCGCCGAAACTCCCGAACCGCACCGAATACGACCGAAGCCGACCGAACCGTACCGATTCTCGAAACGCCGAGAAACTTCGACGTCACCCCCGCGCCGCGCCGCGGAGGAAATAAAAACCCGTGAGACACAGAGCGCGCTCTCTTACGTATCCGATCCTCGAAAGAGTACAGATCGATAAGTGAATCTTTACGGTAGCATCGCTTACAATCATCGCCCGGGTACCTCCACTCGTAACGAGCCGCAGGGACACGGACAGGATTGTAAGTATCCGATCACGTAGCATTCACTTTCCGAATCCTTCGCGAACCCCTCGGAATACGTTGCGACAACGTTCGATGGGGGCACGCGCTCGCGACCAACCCCTTCCACGTGCCGCGTTGTAACAACGGCCACATTTTCCTGATCCGAGAGTGAAGCGGTCCGCCTGACCACGGCTAGCGTCGCCACGACGATTTCCGGTGTCGATGGTCGAGGACCATCGGCCTAAGGAGAAATTTCCTTGGTTTTGGAAGGCGGAGACCGCGAGTCACTACGGAACACTCTAGTCGAGACGACTTCGAGACAACCCGATTCCCTCTCCCGACCGGTACACGTGAGAGCCGTCGAAACGACGCCCGACCTGGAAAGGTTTAATTGTCGTAACGATAAACGTCGAGACGACGAACCGACGACGACGAGCGGGAGTGTGAACACCGACCGATATAACGGACTCGCGTACGATAACGTGACGCGTTCCCCGCGAACCCGGAAGCAACCCGCGGACCGTGAGTGAGCGAGTGCGTAGGAGTGAAAATTAGCCGACAGTGCGCTGTTTATTTCATCCCGAACGACTTCCGATCTTTCCTCGCGTTCCCTACCGCGAACCCTGGTCCGGCGAGCAATATTCGGCCGCGAGGAACCGCTGCAACGAGCCGCCGGTAAAACGGACTCGTTACATGGCGCCCGAACAGGGACAGTGAAAAGTGGACAGTGCGAAGTGGACAGTGGAAAGTGCATAGTGAAAAGTGCGAATACCATCGAGACCGGCCACGTGGCAAATCGGCCATCTTAGGTTAACCGGTCGCGAACGGGAAGCAAGGCGCGCGCCGCCATCTACCGGTCCGCCCGCGAAGTAGTGCCGGTACACGAACGCCGCCGGAAGACGACGCCGCGAACCACCGGTATAAACAGAGAAACGTCAAAACGAGAGCAAAACGAAAACGAAAACGGTACATTCGCCGCGCACCGCGATCGCGGCTACGAGAACCTCGCACCGAAGCAACGCGATTGTAACGGACACGGTCGCTACTGCTCGAACGAATGAAGCGGATCAAATTGACGAAGGAGCAACTGATCGCCGAGCTTCAACGCAGCAATCTGCCGCCTCCGGGCATGTCAGACGAACTGAGGAAACGGCTGACGGAATATATACAAGAGCAAACCGACGATCCCGACACCATGACGGACCCTAAGGACGGCGCCGTTACGCGAAGCATGGCCGGCAACGACAAAGTGGCGGTGCCCGGGGAAAGGGCCGACTCGAACCGTAACATCGATCGACTACGGAAGTCGGGGTGCGTCACCGACGGCAAGGACCCGTTCGCGTTCCTAGAGAGGGTGTCCGAGCTGAAGAGATCCTTCGCCATCACCGACGAGGAATTGCTCCGCGGTGCACCAGAAATGTTGCAGGGACAGGCACAGGCGTGCTATCGCAACGAACAGGACGATATAAAAACCTGGGAACAATTCGCGGAGAAGTTCCTGGCCGTCCACACACCGAAACGCTCACGATTTCAACGAGTGCAAGCGGTGCGAGATAGAGTACAGCGCCGAGGGGAATCGTTCGTCGAGTACATGACCGCCGTAACGACGCTCATGAGGCGGGCCCAAATGCCCATGGCTGATCGTCTCGAGATGCTGCACGAGAACATGCGGACCGACCTGAGACGACACATACAACTGCAGGATGTGCACGACGTACAGGACCTGATCGACCGAGCTCGACACATTGAGGAATGTGACGAGAAGGATGAACGCGCGGCACGCCCTGCGAGATCGACCACTGAAATCGCGGCCGCCACGACCGGCGCCGACCGAGACGCCCAGAGGACGACGCGCCCCGAACCGATAGCGACCCGTCTTTCACGCTTGAGCCTCACACCGACCAACACACCGAATAACCGAGCGGGGCCTGAGGAATACAGTCCGGAAACGCATTGTTGGCGCTGTAAGCAACGCGGCCATAGGCGTTTCGAGTGTCGAAACGCGTATCGGTAGTTTTGCTCGCGATGCGGCCGCGACGGCACGCTAACGCAGGACTGTCACCCACCGAGAAACGGACAGCTGGGCCCACCGTCGACGGACGACCGGCGGGCCCAACAATAGAACTATCGGGAGGAATCCGTTACACGCCCCGACCGCTGCTGCCGATCCGAATCTTGGGACGTGAAATCGACGCTCTGCTCGATACCGGCGCGCAGCTGTCGTGCGTCAACGAGGAAGTGCTCGCCTGGGCCTGCGCGAAGGGATTCCGACCGGACGCGAACACCAACCGAGTCAGCCTCGCCGACGGGTCGGACACCCACCCAACTGGACGGATACGACTGCCATTCCAAACGGAGGATGGCGACTGGAGCGCGACCTTTACGATACTGCCGAAGATGGGGATACCAGTGCTCCTCGGTATCCAGGCGATCGCCACCCTCCAACTTACCTTCCGGCCACCACATGAGGTCGCCGCTTGGCCGGAGGTGTGCCATGCCACTCCTTGCCTGCAACTCGGCCTGCGGAAGTTATCCGATACCGACCGCTCCCCGTTTGAAACGTTCCTGAGCGCCGAGATGCAACTGTTCGAGTCCGTACCGGGAAAAACCTCGCTCGTACAGCACCAGATTAAACTGACCGACGAGACTCCGGTGAAACAACGCTACCGCCCCCGCAACCCAGCAATGCAAGCCATTATCGACGAGGAGGTCACGAAGATGCTGAAGGACGGAGTGATCGAACCTTCTAGCAGCCCGTGGAGTTCACCAGTGGTGGTCGTGAAGAAGAAGGACGGTCGCCACCGATTCTGCGTTGATTTCCGCAAGTTGAACGAACGGTCGGAAAAGGACGCGTACCCACTACCGCATATCCAGGCGACCCTCGATAAACTCCGAGGCGCCAGGTTCCTTACGACCCTGGATTTAAAGAACGGCTATTGGCAGGTGCCACTCGGAGCCGCCAGCCGACCACTCACCGCCTTCACCGTACCCGGACGGGGACTTTTTCAGTTTACGGTCATGCCGTTCGGGCTCCACTCCGCCCCCGCGACGTTCCAACGACTATTGGACCAGGTCATTGGTGCGGAGATGGAACCGCACGCGTTTGCGTACTTGGACGTCATCATTGTCGTCAGCCGAACGATCGACGACCACCGTCGCCACCTCCAGGACGTCTTCCGCCGCCTGCGCACCGCCGGCCTCCGGCTTAATCGAGATAAATGCCGTTTTTGCGTTGACCACCTCCGATACCTGGGGCACATAGTAGACCAACAAGGGATCCGGACCGATCCCGAAAAGACCGAGGCCATCGCACAAATCCCGGTGCCCAAGACGATACGAGACGTGCGCCGATTTCACGGCATGGCCTCCTGGTATCGGCGTTTCGTACCCAATTTCGCGGAAGTGATGGAACCACTAACCCGCCTGACCAGGAAGAACGCGAAATACATACTCGCTTGCCCGGACTTTGCACAACCGTTTACACTCCAGACAGACGCCAGCGATACCGGACTGGGGGTGGTGCTGACCCAAGGCGCTGACGACGGCGAGCGAGTCATCGCCTACGTGAGCCATACGCTGAGCGAAATCGAGCGCAAGTACAGCGCGACCGAGAAGGAGTGTCTCGCCGTGGTGTGGGGCATTCGCAAGATGAAGCCATACCTCGAAGGGTACCAGTTTACAGTCGTCACCGATCACCAGGCCCTCAAATGGCTCCGACAGATGGATAACCCGACGGGTCGTCTCGCACGCTGGGCCTTGGAACTCCAACAGTACGACTTCGAGGTTAAATACCGACCCGGCAAGCTGAACCACGTGGCGGACACGCTGTCCCGGAGCACGCCTCCACCGACAATAGGCTCACTGCGACCCAGGCGAGGGAACGACACTTGGTACGAAAAGAAGATACAGGCAGTCCAAGACGACCCGATTACCGAACCAGATTTCCAATTACGGGGCGACCGACTATACCGATACCTGCCGCACCAGCTAGACTACAACGAGGCCGACCCAGAAGGCGCATGGAAATTGTGCGTAGCCGCAGCCGACCGGGGTAATATACTGAAACGCTACCACGACGACCCGACAGCGGGTCACCTCGGGGTGGCCAAGGCGATTGTACGCCTAGCGCAACGCTTTTACTGGCCAGGGATGTTCCGAGATGCCGCCCGTTACGTCCGCAGTTACGACAACTGTCAACGGTACAAGAATACGCAGCGGTTACCGCCCGGGCACATGTACGCGAACCCGGGTACGACGCCATGGCACACCGTCTCCGTCGACCTGATCGGCCCGTTGCCACGGTCTCGCAACGGCCACAATTGGCTGCTGGAGGCAATGGACCGATTCTCAAAATGGGTCGAACTGACACCACTCCGGAAGGCGACCAGCGCCGCCGTCGCCGCAGCACTCCGGAAAGATATCATCTTACGCCACGGCGCTCCACACGTCTTGATATCGGATAACGGACGTCAATTTATCGGCGAACCGCTGGCTACACTACTACAGGCGTCGGGGACGGAGCACCGCCGAACACCACCGTACGCCCCACAGTGCAACCCCGTCGAGAGGGCGAACAAGGTCGTCAAGACCATGCTTGCCCAATACACCGGCAACCGACACAACCGATGGGACGAGCAACTGGACGAAATACGGTTCGCCATCAACACCGCCAGGCACGACGCCACCGGTTACAGTCCAGCCTACGTGAATCAGGGCCGGGAGCTCCGCATACCGGGAGACGAGAAACCGACCGACACGGCCACACCGTGGCAACGCCGCTGGAAGAATCTACGAGAGGCCCAGGAACTGGCGCGAACACACATGACCCAGGCGTTCAACCGCCAGGCCGGGTACTACAATCTGCGGAGGCGCGACTGGAAGCCGAGGGTTGGATAGATAGTGTGGAAACGGGACCACATTCTCTCTAACAAAACCAAAAACGTGAACGCTAAACTCGCACCGAAGTTCTCCGGTCCGTTTACCGTCGGTCGCATAGTCTCCCCGGTGATAGTCGATCTACGGGATAAGCGGAATAAGTGGATTCGCCACGTACACGTGAAGGACCTGAAGGCCGACAACGCGTCCGTGGAGAACCTAGTCGTGACCTCGGAAGCAATGGCCGAGACACCAGAACCACTCGACGCCACGAGGGGTGCCGTGATACCCACGAACACACCCCCCGCCCAGCCAACACCACGCCGACGTGGCCGTCCAAAAAAAGCTAATAATTGTATTCACGTTTGCACTAGATTATCCAGAGGTTTTGACAGGCCAGCCAGCATGGAACTGGACCGCAAATGGGACCTGGGGACGTTATTTCAGGAGCCCGACCTCACCAAACGGCCGATTACGCCCGACATCGCACCAGCAAGGGCCGCGGAAGCGTCGACAACCATCCCACCGAAGGGGACCGACACGGCGACGGCACCAGCACACGACACGCCGCCAACCACATCGGGCGGGACACCGCCAACGCCGACGGATTATGCCGAGCCGAGTCTGCCGCCCGCCACACCCGTCCAGGCGGTCCAGCCGACACCGGCTGCGACGACCGTCACAGTGGCCCAAGTGACGCAGGCCCTATCCAGGGCGTACCCGTGGGATAAGCTCCCAGGGCTGGACGAGATGGGCCTGGGCGAGCTCCTGAAGCCCAACCGGTCACCACCGGCCAGGCCACGCTCACCATCCACGTGGTGGAGCGGCCCACTTCCTCCTTCCACGCGGTACAGCAACCGCCGCCGGAGGACGAGGCACCGGAGACGTGACTCGCAACGACCAGAGTCGCCGCCGAAACGGGCCGCGACCAGACCCAAGAAGACCGCGAGACGCGCGGAGCTGACACATTGGAGCGAGCCGCTACCCGAGGCGGCAGCGGCATACACCCCGGACCGCCAAAATAGCTACCCGGGACAGGCGAAACAGCACGGCAGCCGGGAACTACCATGGGACGCACTCCCACCTTGGTACTACCCACCAAAGTTCCCGATGGGACCACCGGTACACGACATCGTCGAGTACGAGCCACCGAAACCTACCACACCGCCGAGACTCGCCACACCGCCGAGACCGGCCACACCGCCGAGACACGTCACGCCGACTACACCACCGACAGACGGACCGACGGCGGATTTGCTGGTATCGGCTAAGATCGATTATAGCCAGCTACCGAAGTGGGAGCCGCGACCGGTGCTGCAGGTGATGGGGGCCCACGGTACACCACGGCCAAAAGACGGGCACGCCAGGCGACCCAACCGCCTGACGTTCGTGCCTGCGAACGAAAGGCCCGGAAACAATGGGAAGCCAGTCTCCCCGGACGCACTGGATCTACACCTGCTCGAACCACTACCGTACACGGGCAGGTTCCGCCCATGCGTATGCCTGTGGTACGAGCTACCGACGGGCAGACTGGTCGAAGTTCCCATCCGACTCGTCAACGAACGACGAGTATATACGGCTCTACCGGACGGGACCGAACGGTGGACACTCCTCTTCGACGAAGGGGGGATCCTACGCCGGTGCAAGCACCGCCCCGACGCCCCACCAACCGCCGAGGGACGCATGTGAGTGGCAACGGTGTGACACGTCGAAACGACGACCGATAACTGCGAGCGGAAACGGTGTGTGATACGTCGAAACGACGACCGATAGTTATTAGAGAAAGACCTCACCTCGCGACGAGCATGAGGCACCGCGCTTAACATAGGTACCGCCCGCCCCTCGTAACGAGCACGAGAGGGCATCACGACGCCGAAGAGAGCGAGTAGAGGAGCCGTGGCGACGATGTGCTTTGCTACGCGGCCGGCAAGCAACTCGCAGACAGGCAAAAAGAATTTTTTTTTTTTTTTTTTTGTTGTTTATATTTGGTTTCATTTCCGTCTCTCGTTATTATAGGTCCTGTCTAAGCTGCCGTTCGGCTTCATTTTTGGTTCCGTTGAGATAAACATTGCCCGCCCGCACGCGCTCTCTCGCCCTCTTCAGCCGACCGCCGTCCAGACTGACGGAACCACGACCGCTCCGACCGGCGACAGGCGGGGCGTCTATACACCAGTAATATTTTTTTTTCTCTGTCTTCGTTCGGGCTCCTCCAGCCCATTTTGTTTAAGTTTTTCGGCTGTCCCGTTCTACTCGGCACGGAGCAACGGCCGATCTGGTCCGCGAACGCGATAACCAGAAAACTGTGATATCATCACCCGACTGACATGTTGTACCACCGCATTTATTGTTTCTATGTGTTCCTACGAATAAACGACTCCCGTCCGCACTCGCTCGCCACCGTAACGAAAGAGGGGGGTGTAACAGACCTGCAGGTACGTGAGACACAGAGCGCGCTCTCTTACGTATCCGATCCTCGAAAGAGTACAGATCGATAAGTGAATCTTTACGGTAGCATCGCTTACAATCATCGCCCGGGTACCTCCACTCATAACGAGCCGCAGGGACACGGACAGGATTGTAAGTATCCGATCACGTAGCATTCACTTTCCGAATCCTTCGTGAACCCCTCGGAATACGTTGCGACAACGTTCGATGGGGGCACGCGCTCGCTACCAACCCCTTCCACGTGCCGCGTTGTAACAACGGCCACGTTTTCCTGATCCGAGAGTGAAGCGGTCCGCCTGACCACGGCTAGCGTCGCCACGACGATTTCCGGTGTCGATGGTCGAGGACCATCGGCCTAAGGAGAAATTTCCTTGGTTTTGGAAGGCGGAGACCGCGAGTCACTACGGAACGCTCTAGTCGAGACGACTTCGAGACAACCCGATTCCCTCTCCCGACCGGTACACGTGAGAGCCGTCGAAACGACGCCCGACCTGGAAAGGTTTAATTGTCGTAACGATAAACGTCGAGACGACGAACCGACGACGACGAGCGGGAGTGTGAACACCGACCGATATAACGGACTCGCGTACGATAACGTGACGCGTTCCCCGCGAACCCGGAAGCAACCCGCGGACCGTGAGTGAGCGAGTGCGTAGGAGTGAAAATTAGCCGACAGTGCGCTGTTTATTTCATCCCGAACGACTTCCGATCTTTCCTCGCGTTCCCTACCGCGAACCCTGGTCCGGCGAGCAATATTCGGCCGCGAGGAACCGCTGCAACGAGCCGCCGGTAAAACGGACTCGTTACAAGCTTCAGCACACCGTTTTTTATAATCGATCAAATCTCTCAAGTGAAGAGAGTGTTCCCACATTTTAAAAGCTGCACGCCTTAATCTTTTAATTTTATCACATTCCTTGTCCCACCAAGGTACAGGGTTTCTGTATTTTTGGAACGAAACCCGAGCCTTAACCGGAGTACTGTGACGCAAAGCTTCAGAGAGCGTATAAACAAAAAAATCATACTTAGAGCTAGGAGAAGCACCTCGATACTCATCTGTGGAAAAAATCTGAGATGACTTTTCAAGAAATGCATCAAATTCGTTCCAATCAGTTCTAACTGACTTAAGTTTAAATGAACGTTTGATATAAAAACTTTTGTAACAGAAATATTAATAAATATGGGAAAATGATCAGATCCGCAAGTTTCATCACCAACAGTAGTCAACAATTTATCCGAAATATAGCAAGTGGAAAAAACCAGATCTAAGTTAGATTTAAGACCCGTATGAATGTCAAGATGCGTATATGAATTTTCATTATGTAGAAAAAGATTATTAGACTTTGAAGCAAAAGCCAGTCTCGAACCGTTAGGATCAGTATGCCGACAGTTCCAATATATATTATGGGCATTGAAATCCCCAAGTAAGATCCCATTACTTGTGTTTACATTACGAACAAGTGTGTTCCACTGGGCCAAAGTAAGCGCGAGACCCGGAGGTCTGTAACAAACCACTATATCCAGCGGAGAACTCAGATTCACAATACGAATACCACAAATTTCTACAGATTGATCACGAGCCACCACATGATCAAGCTCTGTAAAAACCAAATGCTTTCTGATTGCAATTAAGATACCACCGCCATGCGCCAGTACTATGCAATCTGTCCTTTCTATAAACAAAAAAATTAGGAAAGTTTATCGTACAAGTAGGGTTCAGCCATGATTCAACGCAAATAAAAATGTCTATATCCGGGAGGATGGCTTGTACTTCCTGCAGTCTTCTAAGAATACTTCTAGAGTTCCAAAACAAAATATTCAGCGATCCTTCAGAAGAGGAATAAGTTTGTACCATGTATGATAATTATAAAAAGAAAATTAAACGAGTAATAAAGAAGAAGAAAAAGAAAATTATAAATCTGGAGCGTCCAAGGAACAGGAATCTGAACTAGCGCTGTCCTCTGCATCGGTAATGATGAGCTTCTTTATGATTCTTCCTATGCGGTTCTTTAAATTACGCTCTAGAAGACGACCCCTCACTTCAGTGAGCATGTTGACAAAAGCCGGGATATCCTTGGTGAAATTTAGAACTGTTTCACGAACTTTAGAATTGTCGAAGGACTGCATTAGAAATTCAGTAAGACAGTCCAGATTCATTGGAAACTTTTGAGTATTTGTTTCAAATAATTCTTTAGCCGGTATAAGCTGTATTTTAATAACCTCCTTGTTAACAACCGTATTGACTGATATTTTCATTTTCTTAACCATTTTTTTCTTATTAGTCAGGTTCGCATCATGAAGGTTGTCATTTATGTTAACAATATCACTACTGATGGTGGATGAAGCACTTGATAATGGTCTTTTAAAGGCAGATGTCGAAGGAACAGACATAGCCTCTAACGGTGACACATGCGCGGAAGAAGAAGCGTTTGTTTCTGTCGGTAAATCCGGAATCAATGGTATCTCAATAGAAGGTTCTGGATTTTGTTCCGTGTTTACAGCAACTTTGCAGAATCTAGCAAGGTGGCCCTCCTCCTTGCAAATGAAGCATGAGAGTTTCTCGCCAGACATGTAAATCCAAAAGTTGGTGTTATCATAATTAATTTCCAGTATGGGTGGCAGTTTGTTTACATCCTCTGAATGAATATACATCTGTCGGCGGAAGCTGAGTATATGTGCAAGCCCAGGATCATTCATACCAGCTCTTATAAACGTCATCTGCGAGCACAGTCGAATATTCTTTTTCAACAATTCATCCTTTATAACATTGTGTGGGATTATAGGACAGACATTTGACAGTATGATCCTTTTAGATTTAGAGATCAAAGGACGAACTTCTAAAGCATGTTGCCCAATATGTATTTTTGTATGTGAATCTGTAAGTTTGTCTGCAATATCTTTAGAAGATAGATAAAAGCAGACACGGCCATGCGATATTCTCGACACAAATCTGATGCTTTTCGAGTCAATTATTTTAATCAATGCCAAGGTATAATCTCGAAGTGCAATGCCCTCAACAGCATCAAAAATCACAGCATGTTCTCGGGTAGGAAACTGATCTTGAGTAACTTGTGCGTATGGGGCTTTAGTTGTAGCGTTATCCATCTTTATGTTTTAATTACTTTAATTTGCTTGAACTTTGAGGATACAAGTGCCCCTGACGGCAAAGACACAAGTATTACACACACAAAAAAAATCACCCACACAGACACCGATTTGGTGAATTAAACACTTATATGACGCTTTAAATATGTTCGAATCAATTGCGTCGCAAAAGCAAGACACTATAGCAATCTGCCGCCACACTCGCGAGACGTAAACATAAATACGTCCGACCACCGTAACGGCTAACTCTAGACTCTTCAAACGTTATTGTTGTCCTTACAACGCTAGTTTTTACACCTTTCACTTTTTTCGTATCTGATTTTCCATCTACGCGTAATGTGTACATTTTCGCTCTCAACCCGACAAAGTCTGTCAATATCATTTCATTGTTCTCGTCTTTCATCAAGCCGGGAACCTTTTTATTTACAAGTGGGATATTATACTTATTCTCTATCGGATGATCGCTTGTGTCGAAACGGTTAATATCGCGTCTCATGGTTTCATAAATGTCTTCACACATAATATAATAAATTAAACTGTCAGTGTCTGTATACATTACTTTACACGTTTTACCATATTGAGGAATCATGTACTCATGATGAAATTCGTACAAGTAGGTTTTGGATATATCTAATATGCACATGCCTACATATATTGGCTTGTTGAATTTCACTATGACTTTGCGTAACTCCACAGCAGACAAGTTTTCGGAAAATACACAGCGGCTGTGGAAATTTGGTTTTGCAATCATTGCCTCTGCACCATATCGCCCGTCCCAACGTGTCACGAGTTTTACATCTACATGATTCCGAACGTTTTCCATAGTTTTACCGAATACCGCGTTGTTCATCAATTTGTACAAATTCTTTTCAAAATCGTTAGCGGCATTTGTTCTAAACAGAGTATTTAATTCTATATATTCGCGGAGCCATGGTGACTGTGTGAATTGGAGGATGCGATGAATCTTTGTAATACGAAGACCGTGGCGCGTGCACTGCTGCAGATTATAATAATGTATTACGTAACGCTGCTTATCGTGTAACGTGGCAAGCAACTTGGCCTCTCTTTTGCCAGGTGGTTTGGCGTGTGCCGGACAGAATGGTAGGTCAGCATGAACATCATGCAGACTTTGCGGATATTCTAGATCCACCTCGAGAATGTAACCTATGGGTGAATCAGCAGCAATCAAAGATATGTCAAAATTTTCAATGTCGTTAACCCATTGAAATTGGGCATATGGCAAAGGCTGACACATTGCCCATCCATATAAATTGTTTACATCGAAGTACATCAAGTATGACGATGGTTTCGATGGATCATACGACTGCATGTACTTGTTATTGGCTTCCGCATGTCTGCCAGAACATTGGTTCAAACCGCCGCGTATACCACGTTCGATGAACATCACCATATCAATATCAGTTAATAATTCAAATCTAATATTTGTATGCTTTAGCATAGCATCCCACGTGAAACCTGGTAAAGTGTAATAATATGCTGGATCTAAACCGTAGCTCTTAATGCAAGTTTTACGAAAATTTTCAAGAACGTCAGCCAATAAGAAGACATCAGTTTTCAAATACAGATCGCTGTATTCGCCCAAGGTTTTTATGTCGAAACGCTTCCACACATTCTCGGCATGTGCATAATCACGTTCGGATACAGTTTCGCCTGTCAGCGAGCTGTAAAATGACTCGAGTGGTGGCAAACAGAGATCGTCTAATTTATCTAGGTATTTGTATGGAAAGACACCCTTTCGCGTTAACAACTTGAAATTTTCTGTGGAGAGATCTTGAAATTCGGAACGTAAAATTGTTAATTTGTTTGTGTTGAGGAAAGATGCTAATTTGTCTAGACTTGTATTCAAAAATTTGTATGAATCGATGAATCGTAATTTAATACAATCATGTGAATCTGATTCCTGATCTTTTACATTTTTTGTAAATGAAATGTACTTTTCTTTAGTTATTGGTAATACGTTGACATTGCCTTCAAACGCATTAGCTATTTCTTCGATAATGAAATGCGAATCGTACCCGGATAAATTGTAGAAGACTATGGGTATACAAAATGAATTTTTATAATTTAAATTGCAATCTTGATGTGCGGGGCCTCTATATCGTCCTGTCAGATGACAATGGTCGTGCACCCGTATATCGTTTTTCTCAAATGGTTTTTCACAAATGTGGCAATGAGTTGCGTTGATAAATGTCTCGCGCTGTTCATTCGTTAACTCTTTCATAGGTATATTACTGGATAAGGCGCATTTAACGAATATGCTAAATTTTCTAATTCTCCGACGAACCATGAGACGCACTTCTCATCGCGACGACACCGATATACCGATAGAGATGCATCGTGTGAACAATGGACATAGTATGCGATGCTAAATACTCTGTGATGTTGGTATGCGTGTGATTGAAGTTTCTCATCTTCCTCCCCACAATCTTCCATCTTCTCCAGAGTGAATTCGAGGTCGGCGTACACCAAAAATGGAAGCGGTTCTTTCCACAAATAGTTGCCGAAAGAGAGCCATTTATCGTCCTCACTAGGTAACATGATGGCGCAGCGATTCAGTTCTGCACAGTCTCTTTCATGAGCTTGCAATCTCTCGTTGGAATAAAAGTAGTGTAAGCACCTAAAAACAATTTTATTTACATGTGTTATCATATACCATAATATTTTTGTAAATGTTGCACGTACCGATCACAGACGAATTTCATCTGCTTGTGTTTGCTCAATTGTGCGCTACCGAGTCGTGATAGGTTCTTAATCCACACATAATGCCCCACACTACTATCGATCAGGTCTTGTATGTACAGCAAGTTGACATGTCGATTTCTCTTCTGATTGGTGAGACGAAGTGGGAAAAATGTGAATGATTTTGCCCTTTGTTTCTTCTCGAAGATCTCTTCAAAACCATATACGTTAATGGAAATATCGTTCAACTTTTCAAACCGGGTAATCTAATTCAACAGCATGGGGAACTTGATGTCTTCGAATTTTAATACAGTTGTGTATTGCGGGTATGAACAGTAGGATATATACCTTATCGACGTTCTACCTTACCGACGCAGCTGAAAAAGTCGGTTCTGTTCCATACTAACTTACAGTATTGCTCTGTTACGGATGACGAACAAATGTTCAAAATCATCTCTGGCAGGAACCGTCCTAGATTAAATACACGGATTCACCCCTAGTTAAAACTACATATCTGTTTAGTTTAAAATCAAATCATAAGCACGACCAACTGGCCGTTGACAAAATACGAGTATGACTAAGGGGTACTGACAAGTGCCACCTGTCATTCCAGGGGTATATAAACCCTTGCATTTTCACTCTCGGGGGCTAGTACTTACGTAGTCACGAATCGTGTCACGTCGTGCTGCATCTCGTAGAGTCAACTGCCAGTGAGATCGGGCTAAAGTTCCCCTTCGCATCAAATTTAACCATATAGATTCCGCGAGTCCGGTATAAAATCTATTAGGCATTTCTTCAGTTGTTTTCGAGACCCCCGCATTGCCAGTGCGTCAACACCGAGCATTCTAGTTAGGTAATTACACTTTTATACAATTCCATTATTCAAACGCGACTTTTACACAACTGTAATTATTCTTCAAGTAGAATATATTTGTGTTCTTGATAATTTCGCATCAACTCATTTAACCCGTAATTATTGTTTCCAAAATCCTAATCAAATAATTGAACATCCCACACGATACAATCTTACCGCTCGGATTGTATCAATTTAAATTATACTTGTTGCGAGGCCTACTAACAATCCTAATGATTTCCCAATTATTTATCAGATTCGTCTGTATTATCACTCAACCACCTAGCGGCTCCCTGGTAAACATCAGGTTCGTCCGCATCCTAGCAGCTCCCTGATTGCGTGATTCGTACCAGGTTCGTCTGTACTCTCACCCAATAACCTAGCGGCTCCCTGATCAACGCATCAGGTTCGTCCGTTACCTAGCAGCTCCCTGATTGCGTAATTCGTATCAGGTTCGTCTGCATCCATCCTAACAGCTCCCTGACCAACGCGTCAGGTTCGTCTGTGCTCTGTTCTAACATCCTAGTGACTCCCCAATTACTCATTGGGTTCGTTCACGAAGAATCACAATTTCTAGCAGCTCCCTGACCAACGCGTCAGGTTCGTCTGCGTACCTCCAATCCTAGAGGCTCCCTGATTGCGTAATTCGTATCAGGTTCGTCCTCGTCGTCTAAATTCCTAGCGGCTACTCAATTACTCATTGGGTTCGTCCGCGTACCTACTAACAAACTGATACCTTATTCCCAGGGTAATAACCTTTCGCCGGCCACTCGTGCTGCTCACGGCCCTGGCTCGTAACAGCTCAACCATATTTGCGGGGTGAAGGGGAGGGGGTATCTCGCAGGTGTAAAAGTGCAGCGTTAGCTTTTTGGGTAACCTTGAACGTGTCCAAACCTGCTCCTAGTGGGTATCTCGCACGTGCAAAACTGCAGCGTCAGCTTTTGGGTAACCTTGAACGTGTGCGTAGGAGAGGGGGAGGGGGAGGGGGGTTTCGCGGTATGAAATATGATATCTTCATAGCAACAAACAGGAATCTCGCATATGCAAAACTGTAGCGTGAGCTTTTTTGAGTGACCTGAACGTGTTCGAACGTGTGATGAGTCATGAGTGATGAGTCATCACCACGGTATGTAATCTGATACCTCTTATCAAGGGTAGTTTCCTTGGATAAATATAGGACATGGTGGAATGTGAATTCTATCATACACGAACGTTCCATCATTGCCGTGTTAAAGTTATTCGATACCGTGTGTTAACAACCGTGCGGTAGCAAGATGATTGAAACGTATAAAAAAATGTTGAAGTGTTTGACACGCATGTCAGTGCTGGTGAAAACTATGGACGAGTATCGTGAATGGCATCGCTCATACATCGAGTCTCTACAGTGCTGCATAAATTATCTATCCAATGCAAAGGATGAATTTCCAGTAGGCAAGAAATTTAGTTTAACATCGACGATGTGTCGTATGAAAACTTTGAACGTTTCATTGAATCATCGTGTTTCCTCGTCACACGTTGGTAGAGGTTTATACGATCACAGGGGTGCGAGAGCCTCGGCCGGGGGAGTGAGCTGACCCCGGCCCCTGGGGGGGAGGTAGTCTCTCCTCCCCGAGATGGACTGGCACCCCGGAGGGACCTTTACCCGATCCCTTGTAGGGGGTGTCGGCCATCTACCGGAGACGGGCTTCGGTGGGTTGGCGCGTGGGGGTGGGGTGGGGAGGGTCGGCGCGTGCGAGTGCGCCTCCGACGACCCTTCCTTGCCGATGTCGGCGCCTTCTTGCCCTGGCCGGGCGGGGAAGACCCCTTAGGGGGTCACACACTGCTGCTGCCCCGAGCAGCGCACGAAGGCTCCGGGAGCTGTGGGTGGACCGAACTGGGGTTCGGGAAGCCCAACTAGAAGGCTCCAGGGATGGGGACACCGGGCGGGTCCCTCCGCCCGGGGTCTGGTATTAGGTAGGGCACGGGGGGGAGTTTCACTCCCCTCCAGGGCGGTTTGTTAGCTAAGGGGGTGGTCAGTTGAGTTCTCGGAGCCCCCCCTTTACAATAGCTTAGGTGAGAGTGCGGTTTTAGTGGGTAGAGGCTGGTCGGAGAGTCCGCTGGCAGGAGAATCGTCGTCGCAAAAGTTGCAACGTCACATATATATATATATATCATAATTAAACATGGAGAACTTGAGAATGAGAAGGAACATTAAACCTTTTGATGATGAGAGATACAGTCTATGGAAATTAAGAATTCGGTCACTATTGAACGAATTAGATGTGATAAAAGTAATAGATCAGAACATTCCGGAAAGATTAAATACTGAGTGGATTAAGGCGGAAAGAATCGCGAAGAATACAATCATAGACTATTTGTCCGATTCCTTTTTAGGTTTCGCACAGACTGGAAGCACGGCACGGGAAATAATAAAAAGCTTAGATGCAATATACGAGCGAAAAAGCCTCGCGACGCAATTAGCGTTGAGAAAGAAACTTTTAAGCTTGAAATTAGAAGGTGTTACACCATTAGCAAAACATTTCACCGTATTTAACGATTTGAATGCGGAACTATTATTCGCGGGTGCAAACGTGAGAGAAACTGATAAAGTGTCAAATTTATTATTAACTTTACCTTCCGTATATGACGGTATAATTACTGCAATCGAGACATTATCTGAGGACAATTTAACATTAGCCTTCGTTAAGGCGCGTTTGTTAGATCATGAGGTAAAATTGAAAACAGAAAGTAATCCTACAAGTACATAAGTTCTACAAGCACATAGAGTACACAATTTTAAAAGAAATAATACAGGAATGAAAAGGGTTTTTCAAAATAATAAGAGGTTCAATAAAATGAATACGCCGAACCAGCCCTTTAAAGCTAATCGAGTGGGAAATATGAAATGTCATCACTGTGGGAAAAAAGGACATAAAATTCGGGACTGTATCCATTACAAGAGGAGTCAGCAATACCACGAAGATAAGAAAAGGACGGCACAAACGACTCAAGTGACAGACCCGAGCGGGTCGCAGGTAGAAGCTGCAGGTTTCGCGTTTATGACAGGAAACCTAGAGAACAAAGAAACGGAAGAATTGACATTCCTACTTGACTCAGGGGCCTCGGACCATCTTGTGAACAGGGATGACTGTTTTACAACCTATTACACGTTGCAGCTACCCATAAGCATTTCTGTTGCCAAGAACGGAACATTCATAACGGCGACAAAGAAAGCCAACATCAAGGTAACGAGCAACCTTGGGATCGAGGGTGTTCTGGAAGATGTCCTCTACTGCCAGGACGTCCCATATAATTTATTGTCAGTGAGGAAGATGCAGCAGGCAGGGTTGTGCATCACTTTCGATGAGGAAGGGGTCCACATAACGAGAAATGGTAAATTGGTAATGTGTGGTAAGCCCTTAGAGAATTTAACATGCATTGAATTTTAAATTAATAGAAAGATAGTAAACTGTCTTTCACGAGTTCAAAATGCCATCAGCAATAACTATGAACTGTGGCATAGGCGATTGGGACACATTGGAAAGGCTAAGTTTATACAGTTGAGGGATAAACAAATGGTTGACGACATAGAACATATTAAAAATGTTATACCAAATGATAGCTTATGTGAAGCTTGTATAAATGGTAAACAAGCAAGATTACGTTTTGAAAAAGCTAAGGACAAAAGTCATATAAAACGACCATTGTTAATCGTACATATTGACATTTGCGGACCTATCACTCCATCTACCGCTAATAATAAGAATTATTTTGTATTATTTGTGGATAATTTTACTCACTATTGTGTCACATATGTGATCACGTATAAATCAGATGTATTTTCGGCATTCAAAGATTTTGTTGCAAAAAGTGAAGCCCATTTTAATTTGAAAATTGTTAATTTATATTCTGATAACGGTGGAGAATACTTATCAAATGAGATGAAAGACTATTGTGTGCAAAGGGGTATCAGTTTTCATTTAACAGTTCCACGAACACCTCAATTGAATGGTATTTCCGAACGCATGGTTCGGACCATTACAGAAAAAGCACGTGCGATGATAAGTGGTGCTAGTCTAGATAAAGTGTTTTGGGGAGATGCAGTGCTTACTGCAACTTATATAATTAATTTGACCCCGACTAAAGCTTCAAAAGAAAATAAAACTCCATTCGAATTATGGCACGGTAAAAAGCCTAAATTAAAGTATTTAAAAATTTTTGGTTCAACCGTTTATGTTCATAATCAAGTCAGAAAAACAAAGTTTGATGAAAAGTCATGGAAAGGAATTTTACTTGGCTATGAACCGAATGGTTATAAGGTGTGGGACGTGGATAAAGAAAATAACTTTGTAGCTAGACGCGTAATAGTAGATGAAACGAATTACTTAGAAACTCGACCAGGAACGAGACCTAAAAAGCTCGATGGAAACATCTATAAGAGAAACTGATGCATCTGACATTAGGTCAAAATCAGTGGAAATAGATGAATTGTTTCATAAATCTGATAATGATAAATCAGATGTATTAAAGTCGAGAGCAGAAGTAAATTCGGAAGAAAAGTTAAATGAAAACCCAAATAAATTTGTAACAGAAACAAATACGCACCATGAATCTCGTTCTCAAAATGATAAAGATAAGATAGCAGAGAAAATCGAACCTAGAAGGAGTGAAAGGATTAAGCAACAATTTCATATTTCGTACAATGAATGTGACACACAAAATGATATTATCATGTGTGCACAATCTTTTGTAAATCACATACCAAATTCATTTGAAGATTTTGAAAGTAGGGATGATATTGTTCATTGGAAACAAGCAATAAACAGTGAAATCAATTCACTGCTGTTAAATAAAACTTGGACATTAGTTGAGAAACCTAAAGGTATAAACATAGTCGACTGTAAATGGATATTTACTATTAAGAGTGTAACGGGTCCGATTCTCGGGGTTGGGTCCGAGTGATCGGCAGGGTCCTCTCGGTGCCCTTATGACTCGTCGTGCCAGGGTTCGACCGGCGAGGAGAGGAGTTAGATCGGGAGAAATAAATAATCCGGTGTGTGCGTGTACGGCTCGCTATGGCCGGCACGTGGGTATCGCGGTGGTTCGCGTTGTAGTGGCCGGTGATGTGACTTCGCGGTGACCTCGGCGACGGGGGAATCGGTGCGGTAGTCAGGACGATTCGACGCTCGGCGACGAGGGTATCGGTGTGATAGTCGGGATGGTTCGACGCTCGGCGACGAAGGAATCGGCGAGGAGTTCGGGGCGTTTCGACGCTCGGCGACGAAGGAATCGGTGAGGAGTTCGGGGCGTTTCGACGCTCGGCGCCGAAGGTATCGGTGTGACTCTGCTAGTCAGGAATCAGGAAGACAGGTCATTTTCGGAGGATTTTTCGGGGTTTATATACCCACCAAGTGGTGGTGATCTGCTGGTAGTGCGGTGAGGGGATCGGTAGGATACGTCCTTTTGGTTTCGCGGTATTCCCGCGGTGTTTCTATAAATTCGCCAAAACACTGGTTCGTGACGAGGGGAGTTCGCGGCGCGGACGGGAATGTTATGTTGCCGAATCGCGGTTCGGTCTTTTCCAGCGGCGTTTGCCGTTCTTCGGTTTCTCGCGGCTGTCAGTAACAGAGCTGCCCGGTACAGGTCTGTTACAAGAGCAATGAACATGGAAACCCGTCGAAATACAAGGCACGTCTTGTTGCACGTGGATTCAGTTAGGAATATTTAACTGACTATAATGAAACATTTGCACCAGTCGCAAGAATGGCTAGTTTTAGATTTATAGTTGCTTTTGCTAATCAGTTTAATTTATTGATACACCATATGGACGTCAAGACTGCATTTTTAAATGGAAAATTAAAGGAGGAGATTTATATGAAAGTTCCTCAAGGAATTACTTGCAAAAGCAACCAAGTTTGCAAATTGAATAAGGCTATATACGGTTTAAAACAGGCAGCAAGATGTTGGTTTGAAGTATTTGATAGAAGTCTTGAAGAAAAGGGTTTCCAAAGTTTATCAGTCGACCGTTGTATTTATATCTTAGATAAAGGAAATGTATTGCAAAATATATATGTTATACTATATGTGGACTGTTGGGTAGGTCAACATTAAAATAATTCCTTAGGTTTCTCTGTTTAAACTATATATGTAATCAACAATATATTATAAGGTTTTGAATCTTTGGTACATTTCTTCGCACGTGCTCTTCAGTCTACATTTCACATTGTTCTGTTTCTCTCATCATTCACCCACTCTCACTAGCGCCAGTATCTCACTGACTCACACAGATGGCGTACCACACTCAGCCCGCGTAATATAAATGTAACACATTCAACACACCTCCTTACATTTATATTAGGTTCAACATATTCCTAAATTTTTCGAATTTTTCTTTACATAGAGACTTAGTACAAATATCAGCAATATTTTCTTCAGAACTAACTTTGACAATATCAATAATACCCTGTTTATAACTATCATTCACAAAGTGAAAATGTGTTTCTATGTATTTAGAATTTTTTGTAAAGTTTCCATATTTGGCAATATTTATTGCTCCTGAATTATCTTCATATATTTGAATAGGTTTTTCAAACTTTATATTGAATATTTCTAAAATTTCTAATACAACTTTTATCTCACTTACTGCTTCTGATAAAGCTACATATTCTGCAAAAGTTGAGGCCTTTGTTACACTGTTTTGTTTCTTCGATTTCCAGTGAACTATGTTTCCAAATAATCTTATAACATATCCAGATGTTGACTTCCTGTCTACAATATCGCCTGCCTAATCGGCATCTACATAGCAGTCCAGTATCGCAACTTTATCATTTTTCTTAAACGTTAATTTCAAATCTCTCGTTAGGTATAAATATTTCAAAATTCTCAATGCATACTTGTAATGACTTTCATTATAACAGTTCTGAAATCTACTTAAATAGTTCACACTAAAACTTATATCCGGTCTAGTTGCTGAGCTAATGTATAAAAGAGCCCCAATAAGATTTCTATAACCGATATCATTTCTTACTACCTTCGCTTGTTCTAATCTTAAATTAGTTTCCATCGGTGTATTATACAGCTTACTATTCTCGATTTTATATTTTCTTGCTAAAGATTCAATGTAATTTTTCTGGCTCAATGTCATAATATTTTCATTATTATTATAATCAATATTTATTCCAAGGTAACTTTTTATTTTTCCATATCTTTCATTTGAAATCTTTTTGATAATTTACTCTTTATAATATTAATTTTCCTTTTGTTTTTACAGCATATTAACACATCGTCAACAAATAATATCAAATAAACTATATCTTCTTTATCAATTAAAACATATAAGCAGTAATCGTTTTTGCTTCGCTTGAACCCTAAGCTACTTACAAACTTATCAAAGCAATCGTACCAAGCTCTAGGGCTTTCTCTCAAACCATATAACGCTTTAAGTAATTTGCATACTTTATTCGTTCCATCTTCATACCCCCTGGGTTGTTTAACATAAATCTCTGAATACACTTTGCCATTGAGGAACGCTGTTTCTACATCCATTTGCTCTATATTTAGACCCTCTTGACAACAATATGATAGTAAGGTTTTCAAGGTTTGCATTTTTGCGACTGGAGAGTAAATATCTTCCACTATTTCTTTCTGCTGAAAACCCCTAACTACCAATCTAGCCTTAAACTTAACATCAGATTTCTTTGTCTTTACAATGGGTCTTTACCCATTTGACATCTAATACCTTTTTATTTTCTGGCCATTCAACTAATTCCCAAGTTACATTTTTATTCAAGCATTCTATTTCTCTATCCATAGCCTCTTTCCAAAATACAGAATCAATATCATTTATTGCTTCCTCAAAATTATTTGGTGTATCAGCGCTACAATAGTTTACGTAAATAAAATTATTATAAATGAAATCTTTATCATTGTATCGTTCAGGAGGTTTTCTATTCCTCTCTGACCTACGCAGTTCTCGATGTTCAATGTTTTCCATGACTTCTGACGAATCCTCATATTCTGAATCGCTACTTGACTCCGGATTATTTTTTGAATTAGTATCTTTTGTTTCATATTCATTTTGATCATCCTCCTCCCTAAATCCAATACATTTTACATCCTCTTCAATTATATCGACATGTCTAGCAATGACTATTTTATTATCCAATAATACTCGATAGCCTACTTCAGTATAACCCAATAAAATTCCTAATCTAGCTTTTTGATCCCATTTTGAATTTCTTTTCTGTTCTGGCACTCGTACGAAAACTCTGCTTCCGTATAAACGTAAATGTTTCACACTAGGCTTTCTACCAAGAAATATTTCATAGGGCGTTTTCCTATCAAAAGTATTAGCCAATGTTCTATTTTTCAGATATGCGGCTGCACATACAATTTCTGGCCAAAACCGCCTAGGCACTTTTGCCTCAGCTAATAAGCATCTGGACATATCCATTATTGTGCGGTTAAATCTTTCCGCTGTTCCATTCAGCTCATGAACATAAGGTGGACAGGCATCTAATTGTATTCCCTTTTCTCTCACTAATTCATGAATATTTCTATTTATGTACTCCCTTCCGTTGTCACACCTTAATTTCTTTATAGTTTTACCTGTCAGATTTTCTACCTCGTTTATGTACTTAACAAAACAACCATACACTTCAGTTTTTGATTTAATTGTGAAAACTTTGGCTAATTTACTATAATCATCCACAAAAGTTAGAAAATATTTCTCTCCATTTAAACCTTCCGTTGCATGTGGCCCATTTAGATCCGTATGTACTATTTCTACTATATCTTTGGCTCTAGTTCTACTATTCTCAAAAGGGACATTATGCATTTTATTTTCGATGCAAACTCTACATTTCATATATTCAGACCCTATATCATTTGGTATTCCATCCAATAGTTGACCTTTACATAAAGTATTCAGATATTTAAAATTTACATGACCCAGAGTACGATGCCACTTTTCTTTGGAAGTCATTGAACTTATTACATTTGAGCATTTCCCAGAATAATTTAATTCACTTTGCATTTTATATAAACTACCTTCTTTCCAAGCTATAGCAATTAATCTATTGTTTTTATTATAAATTTTTGATGTATCATTTTCAGACACAATTTTATTATTATGAGTTATTTTTGCAAAACTCACGAGATTTGATTCCATTTCTTTCACATAAAAAACGTTAACCATTTTTATTTCTTCCTGTCTTCCATATACTTGAAAATAACTAACCACGTTTCCTATTTTTGTCGCTTTAAGTACTCGACCATCGCCTACTTTAACATTTACCGGTTCTTTCAACTGTATAAATTTATTATAATATTTATCGTCATTAATAATATGGTCTGTACATCCACTATCTAATAACCAATTTATTTGTACCTTATTATTAACCTCTAAATTTAACGAATTGCACTCGACCGTTGTACAAAATGTGCTCACACTCCTGTTCTGAAGGTTTCCATCTTGTCCTTGTCGACGTTCGTTGCCGCCGCCGCACAGTGGGCCAGAATGGCTCGGTAGCTGTTCACGCCTATTTCACCATTATTTCAAAATTTAAAGGCCATGTTATATAGGTCGTTGAATTCGTCTTGGCGTCAGCTATAATGTTATTAAATAAAAAATATATAGTTATAAATAAACAATCAAGGTGACCACAATTTTTTATTAAAAAAAAATAATTCTTTAAATTTTTTATATTGAGATTCGTAGAATACAGATTACTGATTACTTTTTGTAGGAAACATTTTTTTGTCACACTGCCGGAAATGTCTGAAAAATCGTGTGAATATTGAATAATAATTGAAAACTGGCTGTTTAGGCTTTAAAATATGAGTAATACATAATTTTTCAATGAATTAAGTTTATTACGTTTAATGAAATAACAAAAATGTGTTATTACTGTCTTATTTAAAGAATTACAAATATTCAAACAAGATTAAATGTTATATTTTACAAAGTTACTGACTATAATCAATTCATCGTACGGATTTTCGGCTTATAATTGTGTTTATCTATTAATAAACGAAAATCTATACTATAATTCCTCTTAACAAAGGTAAAATACAGGTTTTCAATATGGAAAATCTGCTGTGATGCTATACTGCGTTGCTGTTGCTATGATCTCTCAAATACGAATGATTCAACTGAGCTAGCAATAAATTCGAATGTTTTTAATGGTCGAATAATATAAAATATTCATGAGATAGGTTTGGGTTAGGCCTTTCATTCTTAAGAGCCGCTGAGTGGTCGTCATGCGTCTCGTGCAACGCGACTCGCCGCGGAATTGTGTATCACGCGACGCTTCAAACCATCATAATTTCCGGGGTGGGACGAGGGGGGACGTGAACTTTACAGGATCTTTTAGAGGAAACTTTGCTGAAAATGTTCCACTTTGTTAGAGCACTATACTCTGCTATACTTTTAACTTTTTTCTTTGTCAAAGGTGAAAGACTATGACGATTTTCCTTAGCTGACTAAGCATTTTTTTAAATAATAAATTATAAACATTAACGTTTAGTTCCTGTGGCGTTCTCAACATAGATATACATTATTCATAAAAAAAAAATGTGGGCACTTAATCCTCAGTAGGTTTTCCAGGACATCGTTATGAAGAAACGGAATTTTTTCGGTGATAAATCGTATCTGAAAAAGTTTGATCTTTGAACGCTTATTATAACAAGAGTTTTTAATAACTTTAATTAATATTATCGTTTTCGAATGTAATGGACATTTAAGAATCACTGTGCATTGGTTAAAAACCGATATGATGACTTTCATTTTTTAGCTCGTGAACAGCTACCGAGTCATTCTGGCCCACTGTGCGCCGCCGCGGCCGTTGCCATGTTGTTGGTATCCCCCTCTATAGCCGCCACCTCTTCCGCGACTCTGCTGGTGTGCGCCTCCTCGGCCACGTGTTTGATTCTGTCCGAATTGACCACGATTCCATGAATCACCGTTTCTTGACCAACAATCTTTCATTATATGCCCCGTTTTTCCGCATTTATGGCAGGTTATGTCCTTCCTTCCTCCTCCGCTTTTTGTTTGGCTTACAAAAGCATTCGCTCTCACCTTTTCACTATCTTCTTTATTTTTTAGTTCTGACATTTTGATTTTATTCTTTACATATTCCACTGTTCTGTCTTCCGGTTTCATGGCGTCAATTAGATCTCCTATATGACTGTAAGATGCTGGTAGAGTGTTCAACATATAGTTAAGTTTTTCTTTTTCTGTTACGCTGGCTCCTGCACTTTTCAATTCATTCACATTTTTCTCAAAGTCACTAAAGAAACTTGCCGAATCACTATAGTCATTCAACCGTAATTTTTCCAGTTTGTTTCGGAACACGATCTGTAGTGCTGTCGATTCCCTTAAGTATAATTCGTCGAACTTTTGTATTATTTCATACGCAGTTTCCTTATCGCCTATGAATTCCAATTGTCTGTTAGATATCGCACTATATATGTAATTTATCGCGCTTATGTCCTTATCATCCCACTCATCTGTATCTTGAGCCGTTTTCGCTCTTGCCAAAACTTCATCGCATTTCTTCATTCGGCAAAACATCCTTATTCGCTTTTTCCACGATGCGTAATCTTCTCCGTCAAAGACCGGTATGGTCACCTCCGACATTTTGTTGGCCATTTTAATCATTATTCACTCGTTCACTAGCACTTTTCCTTCAAATTCTTCCTATTGTATTTTCAACCACGGACCTCTGCTACCATGTTGGGTAGGTCAACATTAAAATAATTCCTTAGGTTTCTCTGTTTAAACTATATATGTAATCAACAATATATTATAAGGTTTTGAATCTTTGGTACATTTCTTCGCACGTGCTCTTCAGTCTACATTTCACATTGTTCTGTTTCTCTCATCATTCACCCACTCTCACTAGCGCCAGTATCTCACTGACTCACACAGATGGCGTACCACACTCAGCCCTGTAGGATTTGTTCCCTAGGTGACCAATAGGGAATGCGGCCTACTCCGCTCGGAACCGGAGGAATTGAAATAGGAATTCACTACTACTCCATTACTGCTAAGAGATATACTTTATTCGCGCTAACGCGGCAGAAAACGTGTTTATCGTACGACGATCGAATCACGAAGAAGGTCTAGGCGGAAGTTTGCCTAGGCACGTAGACATACGATGTCTAGAGGGGCGACTCGCTGTCGCAGCTCGCATGCTGCGATTGCCCGGCAGCACTAGCGCCGTGGCAAAGCGCGGAAACACATGTTGCCCCTACAGCCCGCGTAATATAAATGTAACACATTCAACATGGACGATCTTGTGATTGCTACTGCAAATTTGGAAACAATGAATAAATTCAAAGGTTATTTAATGAATAAATTTAAAATGACAGATTTAAATGATATTAGTTTCTTTTTAGGAATAAAAATTGAACGTCATGAAAACAAAATAACCTTAGATCAAAGTGGATATATTAAAACTGTTTTAGAGAAATTTAATATGAATGAATGTAACCCCGTTAGTGCACCTTTGCAAAGCAAGTTAGATTGTCAAGCTTTAAATTCTGAAGAAAAATTAGAAGCACCATGCCGTAATTAATTAAAGTTAATTTATGGAATTTAGGACAAAGTTGGGCTTAGAGTAAATAAAGTTTTATATATATATAAAAATTTAGATATAGAGATAACATTATGATGAATATATTATAGTTTTAATAGTATAAGATTTTGATATGGTCTGATTAGGTTTTATGGGTTTCCCTAATCCTTGGCAACAAATGTTGGACCATTTGCAATTTTCCAGAAAGCGACAAGAAAGGAATCTTTTTGAAATTTGAAATTAGGTTTAGTATTCAATCGTAATTTATGATATATATATATATTGAATACTAAACCTAATTTCAAATTTCGTAATTTATGATATATATATATATATATATATATATATATATATATATATATATATATATATTGAATACTAAACCTAATTTCAAATTTCAAAAAGATTCCTTTCTTGTCGCTTTCTGGAAAATTGCAAATGGTCCAACATTTGTTGCCAAGGATTAGGGAAACCCATAAAACCTAATCAGACCATATCAAAATCTTATACTATTAAATATATATATATATATATATATATATATATATATAGAATGATATTAGATAGCGTGTATTGTATTGTTTAATCTTATTTGAGAACAGTTGATTTATTTTTGAGGGGGCGTGTTGGATTATCAACTAGTTACAATAATGAATCAACGATCTCAGAATCGTATTTTTAAACAGAGATTACGAAGTATCGATGGAACCTTCTCAGAAGTAGTAGTAGTAGTATCTTTATTCAAAAATATATGTGTCAAATGGAAAACGGTCTTGTTCGATCACGGAATGAAAGGACTTTATGGAATGAATGTAATGAGTGGAAATGTGTGATTGAGAGAACGGTGTGAGAGAATGGGACGGATGTAACGTACGAATTTGAATTGAGTGAAAGGAATAGAGAAAATGGGTAAATTCAGAATCTGTGATAAATAACTGTATATTTTGCACTGCACTGCACAAAAAGTCGTTGAAGTAACAAATGTAACAAAACTGTATAATTATGTAAGTGTGAATAAATGAGAAAAGACTGTTTATTGAAATCGCTAGATCTTGATTCGATGATTACGCAAGACAGACAGAGAGAATGGCGGTTTTCTCGCTCTTTTATTGTCTCTCTCTTTCTGGAACGTTCGTCACGCGTCACTGCTTCCGGGAATCATTCGTGAACGTTCCAGAAAGATCGAGAATGAACCTTGTCCAATCGCGCGAGCGATCGGGCTTGCGCAATTTCCTCGGTGCTTCTAATTGGCCGATTGCCGAGGCTGCGAGTTCCTCGTCTTGGCGGGTTCGCGCTGCTTTATATGACAAACATGGCGCTCGAGCGCGCCAGTTTCAGACAATATGCCTTTTGGCGTTACATTTCTTTCTTCTTCCTTCTTTTCTCCAATCCTTACAACTTTACCCTTCTTATTTCTAATATTTACATTACATTACATATTATTATATACATTATTTACATATTTACATACATACACCTTCATTTATATCCCTTCTATCTTTATTCCCTTCTTCTTTTGTCCTTATCTCTCCTTACCCTCCCTGTCCTTCGCTGGTCCCATACTATTTAATCTCCCACTCTTCTCTTTCTTTTTTCTCTACTCTTTCTCTGTTTTCTCTTAGCTTTCTACCCCATTCTGCGCCTCTCCCCTTTTCGTCCAATATTTCTTCTGTTTCCTTCTATCTCTTCCATCTCCCTACATCTCTCTACAAGGTGTTCTAGCGTCTCCTCCTCTCCTCTGCACACCCTGCATACTTTCTTCCCTTCTATTTCCCAAAATTTATTTGCTCTTTCCTCGTTGCCGCACCTCAATCTTGCTACCAACGTCACGCTATCCCCTTTTCTACCTCATTTTCCTGTTAGGTATTTCGGTCTTCCCACCATTCTTATTTCTTTATATCTGGGTACACTTCTTGAATTCCATACCTTCTCTATCTATTCTTGTTCTTGTACCTCCCTGTCTCTACTTACTACTGTCTCTTCTATTGTTTCGTCCCCTTCTTCTCTCAATCTTGTTACCTCTTCTATCCCCAGACCGCATCGCCAGAAGTATCTTTTTCTCTCTTCTCCCCATCTATCTAGCTTTCCCTCTTCTTCGTCCTTTCTTCTTTCTCTCCAACATTCCTTTATTATTTTTCGGGTTTCGTCCTTTCTTATTTTCTCTTCAAATCTGACCGCTCTCTTTCCTGCTTCTATCCTTATCTTGTCTTTTTTCATTTCATCTCTCACTATATACCCTGGTGTTGTCCTTTCCACCCCCAGGATCCATCTTATATACCTCTCTTGCATTCTCTCCATCTCCTCTATTTCCTTCCATCCCCATATCTCTGCTCCATACATAAGTATTCCTTTTACCACCACGTCAAAGAGCTACATCCTCCATATCACATCTGCCTTAAATTTTCTTTCGCCGATCCCCCATAATCCTCCCATCACCTTCCTGGCCTCTCCTATCCTTTCTTTTATATGTTCTGTTTCGCTATTTGCCTTACTTAAAATGTATCCCAAATATTTAATCTCTTTAACCTCTTCGACCTCTTTATCTCCCCACTTCCAAACCTCCTTCTTCCTGTTTCTTTTTCCTTTGCAACAAATTAGTATCTTCGTCTTTTCATTATTCACCTCTAACTTTTTTCTCACGAAATACCTGCTTGTCCTCTTTATCATTTCTTTCAAGCCCTTCTCTTCTTCCGCCATCAGCACTATGTCATTTGCATATCCTAAAGACCAAATCTTCACTTTCCCTATTACCACCCCTCCGTCTTGTCCCTTCCTCAGCGTTTCCTCCAGGTCTGCTACATATATGTTGAAAACCGTCGGGCTCATCGTGCACCCCTGCCTCACTCCCTTCTCCACCCAGAAAGGCTCTGATATTTCTACCCCCACCCTTACTTTGCATCTCGTGTTTAATTATGTACACGGTATCCATTCCCCCTCTCTTTTTCCTGAATCCCGATTGCGTCTCGTCCAATCCTTTCTTTTCCTCTAAGTTTTTCAACAACCTATCGTTTACTATCATAGCGTATATTTTATACGCTGTTGCCATCAAGGTTACTCCTCTGTAGTTCTCCGCCATGTCACTGTCCCCCTTTTTATGGATGGGAACTACTACCCCTTCTCTCCATTCGTCTATATATCCCTCTCCTTTCCATATCTTCCATATAATGTCTCCTAGTTTTTCTCCTATACTTTTTCCCCCTGCTATCCATGCCTCATTCTTTATATGGTCTAGACCCTCCGCTTTTCCTTTCTTTAGTCTCTTTATTTTCTCCATCACTTCTGCTTTTACTTGTCTTTCTTCCTCTTCTTCTGTTGCGTTTTCTTCCCTTCTTTCACTTTCTTTTTCCTCTGAATTAACCTCCCTTGTCTCTACCCCCCCCCCCCTAGTACATTCATGAAGTGTTTCTTCCATTATTCCATATTTATTTTTTCGCTCACCCTCTCTTTTTTCTTCCTTTCTCTGTTTATGTATTTCCAAGCCTCCCCTTCATCTCTGATTTCTTCTATTCTTTTTTCCTCCTTCATTCTCCACTCTTTTTTCTTTCTTTCGCATAATTCTTTGTTCTGCTCCTCTCTTCTTTGAATCTTTCCAGTCCCTTTTTCTCTCTTCCTTTCTCCTTTCCTACTTCGCTCCATGCCTTCTGCAGCTTCTTTTTCCGTTTTCTGCATTCTCCGTCCCACCACTCCGTTTTTCCTATTTTCCATTTATTTTTCCATTTCCTCTTTTTTGTTTCTTTTTTTTATTGTTTCAACTAGCTCTTTCCATTTCTCTTCAACCCCCTGTTTCTCCCATTTCACCTCTTCTATTTTCTTTCTGAATTCTTCCATTTCTTCCTGCCCCCATACTTGCACTTCTCCCTCCTCTTCTTCCTCGTCTTTTTCCCAATTTGTTCCTTCTCCTTTTATCGTGATTGTTATCGGTTGGTGGTCCGATTTTACTCTTCTTTCTATTCTAAATTCTTCTATATCTTCCCATGACGCTTCGTTTACTATCCCGTAGTCTATTGTCGTTTCTATCTCATTCCTGTTGTACGTTGTTTCCCCTTCTTCATCCCCCTTCATATTCCCGTTCAATATTGTCCACCCCCTTTCCGTTATCAATTTCATTAGCTCAACACTCTCTTTATTCGTTGTGTGATCCTTTATTTTTCTCTTTCCCCTCTTGTTTATGTCATCTTCTTCTCTTTCTCCCTTTTCCCCTATTCTGGCGTTAAAATCTCCCATTATTATCACCTTTTCCTCCTCTCCTTCTTCTCCTACCACATCCTCCATTTTCCTTAGCGTTTCCGTACTTCCTCCCCTATTGTATATCGTTATGATCCTCCATGTCGATTCTCCTCTCTTCGCTCTTCGCTCTTGTATCCCCTTATCCCCTATTTCTCTTTCCTTTTCCGCCGCTAGTTCTTCCCTCACTCCTGTTATTATTCCCCCTCTAGCTCTCCCTTTCTTTTCAACACGCTCTGATCCTTGACATTTCCACGTCCAGCCTTTTGGCATTTTCCTCCTCCACCCTTCCCACTCTCTTTCTTCCATCCACGTCTCTGTCAATCCTATTATCTCATATCCTCTTATATAGTCCCAAAAATCTTCGTCTTAGTCCCTTATCCCCGCCACGTTCCAAGCTAACACATTCACTCTTTTCCCGTCAATTCTGTCCTATCTTCCTCCTTTTTCTCCTCTTCCTCTACCCCCTCTTCCTGTATCTCCCCTTCTCCTCCCTTTGTCCCCTCCTTCTTTATTAATTGTCCTGTTTGTTCGTTCCATATCCAAACTGTTTCTCCTATCCATATCTTCTTATATCCCACTTTCGTTTTATTTCCATTTTCTCTTTCTTCCCTCGCTTTTTCCCTTAACGTTTCCTGTACTTCCCTTTCCTTCCTTGTCAGGTCATCGTCTATATATAGTTTCCTTCCTCTCAATTTCCTCTTTGCGTCCATCACTTTTCTTTTCTCCTCCCACGATCCTAGTTTTACTAGGATTGCTCTCTTTCCTCTTCCAATTTCCGCGGCTTCGTTTATCTCCACTTCAGCTTCTACCATCTTCTCTAATATATCTTTTACTATCTGTTTAGTCTCTACTCTATTTTCAATTTCCTCTCCTCTTATGATGATATTGTTCTTTCTCTCTTATTTCTCTTTTCTCTCTCACTCTATTACTATTTCTTTTAATCTCCTTTCCTGTTCTCTCTGTCCTATTTCTTCTTTCTCTCTTTATTCTTTCTTTCGCTCTTTCATTCTCTCTTCTATCTCTCTCAACCATTTTTCCTTTTTCTGCTTCCATTCTCTCTATCTTACCCTCCAGCCTTCTTCTTTCTTCCTCTTCCCTTTTCTTTAGTTCTCTATCTCCTTCCTCGTTCTTCTCGCTTCTTTTCTTGCCTCATGTCTTCCTTCTTCCATCTCTTTTCTCATTCTCTTCATTTCCGCCATCATTCGTCTCATTCCTTCAGACATTTCCGAGCACATTTGCATCATTAATGTTATCCTATTCTGCTCTCTTCGGTTCCTTTCTTTCCTTCGATTTCTTCTCCTTTTTCTCTTCCCGTTGCCGATTCCATTTTCTCCGGCGATCTTTTCGTTGTCACACTCTTTTTAAACACTCTCTCCTCCTCGTCTGTCTCTCTTTTCCCTCCTTTCTCTTCCTCTTCCCTCTGTCTCTTTCCTTTCCATGACTCGAGTGATCCGTACGATGCCGTTCTCTCTCTATTCCAACCCATTGCCTTCGTTGGTCTTCCCTTTTTTTGGTGAGCTAGACGGTGTTCCCCACTCTTCTACCGTTCCTGCATCCTCCTCCTCTTTCCGTCTTTCCCTTTTATCCTAGACGAGTCACTTTCCTCCATAACCACCACTGCACACTCTTTCACTCTTTCTATCTCTCTCTCTCTCTTTTTTAACCGACTTCGAAAAAGGAGGAGGTTATCAATTCGACCTGTATGTGCCTTTTTTTTTTTTTTTTTTCGCTTTTTTTTTCTATGTATGTTCACCGATTATGCTGGATGGACCAATCGGTACGAAACCTTTTGCATCTTGTAGAGTATGTCCCCGGGGTGGTCCCGTTATAAAAATTTTTGCATTTTTTCATTCCTAACGACTTTTATTGCAAAAAAACGTAATGCTTCATTTATATTTAATTAACCGACTTCTTCTGCGTTTGTTGAGCAAAGAATGTACCGATGGCGATGAAACCTTACACATTTAGTAGGAGATACTACCGCGATGCTCCCACGTGCAAAAATATATAGAATTTGTTATTGTTAATAACTATTGTTATAGCAAAAGGACATATTAGTAGGTGTTTCTCTGCGAAAATGTACCGATCGCGATGAAATTTAGTAGGTGATACTGCCGCGATGCTCCCAATTGCAAAAATTTATAGAATTTGTTATTGTTAATAACTATTGTTATAGCAAAAGAACATATTAGTTGGTGTTTCTCTGCGAAGAATGTACCGATCGCAATGAAATTTAGTAGGAGATACTGCCGCGATGCTCCCAATTGCAAAAATTTATAGAATTTGTTATTGTTAATAACTATTCAAAAGAACATATTAGTTGGTGTTTCTCTGCGAAGAATGTACCGATCGCGATGAAATTTAGTAGGAGATACTGCCGCGATGCTCCCAATTGCAAAAATTTATAGAATTTGTTATTGTTAATAACTATTCAAAAGAACATATTAGTTGGTGTTTCTCTGCGAAGAATGTACCGATCGCAATGAAATTTAGTAGGAGATACTGCCGCGATGCTCCCAATTGCAAAAATTTATAGAATTTGTTATTGTTAATAACTATTCAAAAGAACATATTAGTTGGTGTTTCTCTGCGAAGAATGTACCGATCGCGATGAAATTTAGTAGGAGATACTGCCGCGATGCTCCCAATTGCAAAAATTTATAGAATTTGTTATTGTTAATAACTATTCAAAAGAACATATTAGTTGGTGTTTCTCTGCGAAGAATGTACCGATCGCAATGAAATTTAGTAGGAGATACTGCCGCGATGCTCCCAATTGCAAAAATTTATAGAATTTGTTATTGTTAATAACTATTCAAAAGAACATATTAGTTGGTGTTTCTCTGCGAAGAATGTACCGATCGCGATGAAATTTAGTAGGAGATACTGCCGCGATGCTCCCAATTGCAAAAATTTATAGAATTTGTTATTGTTAATAACTATTGTTGCAGCATAATGCGCCATAATACGACGGCGTCTCCTACCTATGTTTAGTGTTCTACAAATTCTGCTCGTTCCACTAAAAAGAGTGAAATAAAAAAAAAAATTTTTTAAAAAATAAAACCGACTTCGAAAAAACGGAATAAAAAAACAAAAAACAAAAAAAAAGGAATGAATAATAAAAAAAGATATAAAAAAAAAAACAAAAAAAAAGGTATGAAAAAAGCAATAATGAAAAAACATATGAAAAAAACAAAAAAGAAAATGCACTAAAAAGTATGAAATAATTTCCAATTCATTTATGTGAATACAAACGTAATTTCATTTTGATTTCTATGAATACACACCAACTGTTCATAAAATTAATTAAAATAAAATTGATAATAAAAATAAAATATTAAATACCACATTAAATACAATAAATTTTTTCGGAGGCGGCGCAAAATCGAAAATTTTCCAAATGTCATATGTTGCTGATTATGATTTCATTGGAATATGGTGGACTTGGAATTCAGTAGGTGGGAAGAGAAGATACATTAATATGGGGAAAGCATGTAGAAGAATTTAAGAATTTTCGTAATGTCCAGTATCGAAAATTTTCGATTTTGCGCCGCCTCCGAAAAAATTTATTGTATTTAATGTGGTATTTAATATTTTATTTTTATTATCAATTTTATTTTAATTAATGTTATGAACAGTTGGTGTGTATTCATAGAAATCAAAATGAAATTACGTTTGTATTCACATAAATGAATTGGAAATTATTTCATACTTTTTAGTGCATTTTCTTTTTTGTTTTTTTCATATGTTTTTTCATTATTGCTTTTTTCATACCTTTTTTTTTGTTTTTTTTTTTATATCTTTTTTTATTATTCATTCCTTTTTTTTTGTTTTTTGTTTTTTTATTCCGTTTTTTTTCTTTCTCTCACTTTCTTCTCACTTTTCCTTCTTTATCCACCGACCTGTCTTTTTGCCTCAGACCTTCCTTCTTTTGTCACACGATGGCGCAATTTCTCCTCTCTCTCTCACTCTCTTTTCGCGCTATACTCCTAACCTCACTTTCTTCTCGTGATTTCTCCCTGAGCTCTTCTTTTCCCTTGCTCCTTTTCACCTAACTTTCTTACTTCCTTCTACTCCTCTGTTTTTCCTCCACTCACAGAACTCCCTCCCTCCACCTTTCCTTCCTTCTACTCGCTACTATCTCCTCTTTGTCTACCACTCTTTACACTCGTACCTTCTCACCATATAGTCAACGGCCGTCCACCTTCTCAGAAGTATATTTTCTTTCAAAAGCCGAACTGTGGGGGGCTAACCTAAACAGTTTCGAGATACGAAGGGACTCGGGTTTTCCTTTCAGTGGGTTCCAACGATTCTTTTCTTTCATACAGTCAGTCGAAGCTAAGATTTCTCATAACAAAGAGCTTCCTTCCGCGCCGTGCAATAAAGATTAGTTTTTACTTTAAAAGTACAAGTGTACATTTATTTACACCCATATCCAATAGGTAAAATATTTAACTACAAAGTCTAATAATTGTGAGAGCCAGGAATTAATTTGTACACTCGAGAACAGACAATCCGCAATTCTAGACGGAACACCTTGCACGAGTACGCGAAGTAAGTAATAAAGCATAAATTTATACGTCTCGAAATGTGCCTCTAGGAAGGAGACAATCAACCGAGAAGCAACGAACGAGACGAACCTCTTTCGAATCATCATGACACGACGCGCCAAGCTTATTGCTCCCTTTCGTGGAATCCGTGGAGTCATAATCGAGTGGCTGTTCCCCTCTGGGCGCTTAAGAAAGCAAGTGTAAGCTAGGCATAACAAGTTGTTCGCAACAGACTCATAGCCGGTAGATATTCAAGACATTATCCCGCGGCTTTTGATCTTAATCTAAATTGCTGAAACTTCCCGTGAAAGAGGATAATTCAAAGACCTTTACCCCCACCTCCATTCACCCCCCACCATTCTCTCTCTCTCTCTTTCTTTCTCTCTCTTTCTCGGATCGTAATCCGAGGTTCGTCGAGTAAATTTGCCAATGACGAAGCGGTAAGCCGATCGTTTGTACTCCCGACAAGCTGCAATTAGCAATAGCGAAGGACATAATGGATGCCGATTTGTCTAGCACTTTGTTACGGCCAGTCTACGCCCTCCTCCTCGCCATCAACCCTTGTGCACCCTTTCAATTAATTGCCGCGTACAGAAGTATGTAAGTTATTAAACTCAAATGGCAATGAAATGCGACGATGTTTTGTTTCGTTTCGTATTCGATACTACCCCCCGGGAAAGAAATTATTCGACCAAATCAAGCATCTATCATTGTATTTATATTTTCCATATGGAAGATATCTATACTAAAGAAAATGTGAATACAAAAGTGAATATGTTTACTTTTCCATGATGTACAGAATGAGCAAATTAGATTCAGGGGAGCGTTAGGTCATGCCCAAGCATTCAGATCATTTTTCTGTCAATGTCTGTCATCGTCGGCTTCATTGTTGTAAATATTAAAAAATGTTCGATTGCTTTATCTTTATTTATAATTTTAATATACTATTTTATATGTGCTGACAAGGTACAAGAATTTGATTAATATTTTTCCAGAATAGTAATTTACTCTTATTTGACTATAATAAAGATTATTATTATATAGATTTGAGGAAAAGGAGGACGTTAATGACGTTGAAAGATAAATTTGTTTATCTTGCTATGAGATTGTTGTTGATCAGTGGTAACGTCGTCGTGAAACCTTCCGAATTTTCTGGCGAAGTTGTAGAGGATGAAAGAAACAGCACGCGCTGGAAAAGTAATGTTTTCCAGAAGATGCTCGTCGAGTTCGACCGCGACAAAGTTTGTCCCACTTCGACCAACTCCGCAAATATTTTTGCAAAACATAATTTGACTGCGAAGAGTTTCCGACACGGCTCCGATGTTTAGGTCACTGAACAAACTTCGAGCGAACGTATATTGGTTTGTTTTCATTTGTATTTCCTATCGAAGGTACCGTAGCCGACTTAAATTACATTTTAATATTCATTGATTTAAGTGTCTTCAAAACAATAGTAGAATCTCGACTGACCGACCTAATTGGGGTACAGTCAGGTCGAATAAATTGAGGGCTCAGCGGATAATTGAGACTCGAGAGGAAATTATCGAAAGTATAATTGAAACGTAAGAACAGGACTTTTTCTTAAACCGGAAGTTCATTTCTCTTTACGATAATATACAGATAATGATAATAAATGATAGTAATGGTAAACATTAAAAAGAATGGGAGAGGAAAAAGTTGTACTGTTTTTTGCAAGCAATGTAATGGTGTCTGTGTATAAGATTATTTTAAAAATGAAGGTGACCTTCAATTTTTTAAATAGAATCTTATGTATTTTGTTTTGTATACGAAAGTGTATGCTAACGTCTTAGTGCAGCAGTAACGATGCCTTAAGAATTTAAATAATTTAAATTGAAATATCTCCTGAACTACTAACTTTTCGACATACATAAGTTAGTACTTTTTTATAACGAATGTCCAGCAGCATCGATTCATGTATTAAACAATACCTCATTCTATTTAAGAAAACAAAGTTGACCTTCATATGACCTTTACGCGTCCAGTCACGAAAAAACTAATAACATCGGAATATGCTTCACTCGATACCATTCAACCTCCGCTGAAACATATTTTGCTACGAGTAACAATAGCGAGAAAATCAAGATTTCGAAATCGGATGGGACACCCTGTAGAAATCGCAAACTATGTGTCGCGTAGATCGAGACTGACATCGCTAGTCTGTCAGCGTACACGCAGAAAAAGCCGAAAGTTTGCGGACAGCAACGTCCGCGGAGAACTTACGAAATGGCCTGTCACAGTCACGACTAAACTGGCCTGTTAGATTCCCGCTGGCAATAGGCTTTCACGCGTCCCACGAAACTACACAGTGCCGACGAAAACGATAACCGAACGCTTGACAAACAATACGATAATGCCCTGGTAAGAGAGGCAATAGCATCTTGGTCCGCCGTTTCGCCCGCAAATACAGATTAGATATCCGCTTAAAGAGTGCTCGATGGATTCCTCGTATACGTCTTCCGACCCGTTCCTCCGCGGTTAGGTTCATTCTAAAATGAACCGCGCGCGCGCGCCTAGCGGATCAACGCGTCGTTTTTCTAGTTTCAGCTCTCCTACGATTCTTTCGAGGCACGCCCAAGATAATCACTCCGAGAGGATAAAAGGATCTTCCCAGACCTCCTCCTCCTCCCCCCATACCACTCCGGCGTTGCTAGACCCTTAGTGTTGAATTCGCATCAAGCACAATAAGGATCGTAGATCCTGCCGGAATGAGTAAGATCGTCGGATCGCCGTTGGACTGCTTTATGGTTTGTTTCGCGAATAAAGAGATCTGTAGAGTTAGGGATAGTACTGATGTATTGTACGATTTAAATTGATACTCAAGTATTACCTTAGAAAACTTTGGCGACACCACTTAATTCAGCAATAGCCTTCTTAGCGAATTAAGACTGGACAAATTAATTCGTCACCTTATCCTCGTGAATTGTTGATTTAGAAGAGATATTCAAATCGCAAAAGTAATCTTCAGTTTTCTATATACAGTGACTCCCATTAACATTCGGACACTCTGAAAAAGACGATAACTTTTTTAATATTGTACTATACGATTTGAACTTTTTTGGGAAGCTAGAGCGATTAGTTTGCTACATGGTGTGAATAGAATTTTTTTTAAAAATTGCAATTATTCGAAATTATAGAGGAAATACTAAAAGTTGAATGTTACAACTTTTTTTATGTGGGCCTATATTGAAAATTGAAAAACTAAGTTTTGTAGATCTGTGTCGATTATATGCACTGTGAAAGTTTCAACGAAATCGGTTGATGTGGAAAAAAACGACAGGCATTGAAAGATGTAAGAATCCTTAGATTTACTGCAGTTATAGGTCGAAAATCGTGAAAATCTTCCATTTTTACCATCTTTAAACGTTTGTAGCTCATTGCAACGTCACCCAATTTTGACGAAATTTTCAGAATACGTTTAATTGACACAGATCTACAAAACGTAGTTTTCAAATTTTCAATATAGGCCCACGTAAAAAAGTTATAAAATGCATCTTTTAGTATTTTTTTCTACAATTCCGATCAATTGCAATTTTTTCCAAAATTTTTTTCACGTCCTGTAGCAAACTAATTGCTCTAGTTTCCCAAAAAAGTTTAAATCGTATAATGCAATATTAAAAAAGTTATCGTCTTTTTAAGAGTGTCCGAATATTAGTGGGAGTTACTGTATTTTTGCATCATTTTTCAAGTAAAAGATTTCAGTATGAAATAAAGTTATAATTGATTAACTGTGAGGGCCACGAATTATATTAAAGTAGTAAGTATATTAAATATGTACTATACATATAATATTATCATTGCAGAACGGTTGATTCGCATTTTAAACGTGTTACAGATCGCAAAAGATTGAAATACAGAGCATGTCACTTTTTTAAAATTACATATTTTTATCGAGGTAACCTTGAGATGTTTTATGATGGTTGACCTTGAGTTTTCGTTTTGTGACTGTAATATTTAATCTTGCGATTCGGAAGAGTATTGAATGCTGAGTAAAAAGTTACCGAGGCAGATGGGGTCAGAAACTAATAATTACCGAGATAATTAGTCGTTGATGTAAATGCTCGAAATGTTTGAAACTCCTATACAAAATCATGCAGAGAAATTCCATTTCACTGAACAATACCTTGGAAAATTTAATATTAAGTTTTTATCCCGTGTACCTTAACAATTTATTTTACTCAGCATTTAATATTCTTTCCACTGGTACAATTAAATATTTCAGATGTTAATCAAAGAAATTCATTTGTCACGATAAAGCAGTGAAAAATGGAAAAACTAATTAACAATTAAAACTGTATCATTAATATACTAATACTCCAATAGTTAAAATGAATATCAAATACATCTCGTTTGAAACTCATTTTTTTATAGAACAAGTAATTTACGAGTAAATTTAGGTGATACGGTTAAGTGAGTCATCCTGTATTTCAGTTTTTAATTTATTTACTCGTTGGTCGTTATATTTAATAACGCGCTCAGACAATATGAAAGCTTCAAATCAGATTTCCTTGACAGAAGGATAAATTACTCTCAAAGTCGTTTATTTCATGAAATCGTTCGATCGTTCAATTGTGAAAAATTGAATTGTCATTTGAATAGCAGAATGACAACATTCCATTCGCTTAGCTTAAATATTTCGCAATCAGACAAAATGATGTAGAAACAGAATTTTTCATTTTAAATCTTGTTGGAACGGAAAACATACAACTGCACGTCTTCCGTTGTGTGACTCGAGTGAGCTCGGGAATCTTCGGCCCAAGTCGGTTGCCGGGTACGCGAGCGTTGGAGCAAAGACCGTTGTCTTTTGTCGATGATCCATGGAGAAACACGTGTAATGCCTTCATGGCTAGTATTATTAATAAACGCTCTTTAGTTGTTAACTGTTAATTACAGTGCCTTATTTAAGTAGCCTCCATAGTAATCCTACAGGTTATGGGCCCAGGCCGTTTCCACTGCGGAAAGAGTTGCGAGTGAAAAATAAAAAAATAGTTTCGTGAACACGTGTCTGTGGAAAAGGGAAATTATAGCCAGCAACATGTTGAATCTCCAACACGTGGAGAAACTGAGCAACACAAATTATGAAACTTGGAAAGTTCAGATAAAATTCCTTTTACGGTACAACGACTTATGGGGATTTGTAACAAGGGAAGTACCAAAAACGGAAGAAAACGCTGCGGCGTGGAACATCAAGGACAGTAAGGCCTTGGATTTGATAATGTTATGTGTCCAAACCGATCAATATACACATCTCAACAATCAATAGAATCTAAGGAAGTACTACCAACGCTAGATGAATTGAAAGTCAAACTAATGGAAGAGGAAATACGGAAAGGCCATAACGAAGAAGAAGAATCCAAAGAAACAGGGCTAAAAGCAATAGACACAAATAGAGGTTTTGTGTCAAACTCAAAATATTATAATAAAACAAAGACGTCACAGGAAAAGTCGCGCGAGTTTCGAGGAAATTGTTATCTATGCAACAGGTATGTTCACAGTGCAAAAAATTGTAATTCTAAATCCAATAACACACATAGGACAACCAACACACATAGAACGAGCAGCGAATCAAATAAACGAAACCATACCCCACACTGGAAAAATAACGCCATGGCAGCTGCATTAAATAATTACCATGCAACTGCAACAACATGGATTTTAGACAGTGGTGCAACGATACATATAACGAACGACAAAAATAAATTTAAATATCTAAGGAATATGTCTACCAGAATCTATACTGGTACCGAGGAACCTGTAGAAGCCTCAGGAAAAGGTAGCGTTCAAATGACAGTAAAGCAGGATAAGAGGAATTCCATAGAAATACTTTTACAGGAGGTAATGTACACACCAAAATTTAAAAGTAATTTACTGTCGATACCACAAATGATCAAAAATGGCTTTAAAGTAGTTTTTGAAAATGGCTATGCGAAGGTAATGCGCAAACATGGTGAGATAATGTTCACAGGGAAGGAAAGAAATGGTTTGTACCTTATCGAAGAAGAAACCATGCACAGCGCAAACAGAATTGATCAAGCAACATAGGATACGCCATTAGTGAAATGGCATGAAAGATTGGGACATTTGAATTTCGCTGACATAAGGAAACTACAATTAAAGGAAATGGTTATCGGAATGAATGAACATTTAGAAAATTCAGATCCAGTGTGTGAGGTATGTGCGAAAGGAAAAATACATAAATTATCACATCCAACAGCAACTCACAGGGCCAAAGAAAGGTTAGAGCTGGTACACAGTGACGTATGTGGCCCTTTTTAACCGACTTCGAAAAAGGAGGAGGTTATCAATTCGACCTGTATGTGCCTTTTTTTTTTTTTTTTTTCGCTTTTTTTTTCTATGTATGTTCACCGATTATGCTGGATGGACCAATCGGTACGAAACCTTTTGCATCTTGTAGAGTATGTCCCCGGGGTGGTCCCGTTATAAAAATTTTTGCATTTTTTCATTCCTAACGACTTTTATTGCAAAAAAACGTAATGCTTCATTTATATTTAATTAACCGACTTCTTCTGCGTTTGTTGAGCAAAGAATGTACCGATGGCGATGAAACCTTACACATTTAGTAGGAGATACTACCGCGATGCTCCCACGTGCAAAAATATATAGAATTTGTTATTGTTAATAACTATTGTTATAGCAAAAGGACATATTAGTAGGTGTTTCTCTGCGAAAATGTACCGATCGCGATGAAATTTAGTAGGTGATACTGCCGCGATGCTCCCAATTGCAAAAATTTATAGAATTTGTTATTGTTAATAACTATTGTTATAGCAAAAGAACATATTAGTTGGTGTTTCTCTGCGAAGAATGTACCGATCGCAATGAAATTTAGTAGGAGATACTGCCGCGATGCTCCCAATTGCAAAAATTTATAGAATTTGTTATTGTTAATAACTATTCAAAAGAACATATTAGTTGGTGTTTCTCTGCGAAGAATGTACCGATCGCGATGAAATTTAGTAGGAGATACTGCCGCGATGCTCCCAATTGCAAAAATTTATAGAATTTGTTATTGTTAATAACTATTCAAAAGAACATATTAGTTGGTGTTTCTCTGCGAAGAATGTACCGATCGCAATGAAATTTAGTAGGAGATACTGCCGCGATGCTCCCAATTGCAAAAATTTATAGAATTTGTTATTGTTAATAACTATTCAAAAGAACATATTAGTTGGTGTTTCTCTGCGAAGAATGTACCGATCGCGATGAAATTTAGTAGGAGATACTGCCGCGATGCTCCCAATTGCAAAAATTTATAGAATTTGTTATTGTTAATAACTATTCAAAAGAACATATTAGTTGGTGTTTCTCTGCGAAGAATGTACCGATCGCAATGAAATTTAGTAGGAGATACTGCCGCGATGCTCCCAATTGCAAAAATTTATAGAATTTGTTATTGTTAATAACTATTCAAAAGAACATATTAGTTGGTGTTTCTCTGCGAAGAATGTACCGATCGCAATGAAATTTAGTAGGAGATACTGCCGCGATGCTCCCAATTGCAAAAATTTATAGAATTTGTTATTGTTAATAACTATTCAAAAGAACATATTAGTTGGTGTTTCTCTGCGAAGAATGTACCGATCGCAATGAAATTTAGTACGAGATACTGCCGCGATGCTCCCAATTGCAAAAATTTATAGAATTTGTTATTGTTAATAACTATTCAAAAGAACATATTAGTTGGTGTTTCTCTGCGAAGAATGTACCGATCGCAATGAAATTTAGTAGGAGATACTGCCGCGATGCTCCCAATTGCAAAAATTTATAGAATTTGTTATTGTTAATAACTATTCAAAAGAACATATTAGTTGGTGTTTCTCTGCGAAGAATGTACCGATCGCAATGAAATTTAGTAGGAGATACTGCCGCGATGCTCCCAATTGCAAAAATTTATAGAATTTGTTATTGTTAATAACTATTGTTGCAGCATAATGCGCCATAATACGACGGCGTCTCCTACCTATGTTTAGTGTTCTACAAATTCTGCTCGTTCCACTAAAAAGAGTGAAATAAAAAAAAAAATTTTTTTAAAAATAAAACCGACTTCGAAAAAACGGAATAAAAAAACAAAAAACAAAAAAAAAGGAATGAATAATAAAAAAAGATATAAAAAAAAAAACAAAAAAAAAGGTATGAAAAAAGCAATAATGAAAAAACATATGAAAAAAACAAAAAAGAAAATGCACTAAAAAGTATGAAATAATTTCCAATTCATTTATGTGAATACAAACGTAATTTCATTTTGATTTCTATGAATACACACCAACTGTTCATAAAATTAATTAAAATAAAATTGATAATAAAAATAAAATATTAAATACCACATTAAATACAATAAATTTTTTCGGAGGCGGCGCAAAATCGAAAATTTTCCAAATGTCATATGTTGCTGATTATGATTTCATTGGAATATGGTGGACTTGGAATTCAGTAGGTGGGAAGAGAAGATACATTAATATGGGGAAAGCATGTAGAAGAATTTAAGAATTTTCGTAATGTCCAGTATCGAAAATTTTCGATTTTGCGCCGCCTCCGAAAAAATTTATTGTATTTAATGTGGTATTTAATATTTTATTTTTATTATCAATTTTATTTTAATTAATGTTATGAACAGTTGGTGTGTATTCATAGAAATCAAAATGAAATTACGTTTGTATTCACATAAATGAATTGGAAATTATTTCATACTTTTTAGTGCATTTTCTTTTTTGTTTTTTTCATATGTTTTTTCATTATTGCTTTTTTCATACCTTTTTTTTTGTTTTTTTTTATATCTTTTTTTATTATTCATTCCTTTTTTTTTGTTTTTTGTTTTTTTATTCCGTTTTTTCGAAGTCGGTTTTATTTTTAAAAAAAAAATTTTTTTTTAGCGTACCATCTTTAGGGGGTTCACTTTATTTCGTTACATTTATAGACGACAAATGCAGATATGTATATACGAAAATGCTCAAACATAAATCCGATGTCCTTGATGCGTTCATAGAATATAAAGCATATGCAGAAAGGCTGACAGGATGTAAATTGAAGAAGTTGAGAACTGATAATGCAAAAGAATATTTGTCCAAGGAATTCAGTCAGCTATTAAAGAATGAAGGAATCACCAGAGAGCTTACGGTGCCTTATACGCCTCAACAAAATGGCGTAACGGAAAGGGCAAATAGGACCCTGGTGGAAATGGCACGTTGCCTGATGTTACAGCCTACATTACCAAATAGCTTTTGGGCCGAAGCCATAAATACTTCTGCGTATTTAAGAAATATGTGTCCAACAAAAATAAATCAAGACATGACGCCATATGAGGAATGGACAGGACAAAAACCATATATTGAATTTTTTAGAAAAATAGGAAGTCGGGTAGTAGCATTAAAAAAGGGCCCCAACAAAGGGCACAAATTTGAACCAAGGGGAAAGGAATACGTGTTGGTGGGATACTCGACGGAATCGAAGGCTTACCGTTTATGGGAACACGGGACAAAGACAGTAATTAATGAGAGAGATGTACGATTCTTGGAAAAACAGAACATTGTCGCAGATGAGGAGAAGCAGCAAACTCAACTCTACTCAATCCAACTAATAGAAGAATCAAAGGAAGAATATCCTGAACAAGAAGAGTTGCAAATAAATAAGGAAGAAGCTGAACAGGAAGAAGATTTACCAACAAATAGGGAAGAAATTGACCAAGGAATTTCAAAAAGAGGAAGAGGTCGCCCACGAATCGAAAGGACAGGAAGACCGGGCAGACCAAGGAAAATATATAACTGAGAACCATGCTCTAGTTCAGAAGAAAAGGATGATCCAATGCATGTACAGGAGGCATTAAATAGATCGGATGCAGAGCAATGACTAGAGGCTATGGAACTAGAATACAACTCATTAATAGACAACAACACATGGGAACTGGTGAGTAGACCAAAAGATAAAAAGGTATTAAAAAATAAATGGGTTTTTAAGGTAAAAAGGCAACAAGATGGTTCAATTGAAAAATATAAGGCAAGGCTGATAGCAAGAGGCGATCAACAAAGGGAAGGCATAGATTTTGATGAGGTATTCTCGCCTGTAACCAAAATGGAGACCATACGTACACTGTTTGCCGTCAGTGTAATGAAGGGAATGCATCTTCACCAAATGGACGTAATAACTGCGTACGTGCAAGGAGATTTACATGACGAAATCTTCATGGAACAACCAAAGATGTTTGAAAGGTTTGATGCTAAAAATACAGTCTGTAAATTAAAGAAACCTTTATATGACCTAAAACAAGCGGGTCGCGAATGGTACCGCAAATTGAATAATTTTTTAGTCAGTTTAAATTTTAATAAGACCGCGATAGATCCATGCGTATATGTTAGTAACGATAAGAAAAGCGATGCAATAATTACAGTTTATGTTGACGACTTGTTGATAGCGTCCGTAGATTTAAAAGAAATAGAAAAAATTAAAAACTTGTTAAAGCGTGAATTTAAAATAAAGGCCTGTTCCGTCCCGTCGAAACAGAAAAACGTGGAGTTCTTTCGGACATATTTATGGTAGTAGAGGATATAGGCCGGTTCTAACCCAGTAGGCGAGGGGGTCTTTTCCTTGCGGGGAAAGAGGGGGGCGCGCGGCGATCTTGAAGGAGGAGTGGGGGGGATGGCGCGTGCGGTTTTCCGTTATCGCGCCTGCGGTTTCGGCACATCCGTTATCGCACATCCGATTTTTCAAGATTGCGGTGTCGCGTATGCACATCCGTTATCGCGCATGCACATCCGTTATCGCGCATGCACATCCGTTATCGCGCATGCACATCCGATTTTGCGGCGTCGGACTATTGTTGTCTCTCTCGCTCGCAAAATTATCTACCGCGGACTAGTTTTCCCTCTCTTCTACATCCTCTCTTGCATTTTCAAGATCTGTCCTTCTTCAGAACGCGCGATTGTTGTTTCTCTCTCGCTCTTCCTGTTTCTATCTTTTTCCTACCAATTTCTCTCTCTCTCGCATCGACCGTTGCATTTTTCTGAACCACATCCTTCGTTTTTTTCTTTGTTAAAGCGAATGTATTTGTTTCATAATATTATGTATGTGGATGTGACAATGAATACCAGACGTAGATTCGGAATAAAAAGTTGTGTCATGCGATGGAGTACGCGGCGGAGGTGCCCTCGCTACAAACATTTGCCGCGACGAAGTTATTCGAGTTTGATATTCGCAATTATTCGAAGACGTATCAACAGATTTTGGAGCGATATTTTCGCGTTCTTTCGTGCGAGATTTATTGCGTTGTTCGCAAAAAATTTCCGCCCGCCATAGTTCCATACGTGACGGTTTTAACGTACAAACCGCTGGACTTGTTGTGCGACGTAAGGAACGAGAACATCGATCTTTTACGAGGGTTCGTTTTCCTAAAACCGAAACGGAAATTGTCGTTGTATTTAAGGAAAGCTGTGCTTCGATATCGTAGAACCGATTATGTTTACACGGGAGTGTTAGCATCGAGGCGTCATTGCGTGTCACGTATTGTTTTGACTCCTCCTTTTTTGCCGATCACGAAACATCGTTTATGTTTCTCGAGCGACGAGGAATATTGATATGTCGGTTTTAACATTAAAAAATTTGGCTTGGAGTCATGTTATAAATTTGTATTTGAACGATCGTTTTCCCATCGAGCAGAAAGCGATGATCGAACGTTTTATGCGAAACGACGTTACGAGTCGTATATGTTTTTTCTATACAAAGAGATTTAGTCAAGTTGTGTCGCCATGGCCCGCGGTCGAGTCACCGTCCACGATATTGGATATAATAAAAACGGGCGAACGCCGAATCATGTTAACTGGATGCGAAGTATAATTGTGTTTCTACGAACTGGTAATTTAACGGATGACGTGAAATTGAAGTTAAAAAAAATTATTTTTGCGCAAGATGATTGAGATTTGTAAAAAGGCGTTAAAGTGTCTGACGCGTATGTCGGTGCTGATCAGAACCATCGACGAGTATCGCGAATGATCTCGCTCGTATATCGAGACTTTACAGTACTGCACCAATTATTTATCCCGTATGAAGGATGAATTATCGGTAGGCGCGAAATTTAGTTTAATATCGCTAATATGCCGTTTGAAGAGTTTAAACGTTTCGCTGGATTATCGTTTTTCGTCGCGCGTTGGTCGAGGTTTATGCGATACGAGTCGCAGCAGTGCGAGAGCATCGACTCTTCGTTGGGAAGATATCGAGTCGGCGTTTCGAAACTGTATATCGAGCGGTGTTGTTATCAACGTTGAGCATATCGATCCTCGTCAATTTTTACAACACGCGAAGCGGATAATTACGAGACGCGTTACGGAACTTTTGAACGAGCATTCATCGGTGAAAGTGAACATTATGTTGGAAGCGGAATTTGTGTTGCGCAACATGGTTTCGGTGAAAAGTTTCGGCACACGAAATTTTGCGCTGTTTCGAACGAGCGATTTACGTCGATGGTACCTGAAAAACGTTATGCCAACGATTTTAACATCGATGGAAGAATTTCAAGAACGAGACAGCGGATGGGCGCTATCGAAGATACTGCATCTAATAGTGAATTGCAACGTGTATCGACCACTGCAAGCTGGCACCAGTTCGCGTATACCTCGAGCGATACAGCTGAAGAGAGCAGTAATCAGCGTCAACGACGGCGGTGAAGCCTGTTTTTTTTGGTCGGTCGTGGCTGGTCTCTACCCGGTTGTGAAACATCCGGAGCGTTCCACCTCCTATCCACATTACCGTACAGTGCTTCGAACCGAAGGTTTTCGGCTGCCCATATCCTTCAAAGATATTCGAAAATTCGAACGGGTAAACGACGTTTCCGTGAACGTGTTCGAATGGGTGGACCGTAAGAAGTTTGGAACGCTTCATCTGACCGAGAAGAAGCGGAGCAAGCATGTTAATTTGCTTTTTCTACAGAGGACTTCGCACAATCATTACATGTGTATAAGAAATTTATCACGATTGGTTTCATCGCAGCTTAGCAAGAACAATCATGCCAAGCGTATTTGCGACCGGTAAGTTGAACACATTTTTTTTTCTTTTCAATCAAAAGTGTTGATGTTATATATTCGTTTTTTCCTCCTCAGATGCCTACAATATTTCTCATCGCAAGAGAGATTAGACGCCCATGCAACCGATTGCAATCGAATAAACGAATGCGCTCTGACGCTTCCGACCCCGGAAGATATGTGGTTGCGGTTTGGTAACTACGCGTACAAAGAACGGACGCCTTTCGTCATTTACGCCGATTTAGAATGTTTGCTGAAGAAACAGGAAGAACAGAGCTGTAGAGCGCGTATTCAGTATCAGCATCACCACGCATTCAGCATAGGTTATTACGTACATTGTCGATACAATGCTACTTTGTGCGAGTATCAAGCTTGTTCCAGAGCAGAGGGATGCTCGGCATGGTTCGCGGAAAAGTTGTACGAATTGAGCCATAAATTACAGTCGATACTCGATAAAAAAGTACCGATGAAGGCGTTAACCAAAGCGCAAAAATTAGATTTTCTTAATGCCTCGCATTGTCACATATGCTAAAAACCGTTCAACGATTTCGAGGTAAAAGTGCGCGATCATTGTCATATTACGGGCATGTATCGCGGTCCGGCGCATAACGATTGCAATTTGCGTTATCAACATACGTACGTGATACCGGTGGTTTTTCACAATTTATCCGGTTACGATGCGCATTTTATCATCAAGGAATTGGCGAACGCGTTCGCAGGGAATATGGAAGTGTTACCGCTTACAAAAGAGCGGTACATTTCGTTCACGAAACACGTTGCCGGGGTCGGGAATGTTAAAAAAAAAAAAGATTGCAAAAAGTTGGTAAAGTTTCGGTTTATCGATTCATTCAAATTCTTGAATTCCAGTCTGAACAAATTATCATCGTATTTGGACAAGAGCAAGCTGCGCGTCGTACGAAGCGAATTTGCGCATCTTTCCGACAGCGATTTCGATCTTTTAACGAGAAAAGGTGTTTTCCCGTACGACTATCTAACATCGTACGATAAACTAAACGACGAGCAATTGCCACCGCGCGAGGCATTTTACAATCAGTTATGCGCCAGCGAGATATCCGATGCCGATTACCTTCACGCGAATACGGTTTGGACGCGGTTCGATATAAAGACGTTAGGACAGTACAGCGATTTGTACTTAAAATTGGACGTGCTGTTGTTGGCAGATGTTTTTGAAAATTTTCGCGATGACTGTCTCGAGAATTATAAACTCGATCCAGCGCATTATTACACGCTCCCCGGTTTCGCGTGGGACGTGATGTTAAAAATGACGAAGATCGAGCTGGAGCTGTTCACCGACGTGAACATGTTTTTGTTCGTGGAGCGTGGAATACGCGGTGGACTGAGTCAATGTTCTCACAGGTATGCGCGCGCGAACAAGTATTTGCCGACGTACGACTCGAGCGAACCGTCCACCTATCTGATGTATTTTGATGTTAATAATTTGTATGGTTGGGCCATGTCGCAACCTCTACCGCACAGCAATTTTCGCTGGGTGAGCGATCAGACGAGTATAGATAATTTTAGTATCGAATCTATTCCAATCGATAGTCCCGTAGGATACATTTTAGAGGTGGATTTGGAGTATCCGCGCGAAATTCACGACGCTCACGCGGATCTTCCGTTTTGCCCGAGTCACGACACGGCGGCGAATGGTTCGTCGAACCGAAAAGGAAAGTTGTTGGCTACGCTTCGCGATAAGGAGCGATACGTTCTACATTATCGGTATCTGCAACAAAGTTTGAGACACGGTTTGAAATTGAAAAAAATTCATAGAATTCTAGAGTTTCAACAATCGCGATGGCTGAACAGTTATATCGATTTGAACACAAAATTGCGTGCCAATGCAAGCGACGACTTTTCAAAGAATTTGTTTAAACTAATGAATAACGCGGTGTTCGGAAAAACGATGGAGAACGTTCGAAATCACGCGTGCGTGAAATTACTCTCTCGATGGAACGGTCGACACGGTGTCGAGCGACTGATAGCTAGACCGAATTTTCACAGTTGTACGGTGTTTTCGGAGGATTTCGTCGCGGTTCAGCTGAAAAAAATCAATATTAAATTTTACAAACCCGTTTACATAGGTATGTCCGTATTGGACATATCGAAATGTCATTTGTACGACTTTCATTACGGTTATATGTATCCAAATTTAAAAGAAAAATGTAAGATTTTGTACACGGATACGGACAGTTTGATATACGAAATTGCATGCGACGACGCGTACGAAATGCTGAAACGCGATATTTATCGCTACGACACCAGCAATTATCCCGAGAATAATGCATACGCTGTTCCGATCGCGAACAAAAAGATGTTGGGATTGATGAAGGATGAGAACGGTGGTAAAATTATGACCGAATTCGTAGGACTCCGCTCGAAAATGTATGCCACTCGCGTGCGCGATGACGATACCTGTCGCGAAACCAAAAAGATAAAAGGTATCAGTACGAATGTCACGGTTAGGGATATAAGTTTCGAAGACTATATCGGGTGCCTTCGTAATTGTACGGAGAAGAGCGTCAACAGTAACCGTATAATGTCCATGCAGCACCAGGTGTATTCGGTATCCGAAATCAAATTGGCACTGAGTCCGCACAATGATAAACGCTGCATCCGCGATAATTTGATCAATACTCTTCCTTGGGGACATTATAGCATCAACGACGACGACGACGACGACGACGACGACGACTGACTGGGGAAGGGGGGGGGGGGGTTTCGGAAAAAGGAAGTGGTAGAGATAGATTCCGTTGCAATGCTGGAACATTATATCGATAAAGGAAGCGATAGCGCATAGTACAAAAGGACGTGTTTCGAGCACTGCACTTCAGAAGTTTTTCCGCAAACGCAATAACGAAGATGTCTGTTAACCGTCATTCATCGTTCAACGAATATAACAGAAGTGCGAAAGAAGCAAAGAAAACGATGTAAGTATAAGAAATAAAAATCAATTTTTAAATTATGAAAACGTTTCATCAGTTAAAAAAAAAATCAATTGATTGCAGGAATTTCCAACAATCGCGGGCATCGTCATCGGTGTCGAAGACTTCTCGCAACCGCTCTGTACGAATCCTAAGCCGAAGATATTCCATTGCCGGCAACTATTTTAAATATTTGGAAATAGGCGTACGAGTCGACGAGGATATTTTCGTCGAAATGGTTATAGGAGATAACCGAGGCAACGAGATCGCTATCTCCCCGAACGCGTGGATCGATTTGTTGCGCATGAAGAAGCGTTTGGCAGACTTGCTTTCGTCCACGAGGAAAGAAGAAGAAGAAGAAGAAGAAGAAGAGCAAAGAATTCGTGAGTAGGTAGTATACACCGGTTCTACGATCAGACTTATCATTGTAGGCAGATTCCTACCTTACCGACGCAGCTGAAAAAGTCGGTTCTGTTCCATACTAACCTACCGTATAGCGCGAGCATATTTTGCGGGGGAAGGGGGTGGGGAGATTACCGTATAGCACAACCAAATTTTGCGGGGGAAGGGGGCGGGGGATTACCTTATTGCCCGACCATATTTGCGGGAGGGGGAGGGGGAGGGAGTATCTCTGCAAAAGTGCAGCGTCAGCTTTTTGGGTAACCTTGAACATGAGCTTTTGCAAATCTGCAGCGTCAGCTTTTTGGATAACCTTGAACGTCAGCTTTTTTTAGATAACCTTAAACGTCAGCTTTTTTGGGTAAACGTTTGGTGGGATAGGGTACTTCTTCAAGGATAGTTTCTCACGTTATAGCATGGCCATATTTTTGCCAGTATGAACGCATGCGTCACAAATATGCACCCAGCATGATTTGGTTTATCATTCACGATAAACATTCTCGGAGGCAGCGTGGTACTGCAGACGTATGCATGAGGTTAAAATTTGATGACAGACTCATGTCAACGATGCATTTGCACATCCCACCCCCCGTTTTAAATGTAAGAGACAGAGACCGTTCACGATGCAATATAGAGTCGTGGAATCGTACGTGCACTATCTTTTATTTATTTGTTTATATCGTTCAAGATGTATGTTGTGCGTTTTTTTCATAATCTGTAGTAGCAGTATCCTTTCACGGCTGGTGTCGAGTTGCTCAGCCGAGACACGCGTCGCATCGCACAGTCCTTTCCACCTATCGAACTTATCTAATCGAGCGAGTTGTAGCAACGGTATCCCTTCGTGCTTTGGGTATCGAGTTGTCCAACCCGTGAGATATCTGGACCATTGTTATCAGTTCTCTCGGCCGACGCTAATTGAAAAATGCATTTTTGCAAGTTTTAAATTACTTACTGCAATGAGCATCTTTTCTAATCTCGCGAGTGGAGATTTTGTTACATCTTTTCTAGTGGGGATGCATTGTATATAAGAATGGGTGTCGTCGACGTGAAGCATAGTTGACTCGAAAGTGATACAAAATGTTCATATACATTGCCACAACCACCCACTATCTGGTGGATCCAAACACGCCACTAGATGTGGTACTGAGTAGTTTGGTGGGTATAAAGAAATATACTATGTAATCCAACATGATTGGTGGATAATTTATAATCATATTTTATACATTATACTAACAGAACTTCATGTCAGAGGAAGAGCGAGCTTCTTTCACACGCTCATGGAGGCGGGCGATGCGGCTCTATCGCATCGAGCTCGAAGAATGGGGAGGAGAATTTGCTGAGGCAATTGTTACATTGTTTATGTAATCATGGTGAGTAAAGTTAAAAAATAATTTTATATATTTATTAATTTTATATATTTATTATTACTTAAAATGAAAACTTAATAACATTTTTAAATAATTATATATATATGTATTAATTTTATATATTTATTATTACTTAAAATGAAAACTTAATAACATTTTTTTCTATTTTATTTGTTGCAGACCCATCAATCAAGAATTTTATTATTATTATTATTATTATTATTATTATTATCATTATGTACTTTTTTCAATTTTAAATAAATTTTTTTATATAGATCGGTATATTAGATCATTTATATTCGTTCGAGCACCTATTCACTAATTTGTATGCATCGTCCATATAGTAGTTTTTATTATCGTTCGAGCGAAAACTCTTTCGCGATATTACAGGTATCCACACCACGAGGATTTGGTGGGATTGTATCCGGATCGGCTCCGATCGGAACGTTGCCGCAGTCCAGCCCGCGGACGTGCCAACAGAATCTGGACCAGGCGCGATGTTCCTCCATGGGATCGTCATCATCTTCCCATCGGCATAGACGAACACGACATTCGAAACATTCTACACAGTCGTCATCACCCAGATGGAAAAATCCTGCGACGGCGAGTTTCTCAGGTTGAACGACGTGTGAGTAACGCCAATCGCGAAAACTGTGAAGTCTGTCGCGTTCGAGACGATAATCGGGTGGTGGTGTTGCGTGATCGGTTGTTGCGACGGCTCCCTCGGATTTCGCGATCATAGTGATACTCTGTGTAAAAATCAAATGTAAAAGGAGGTTTGTGATTTTGACGGGGAAAATTCAAAGACGCTTTTCTTTATAACGGATACTTTACGTGGTTTTTATAATTGTTAAGCCATGCTAGAAATTTTTTATTATACTTACCGTTGAAGAATGTGTGACCGTTCGGATGATTATACACGCGATATAACTTTAGTATAACGACTGTCATTGTTAACGTTTGTAGCGAATAATTTATACCATGTACCCCCACCCTCATTATATTGAGAGAGGGGATAATATTACTAGCGATATTGTGTATATATGTATGTAAAAATTATTTCAGGTATTTTAAAAATAAAAATTATTCAAAAGATCTCTTTGTATTTTATTACAAATTCCTTTCTTACAATTCCTTTCTTATAATTCCTTTCTTACAATTCATATAATTTTTCAGAAGGCATTTTAAAAATAAAAATTATTTGAAAATATTTTTGTATTTTATTTTTATTACAAATTCCTTTCCTACAATTCCTTTCTTTCTTTCAATCCCTATAGAATAAGAATGCGATTAAAGTAGAGTAAATGATAATGTTTTTAATCAGTATAAGTGGTTAAATTTAAAAATAAAAATTATTTGAAAATATTTTTGTATTTTATTTTATTACAAAATTCATTTCTTACAATTCATATAGAATAAAAATACAGTAGAGAAATAATAAAGTATATTTTTTATCGGTATAAGCGGTTTAAGTAATTTTTCTAACAACGTTTGTCAATGGGCTGTACTCCACGATGCGGTCGTGTATCATTAAGCAGTAGGCTGTTGTCGATGGGGGGACATCGGTTCGACATTCAAATTCTATTCGCACGTCGACCGTAGCATTTTTTAACGCTTCGTTTTGCCGGGAACAATCGAGAACGACGAGCGGGCCGTATCGCAGGAAATCTGAGACGTCGAGTAGCGCTTCGCCGTTTCCATAGTACGATTCTTGGAATTTTGCATACATGTCGTAGAGCAACGCGTATTTACCTTTCTCGAAATCGATATTTAAATCATCGTACGGATAGATTTCCGAGTTCAAGTAAAGCCGAATATTTGACAATGCGCAATGATCGAATCGGGTAGCTGTTTTCGTTAAGTTATTCTTTCGATTGGTTTGCAAAGCGAATATCACGTATCGCGGTTTTTCCATTTGCTGAGTCGTTTTTATCGCCCATGTATGCTTCGTAGTAGTCTGTAGCAGAGGATATTCGAACAGATCCCACGATCGAAAACTCATGCCAATCGGTCTGTCACTGTCCAAAATACGTAACATGGACAGCTTATGTATTTCATCCAATGCAACGTGTGGCATTCGCCATTGGATTTTGTACAGATTCAGAATAGGTTTCGCCTTGTCGGAAGGACTGAACAACGCGTTCGCGTCGGTACGCGAGCGAATCAAAATCAATTCGTGTCGAGCATTTATCACAACTCGTTTGTAGTCTTCACAGAAGCCTAATAAAACATTCATAGGCACGCAAAAGTTGAAATTTATCGCAGCCGTGGTCGTTGCTGTATGCTTCTGCCGATCATCGCCATACAGCCAGCCAGCGTTGGATAACGCGTCGCTTCTCGTTCTGGATAGACTCACATAATTCTTCAGAGTTGTCGTTGCACCAGGATTTCTGGACCGGTCGATTTCCACTCCGTTCAATTCGTAGCGTATTTCCTCGAACATAAACGCAACGGCATTGTTCTCGAGAGCCGCCGTATCGATGAGGGATTCTCCTGCTCCAGCAGATAATTCAAGTAAACTAAGTTTTCCCTCAACATATAGGAAGCTTTTACACGGGAGCGTGTACAGGTCTTGTTGTTGAATAGGTATCCGTATCTCATCGCTGTTTTCGAACGTTGTATTGGCGTACGGATTGTACGTGTGCAGCTCAATCTTCGTTATGCGATTGTCGGAGATCGGCGCTTCAGAGATGTTCAAAATGTCGTCGAACATGATTTTTCCTCTCACTTTTTAACAATAAATCCCAAAGATTGTAGATACTGTGCGTTTTCCACGGTTAATTTATTACGTATCTGCGACTTTACGTTTTTTTCCACGGTTAGTTTCTTGTGAATTAATGTGCTGCTGCTGCTGCTGCTGTTGTTCAACGTATGGAATGTCGTATTGTTATGAATTAGCATTGCTTCGGCGAACGTGTAGTCGCACCGTGATTTCTTCACCCCGGAAATCAATCAAACGTCCGGATTGGTCAACTATGCGAATCGTTAAATCGTCAATTACTCGTGCAACGATTGGAAGGTAAATGACTCGTGCGGGCGTTTCAGATAATTTATACCCTGGCGGTACCTGGGGCGCGAACTCATGTATCGTGTGAACGAGTTTGCCATTGTCGTACGATCCGGTGGTTATGTTACATTCCACTCGTACGATGTTCACGTTGATGATATTCACAGGTGCGTTCGACGTGTGCCACGCGTTCGGTGACAAAACACGATTCAAGGAAAATCCCAGAATAGATCCCACGTTGCGAGGCTTTGTAAAGTTTATTTTATACTTGCTTATAATTTCACTTTTGATGGTGTTGTTGTTCGCTCGTAGGACCAGTGGATATTCGATATCGGAGGTGGCGGACGACTCGCCAACATTTTTGGGGGGATATCGTGCGCGTATTTCACGCCTCAAGTACGCGTTGATCGCTTCCAATTCGTACGAGCCGTCGGGGATGACGATCTCCTCGTCTTTTTCGCCAAAGTAGAATCGATTGTTTCCGATGTTGGCACTGATGTTCGGAATCGTGTAATAAGTTTGTAAATCGAGCAATCCCAGCTCGTATTCGCCATTGGCCAGATCTATGGGTGGGAAGTACTTGGACGACAGTATGCTGCTTCTCCCCGACAACGTGAGCGTAAATGACTTTTTCGCATGCATCGTGCAGAGAGCGAGACTCTTTCCAGAGAATTTATAACGTAGTTTCTCGGAGAAATTTCACGCACAATTGTCCACACACGCTTTCGTCGTAGTTTTGAAAGCGTTCGTGGTTATATAGGATCGTCGCGTTCGCGCCGAAATAGCGAATCAACTCGATCGGTGGTCGAAGATTCCCAAAACTATCAAAGTATTTGACGCGCGAGCCGCGTTTTATGTATGCGACCCAGTGCGTTCCCGGTCCACGACTATTATCTAGATTGACTATACCCCGCTCGTTTACCCACGCATGCAGCGGCAAATCGTCACGCATAAAAACTCCGCGAAAATATGGTAATCCTCTACAGATGACCATCAATTCGACATCTGTCGTCGTGTTGTCTTTCTTCGTTGTTTTTTTTTTTTCCCCCTCTTCAAACCTTTTCCATGCTTATACGGTGCGAGATATACCCCGCGACCCTCCATGGCACGATTGTGTCGCTCCGCTTCTTGCAATTGTTTCTTCGCAGCTTTCGCAGCGTTTATGGCTTTGACTACTCCTGCGGCACCACCCGTCAATGCTCCTATAGCCGACAAAGCAGGCAGCAGCAGGGGCAGAAAACCACCGCGTTTGGCAATCGGGAGAATTCGTTGTTTTTTTCTCTTTTCACCTTTTTTCTTTATCAGGCCCATGCCCAATTTCGTTTTAGCTTTCATGGCTGCCAACACTGCGGCCGCAGACACCTTCTCTCCCAACGTTGCGTCTCCAGACGTTACTCGATGCAGCGCTCGTTCCGCCAAAACGCTGTCGGCTACGTGACGATTTCCAAGATCCTTGTACCGTGAATACGTTATATCGTGTTCGCGACAGGCTGCATCCAACGGATTGATTCCTCGATCCCCACGAGCCAATCGAGCGGTCAGTTTCGTACCAGGACCGCAGAATTGATAACCGGGTATATGTAATTCGAACGGCAACGCGTTTATAGCTCTGTTTAAGAATCCCTTACCCTTATGCGAACCGGGGCACCGTTGTGAACGATGATTCACACGCATAAGCTATTTTTTCCGCTCTCTCTTTGGAAAGAAACGAACTCTTTAGAGCGACTGATATCAATGGTGTTCGAACCGCCGTATAAATACCACTCACCCACCCCGCTCATCGAATCAATCAGATCATGCGTTTTGTGAGACAATCTTTGGATATTCGCGTTCCAACGAGTCGCGCGTTCGACGATTGCGACGAGACGATGCGGAAACATGGATCATTGTTACCAGGCAATGTACGATGCGTCATAAGCGGTCCGTCAGGATGTGGTAAAACGGACGTTATGATTAGCCTGCTGGAGAGCGCGAACGGGCTACGATTCGCCAATGTCTACGTGTATTCGAAATCTCTGTGTCAACCAAAATACCAATACTTGAACAAACTGTTCTCATCCGTGGGGAAGGATGTAGGATACTTCGCGTTCGCGGACAACGCTGATGTAATCCCTCCCGCAGAGGCACGGTCCGATTCGATATTTATCTTCGACGACGTGGCGTGCGACGAGCAGGATATCATGAGAGAGTATTTCGCGATGGGTAGACATTCGCACGTCGATTGCTTCTACCTGGGTCAGTCGTACGCGAGAATACCTAAACATTTAATTCGTGACAATGCCAATCTGTTGATTCTGTTCAAACAGGATACCATGAATTTACGTCACGTTCACCAAGATCATGTAAATACCGATATGTCGTTCGAGACGTTTAGCGCGTTATGCACGAATTGCTGGCGACAGAAGTATGGATTTCTCGTAATCGATAAAGATAGTCCTGTGAATCGTGGTCGTTATAGACGTGGATTTAACGAGTTTGTCATACTGTAGTGAATACAGTTGCTCGGTAAGGGTTGTCGGTGCTGTATCGTGACAGTAAAATATCTCTCTCTTACGCTTCCAATCAAATATGTCAATCCAAAATGAGAAGAATGAGAAGCTGCGGGCTTCGATCGTGAACGAAATAGCGAAGACCAGCGATATCATACGTAAAAAGTATTTAGCGTTGAAAATTGGAAAAATGACTGCTGAGACGAATTTGCAAACGTCTTTACAACCGATTGTCGAACCGTTGAAACAGATAGTTCAAAATACAGCTACTGTTGAACCGAACGTGGATGGTGATAACGTGTTCTCAGATATTAAGGAAACACCACCACCACCACCACCATCTCCCCTACGAAAAAAAAGAAGATTCTCAGATGTTAGGGGAACGCCATCGTCCTCTATGAAAAAAAGGAGAAGAATAAAGAAGAATAAGAAAAAGAACGATGAAACCAATGTAACGTTCACCTCAAAACAAGTATATAACATCGATGATGACGACGATGACGATGATGATGATGATGACGATGATGAGATCGAGCCGGCGACGGCAACAACGATTACGGTACCGCAACAGGATACCTTCGAATCACCGCGCACGCCATCTTTGGAATCTTCAATGCGTAATATTTTTGAAAATCCTGAAACTCATCTCGAGGAAAATCAACGTCTAACCGAGAGTCTTGGACCTTTGGCGCGCGAATATTTAGAAAAATTTTTTACCGGACCGACGAAAAATTCTGACAACGTGTATGGAGTATTTTTGAAAGACGATAAGCTGATGCTGGGAAATTCAACCTTCGAGGTGGACAGCAACGATGATATCATCGTTAAGGGGGTACGGTACAAGGGGACTCGTGGTCTTTACGAATTGATATTCAGCAGAATACCTGATGAGCAGCTGTACACCGAGGATGATAAGAACACATATAAAAGAATTCTCACTCTTACGCATGCGCATCGACGCGGGAATCAGGTAATGGGAAACAAAGGATACAAGTATAGGAAAATTATAGGACCGTTATTTTCGTCGCGAGGTGGAAGAGGGATTGAACTTCCAACTTTTATGCGCGTGACCGACCATCCGATCGATTACGTGCATTGGGACGATCCAAACGAACTCGTCGATCGTCTGAAATTGTTAACCGCTTCGAAGAACGCCGGCCATTTCAACCATGACAACGAAATAATGTCGATAATTGAAGAACTTCGCGAAGCCGGTATAATTATAAATTAAAGCGTGTGCGCTCGTCGTGTCAGTGATGAATGAAATGTCGATCGATAAAAATGCGCATTCGTCTTAATTGTTGCGAAACGAATCAAACGATATCCTCGGGTGAAGACGAGAACGGTGAAAGCTGGAACTTGAGATTTCAAAGTCTAAGGATAAAACTGGATGAGATATTTCAACGAATACTGTGGATCGAAAAGCAGGTAAATCGGTTGTGCATGCGATACGAGTTGGCGATAATCCAAGAAGAAGAAGAAGAAGAATCAGACTAACTCGAGCGAAAAAATGTCTATCGACAAATTTGGTAGAGTGCTTCGCGAAGCGGGCAAAAGCGAGCCGAATGTTTCCTCGATTTTCTATCCCGACGTTTTGAAAAGTTATGTGTGCGATAACGCTATATGTTTGAACGATGACGCTAAATTGTACGATGCGAAAGGTACGAGGATCGGGCACGTGGCGAATCCTGAGGCAAACGATCACGCTGCAACCAAACTATACGTGGACACGCTTAACGCGAAGCTCGAGTTCGAGATCGTGAAAAAACTGGTCAATGAACTGAAAACTGCTAAACAGACGATAATGTCCGAAGTATTAGCTAAACAGGATGAAAAACTGAAAACCGCTAAAGAAACGATAAAGTCTGAAATACTGACTACGATACAAGGCATTCGATACGATGCAGACGAAAATATGAGATCAATCAATTCACGTATCAATGAGATTGACGTGAAAAACGATCATTCAGATGAGTCGCAAACGCTCAAGGTCTTGAAGGAGAAGGTAAAAAAGCGATATCGCTGATGACGATCGGCTGGAGAACTTTGGAATAGGCCTTCATGACCGACCGACCGACCGACCGACCAACCGACCAACCGACCAACCGACCAACCGACCAACCGACCGACCGACCGACCGACCGACCGACCGACCGACCGACCGACCGACCGACCGACCGACCGACCGACCGACCGACCGACCGACCGACCGACCGATCGACCGACCGACATATCTTGAGAAATCATACTGCATACTGTACAACAGCCATACCGCGCAACAGCCATACTGCATACTGTACAACAGCCATACTGCATACTGTACAACAACCATACTGCATACTGTACAACAACCATACCGCACAACAGCCATACTGCATACTGTACAACAGCCATACTGCACAACAGTCATACTGCACAACAGCCATACTGCGCAACAGCCATACCGCACAACAGCCATACCGCACAACAGCCATACCGCACAACAGCCATACCGCACAACCGCTATACCTGTACCTGTACCTGTACCTGTACCTGTACCTGTACCTGTACCTGTACCTGTACCTGTACCTGTACCTGTACCTGTACCTGTACCTGTATCTGTATCTGTATGGTGAAAAAACGAGGCATGGGAATATAACTGAGTTTTGAAGATTTTTTAAGAAAAAGTATATATGTGAAACTCGATAAAGTATATGTGCAGATACGATGTATCGAGAAGCGAGAACGCTTCAATTACTGGAAAGACATGATTGAAAAGTGAATAATCAGTTAAAAGAGGGAGAGAAAGAGTGAGACAACAGCGACGATGAGTAAAGAAAACGTGGTGGAAGAGCTGCATGCTCCGGCGAGACGTTTTTACCCGCGTAGACGTGTGATCGTGCGAGGATTCGATGATCTTTGGCAAGCCGATATAGTCGACGTTCAAAAATACTCGCGAAACAATCGCGGACATCGATATATTCTCACGATAATCGATGTATTTAGCAAATATGCATGGACGGTTCCTATGAAGAGTAAAAATGCGAGCGACGTATGTAAAGCTTTCGCGTCAGCGTTGGAGAAGGATGGCAGGGCCCCGAAAAACTTGCAGACCGACATGGGGACAGCATTCTACAATGAAACATTCCAAGACTATCTGAAGAGTCGCAACATCAACCTTTATTCTACGTTTAGCCCTATGAAAGCATCCGTCGTGGAACGTTTCAATCGCACGCTGAAGAACAGCATGTGGAAATTTTTCTCGTTGAGTGGAAAATATCGCTGGATCGACGTGCTTCCCACGTTGACCGAGGACTACAATAATCGAAAACATCGTACCATCCGTATGCGACCTGTCGACGTGAACCGTAAAAATGCCAGGCACCTTCTGTCCACCGTGTACAACAACGTGAAGATTGCTGGTCCTGCCAAATTCAAGGTTAATGATCATGTACGCGTCAGCAAGTTCAAAACCCTATTTGACAAAGGATACACACCAAACTGGTCAACTGAAATATTCAAGATTGCCGCGGTAAAACGAACGAATCCCATCACGTATCTCTTGGCTGACTCGAGGGGCAAACCTATCGCCGGAGGATTTTACGAACACGAGATACGCACGGCAAAATATCCTGACATATACTTAGTTGAAAAAATATTACGTAGAAAAGGAAATAAGGTATACGTAAAATGGTTGGGAATGGATGCATCGCATAATTCATGGATATCTAAAACGAATATACTTTAATTGTATTTTCTACTCATATTTTATATGTAAGATAATTAATTTTTCTCTTCTTTTAATTGGATTATTTTATTCAATATGAATTGTGAAAAATGTAATTTGCAATAAAATAAAATACAAAGAGATATTCTCAAATAATTTTTTTATTTTTTTAAAATCATTACAAAAGACCTCCAATAATTTTTACACACATTATATATTTTTTAACCTTGTGCGAACGCCGCGATGATATCGGAGCACGAAGCTGCCAGTTCACAATCGATCAGCGAACTTTGGTCGAAAGATTTGTTCTCGACGATCGCTTTCGTGATATTCTTCACATCGCTATCCTTCACCGTACCGACGAAATTCATAAATTTAGCGGTCACCGCGGGAACATTGTCGATCAGCCACGAATACATGTTGTACACACAGAATTCGAGGTTATACAAGTTATACATAGTTTTTTCCGTGATGTATAGAGCCACGAACTGATTCGACAATTTGATCAGATTCATACCATTACAATTAACTATTTGCAACGTTAAATCATCACTAATTTTTCGACACTGTTTCGATGACAGTAAATCCGAAATACACTCCTTTGTGCGCAACAGCTCTGTCCATGTATCCATGAAAAACATGATCTCGTTACCACGGTTATCCCCTATAGCCAGTTCCACGCAAATGTCATCACCGACGCGCACACCAATCTCGAGATATTTAAAATAATTGCCAGCTATGGAATATCTTCGGCTCAAGACCCGTGCACTGCGTAAACTCCTCGGTGGTTGCATCATTGATGATCTGGGCTGTTGTTGTTGAGAAACCCTGCAACAGATTACAAAAATTATACGTTTTTACTAAATTTTTCTAAATTTCTTTTTTCACAATTGTTTTCATGTTTTTCTACTTACATATTATTTAGCCTCCTCTTTTTGTGTGGCTCCTCGACGTTTGAACGCTCACAGTTGGTGGATGGATGGTGATTGTACTGCATCTTGCAACGTTTTTTTTTAGTGGTGGTTGTCTCGATCTGAAGCTTGATGCTCGGAATAGGTCGTTTTATATGATGTCTCCCTACCACTTCTTTTACAGATAAGATCAACAATCCCCTCCTCAACAGTTACAGACTTCAAAGCTTGCAGTAATCCCCCCCTACCACTTCCTTTTTTTTCTCTTACGGGGATAAAAAATGTTGACACGGTTTTTCTTAATCAATGTTGTAATGTCCCCAAGGAAGAGTATTGATCAAATTACTGCAAATATATCGCTTATCGTCATGCGGACTCAACGCTAATTTCTTTTCCGACATAGAATACACTTGATGTCGTACGGACACTATGCGATTACCGGTAACGCTCTTTTCCTTATGATTACGAAGGCATTCGACGTAGTCTTCGAAACTTATATCCCGAGCGGTGACGTTTGTTCTGATTCCTTTGATCTTTTTAGTGTCCTGATCACCGTGCACGCGAATCGCATACATTTTCGAACGAAGCCCTACGAACTCAGTCATAATTTTACCACCGTTTTCATCCTTCATCAAACCAAGCTGTTTATTGTTTGCGATGGGAACACCGTAAACGTTGTTTGCGGCATAATTACTGGTGTCGTATCTATGGATATCGCGTTTCAACAGCGCCTCGTACGCGTCATCGCAAGCGATCTCGTATATCAAGCTGTCCGTGTCCGTGTACAAAATCTTACATTTTTGCTGGAATTTTGGCTGCATGTATTCGTAATGAAAGCTGTACAAATGAAATTTTGAAATATCCAATATGGACATGCCCACGTAGATTGGTTTGAAAAATTTAACGAGCAGCTTTTTCAGCTGAATCGCAACAAAGTTCTCGGAAAACACCGTACAGCTGTGAAAATTTGGTCTAGCTATCAATCGTTCAACACCGTGTCTACCGCTCCATCGAGAAAGTAATTTCACGATTGTATGATTTCGAACGTTCTCCATAGTTTTTCCAAACACGGCATTGTTCATTAATTTGAACAAATTCTTGGAAAAATCGTTGGTGGCGTTGGCACGTAATTTTGTGTTCAAGTCGGTATAGTTGTACAGCCATCGCGACTGCCGAAATTCTAGAATCCGATGTATTTTCCGCAATTTCAAATTATGTTGTAAACCTTGTTGGAGGTATCGATAATGTACAACGTATCGCTCCTTATCGCGAAGCGTTGCCATCAACTTTTTCTGCGTATTCGAGTCAGTCGCTGAGTCGTGACTTGGACAAAATGGAAGATCCGCGTGAGCATCGTGAATTTCGCGCGGATACTCTAAATCCACCTCCAAAATGTATCCTACAGGGCTATCGATCGGAATGGATTCAACATCGAAATTGTCCACGTCCACCCATCGAAAGTCTCTGTACGGCAGAGGTTGCGACATTGCCCAACCGTACAGATTATTCACGTCAAAATACATTAAGTAGGTGGACGGTTTGGTCGAGTCGTGCGTAGTCAAATATTTGTTGTTGGCTTGCGCATATCTGTGAGAACACTGGCTCAATCCGCCGCGTATTCCTCGCTCCACGAACAAAAGCATGTCAACGTCGGTCAACAACTCCAATTCTATCTTTGTCATTTTCAACATCACGTCCCACGCGAAACCGGGGAGCGTGTAATAATGCGCCGGATCGAGCTTGTAATTCTCGAGACAGTCATCACGAAAATTTTCAAAAACATCCGCCAACAACAGCACATCCAATTTTAAGTACAAATCGCTGTACTGTCCAAGCGTTTGTATAGCGAAACGTGACCAAACCGTATTCGCGTGAAGGTAATCGACGTCGGATATCTCGCTACCATTTAACCGATTGTAAAATGCTTCGCGCGGTGGCAAACGTGTATCGTTTAATTTGTCGTACGATGTTAGATAGTCGTACGGAAAAACGCCTTTTCTGGTCAATAGTTTGAAATCGTCGCGGGAAAGATGTGCAAATTCCCCTCGCACGATGCGTAATTTGCTTTCGTCCAAGTACGACGACAGCTTGTCCAGACTCGAGTTCAAGAACTTGAACGAGTCGATGAAACGAAATTTCAAAACCTTTGCACGCTTTAGCTCTTTATCCGTCTGGATATGAACGTTTTTCGTGAAAGAGATGTACTTCTCTTTCGTCAATGGCAACACGTCTATCCGCCCCTCGAACGAGTTAGCTAATTCTTTAATAATAAAATGTGCGTCGTAACCTGATAAATTATGAAAAACTACTGGTATCACGTACGAAGATTGATAGCTTAAATTGCATCCATTATGAGCCGGACCGCGATACGCGCCCGTAAAATGACAATGATCGCGCACCCTCGTCGCGTCGGAAGTGTCGAACGGTTTCTCGCAGACATGACAATGTGTGGCCGTACGAAAATTTAACTTTTCCAATTCAGTTAGTGGATTCATCGGGACCGTTTTATCGAATAACGGCTGTAATTTACGACTGAGTTCGTACAACCTGTTCGCGAACCATGCGGTGCATCCCTCTTTATCGCGGTAAACCTGATACTCGCACAACGATTCGTCGTAGCGGCAATGTAGATAGTATCCTATGCTAAACGCGTGGTGATGCTGATACTGTACGCGTGCCGCACGGCCTTGTCCTTCCTGTTCCCCAGGCAGCAGCAGGCACTCCAAGTCAGCATAGATAACGAACGGCGCCTGTTCTTTGTTCATGTGGTTCTTAAACCTCAGCCACTTATCTTCTTCCGATATTGGAAGCTCCAGAGCGCAATCGTTCATCCGTTCGCAGTCGACCGTATGAACGTTTAATCTCTCCAGCGTGGGAAAATATTGCAAACACCTGTGGGAAGGGTGATAAAATTATGTGTTTTTTCTTTCAAACAATTTAAATAATAAAAACGTGCAACTTACCGATCGCAAATATACTTCTTATGATTCAACTTGCTAAGCTGCGATGAAACCAATCGTGACAAATTTCGTATACACATGAAATGTCCATGCGTCTTTGCAGCATTCTGTAGAAACAACAAGTTGACGTGCCTTCCCTCCCGTTTCTTCTCGGTCAAATGAAGCATTACGCATTTCTCGCGCACCCATTCAAACACGTTCACGGAAACGTTGTTTTCTCGTTCAAATTTTCGGATGTCTTTGAACGACATAGGCAGTTGGAAACCTTCGGTTTTCGGAAGCACGTCTTTGTAGTGTGGATACGATGATAAACGTGACAGATTTGCCTCGGCTGGATAGAGACCCGCCACGATTGCCCAATAAAAGCATGCATCGTCGTTGCTGTTCACGTTCACGACCGCTTTTTTCAACTGTATCGCTCGAGGCACATTGATTGCTACGGTGCAGCCGGCTTGCAACGGTTGGTATTTGCTAATGTTCACGATCATATGCAGTATCTTTGACAGCGCCCACCCGCTGTCTCGCTCTTGAAACTCCTCCATCGATGTTAAAATCGTGGACACAACGTCTTTCTGATACCACTGCCGTAGATTGCTCGTTCGAAACAATGCAACGTTCCGTGTGCTGAAACTTTTCACGGAAACCTCGTTGGCGCGCTGCATGAATTCTGCCTCCAACGTTACGCTAGCTTTCAGCGACGAATGCGCGTTTAAAAATTCCGTAACGCGCCCCGTGACCATTCGTTTCGCATGTTGTAAAAATTGTTTCGGATCGATATGTTCAACGTTGATAACAATGCCTGTCGATATACGATTTTTAAAAGCCGACTCGACATCTTCCCAACGAAGCGTCGAGGTTCTCGCACCCCTGCGATCGTATAAACCTCTACGGACGCGCGACGAGGAAATACGATGATTCAGCGAAACGTTCAAAGTTTTCATACGACACATCGTCGATGTTAAACTAAATTTCTTGCCTACTGGCAATTCGTCCTTTGCATGGGATAGATAATTTATGCAGCACTGCAGAGACTCGATGTACGAGCGATGCCATTCACGATACTCGTCCATAGTTTTCACCAACATTGACATGCGTGTCAAACACTTCAACATATTTTTACACGTTTCGATCATCTTGCTTTGTTAACACACTGTATAGAATACCTTTAGCATGACAACGATGGAACGTTCGCGTATGATAGCATTTGCATTCCATCACGTCCTATTTATAAAAGGAAACTGTCCTTGAAAATAGGTATCATATTACAGATGACTCATCACGCATGACTCATCACACGTTCAACTTTACTCAAAAAGTTGACGTTCAAGGTTATTCAAAAAGCTGACGCTGCAGTTTTGCACGTGCGACGGGGTATCATATTACAAAACCCTCTCCACCTCCCCCTACCCTACGAACATGAGAAACTGTCCTTGAAAATAGGTATCATATTACAGATGACTCATCACGCATGACTCATCACACGTTCAACTTTACTCAAAAAGCTGACGTTCAAGGTTATTCAAAAAAGCTGACGCTGCAGTTTTGCACGTGCGACGGGGTATCATATTACAAAACCCCCTCCACCTCCCCCTCCCCTACGAACACGAGAAACTGTCCTTGAAAAGAAGTATCATATTACAGATGACTCATCACTCATGACTCATCACACGTTCAACTTTACTCAAAAAGCTGACGCTGCAGTTTTGCACGTGTGAGATGCTCCTAGGAGCAGGTTCGGACACGTTCAAGGTTACTCAAAAAGCTGACGCTGCAGTTTTGCAGAGATACCCCCTCCCCCTTCACCCCTTCCCCTCAAAAATATGCTCGCGCTATAAGGTAATCCCCCCACCCCCTTCCCCCCGCAAAATATGCTCGCGCTATACGGTAGGTTAGTATGGAACAGAACCAACTTTTTCAGCTGCGTCGGTAAGGTAGGAATCTGCCTACAATGATAAGTCTGGTCGTAGAACCGGTGTATACTACCTACTTTCGTGATAATTTAACATTGCGTGTAGTTCGGTTCAATGATTTGAAACTCGTTAAACTATCGAATCAGTTCACGTCTTTATATGTTACGGGAAAAACCATGTTTAATTTATTTAATCTCGAATTCTGCATACAAAATATGTATTCGCAGTTGACCGATAACGTTCCAATAATCGAGGAAAAATTTAAAAATTTTATTTTTTCGAGGAAAACTGCCACCGCGAATCATCAGTTTTTCAATCAAAATTCCCTGATAGATTGCGAATTAATGCTATTATGCGCGGACGTGATCGAAACTCAGAAACGAAATTGATTTTTTCCATGCAACGTTGAAAAAAAAAAACGGTCGGGAGTGAATGCGATTTCTTACGAAGAAATTTAAAAAAAATATTAATCTACATGAAATTGCAAGTGTGTTGACAAATTCTTGTATTATGAAAAAAGATCTATAAGTAATACTCCTGATTATCCGAAGAACATAGTGACTTAACAACCGAGAAAGAAAGTGTGCATAAAAAGAAAAAAGGAGTCTGGTCGGTTATGCGGACTGAGTAATGGAACCATCCATCATTGATTTCATATAGTCGATCAGACTTCTTTAATTGCACGCTTCCTTTATCGGTTGTTACATTGCTATGCTCTTCGGATAATCAGGAGTGTTACTTATAGATCTTTTTTTCATGCTACAAGAATTTGTAGACGCTTGCAATTTCGTGTAGATTAATATTTGAGAGCGTTTCAACCAGACTTTTTTTTTCTATCGATTGCGTGTGCGCCAATATGTTCTTCTTCGGTATAAAATAACTCTAAATTTAAAAGTGCGAGGCGAATGTTTTTTCTGTATATCAATAAATCACTGTCTTTTCATATGTTTCAATAATTATTTATTCGATAAGAAGTGTAGATTAATATTTGAGAGCGTTTCAACCAGACTTTTTTTCTATCGATTGCGTGCGATGCCAATATGTTCTTCTTCGGTATAAAATAACTCTAAATTTAAAAGTGCGAGGCGAATGTTTTTTCTGTATATGATTTTTCATCAATAAATCACTGTCTTTCATATGTTTCAATAATTATTTATACGATAAGAATACATTTTTTACATAAGCATTTTCAGATGATTTTTCGAACGATATTCGTCAATGGGTTGTACTCCACGATGCAGTCGTGTATCATCAAGCAGTATGCGGTTGTCGAGGAGGGGACGTCAGTTCGACATTCGAATTCGATTCGCACGTCGATCGTCACATTTTTCAGCGCTTCGTTTTGTCGGGAGCAATCGAGAACAACGAACGGACCGTATTGCAGGAAGTTCGCAACGTCGAGTAACGTTTCGCCGTTTCCGTAGTACGATTTTTGGAACTTCGCGTACATATCGTAGAGCAACGCGTATTTACCTTTCTCGAAATCGATATTTAGATCGTCGTACGGATAGGTTTCCGAGTTCAAGTAGAGCCGAATATTGGCTAAAGCGCAATGATCGAATCGCGTAGCCGTTTTCTTTAAATCATTCTTTCGCGCGGTTTGTAAAGCGAATATCACGTATCGCGGTTTCTCCATTTGCGGAGCTGTTCTTATCGCCCATGTGTGCTTCGTAGTCGCTTGGAGTAGAGGATACTCGTACAGTTCCCACGATCGAAAACTCATGCCGATCGGTCTATCGCTGTCCAAAATACGTAACATCGACAATTTGTGTACTTCGTCCAACGTGACGTGCGGCATTCGCCATTGAATTTTGTACAGATCCAGAACGGGTTTCGCATTGTCGAACGAGCTGCGCAACGCGTTCGCGTCGGTACGAGAACGAATCAAAACCAATTCGTGTCGAGCGTTTATTACAACGGCGCTTCGGAGATGTTCAAAATGTCGTCGAACATGGTGGCACTTCTTTCACTTTTTAACAATAAATCCCAAAGATCTCAGATACTTCACGTTTTCCGCGGTTAGTTTCTTGCGAATCGAATCGTTTTTACGAATTGGCGCGCCGTTCAACTTGTTGAATGTCGTATTGTTATGAATTAGCATCGCTTCGTCGCACGTGTAGTCGCACCGTGATTTCTTCGCCGCGAAAGTCGATCAAACGGCCAGCTTGATCCACGATGCGGATCGTTAAATCGTCGATTACTCGAGCAACGATCGGAAGGTAAATGACTCGGGCGGGTGTTTCGGATAATTTATACCCTGGCGGTACCTGGGGCGCGAACTCGTGTATCGCGTGAATGAGTTTACCGTTGTCGTACGATCCGGTGGTCGCGTTACATTCTACTCGAATGATATTCACGTTAATGATGTCCACGGACGCGTTCGACGTGTGCCACGTGTTCGGCGATAAAACGCGATTCGCGGAAAATCCTAGGATCGATCCCACGTTGCGCGGCAGTGTGAAGTTTATCCGATACTTGCTTTTAATTTCGCTTTTCATGGTGTTGTTGTTCGCCCGTAGGACCAACGGATATTCGTTATCGGGTGGCGTTTCGCCATCTTTCGGGGGATATCGTTCGCGTATTTCGCGTCTCAAGTACGCGTTGATCGCTTCCAATTCGTACGAACCGTCGGGGATGACGATCATCTCGTCTTTCTCGCCGAAGTAGAATCGATTGTTACCGATTTTGTCGCTGATGTTCGGTATCGTGTAATAAGTTTGCAAATCGAGCAATCCCAGCTCGTATTCGCCGTTGCCCAAATCTATAGGTGGAAAGTACTGGGACGACAGTACGCTGCTTTTTCCCGACAACGTGAACGTGAACGACTTCATATTTTTTACAACAAAGTTTCTCGGAGAAATTTCGCGCACAATTGTCCGCACACGCTTTCGTCGTAGTTTTGAAAACGTTTGTGATTATACAAGATTGTCGCGTTCGCGCCGAAATAGCGAATCAGCTCGATCGGCGGAAGAAGATTTCCAAAACTATCGAAGTATCTGACGCGCGACCCGCGTTTTATGTAGGCGACCCAGTGCGTTCCCGGCCCGCGACTATTATCCAGATTGACTATACCTCGCTCGTTTGTCCATGCGCGTCCCGGCAAATCGTCGCGCATAAAAACCCTGCGAAAATGTGATAATCGTTTACAGACGGCCGTCAATTCGACGTCCGTCGTCGTGTCGTCATTTTTTTTTTTTTTTTTTTTTTTTTCTCTCTTTCCTTCCTCTCAAACCTTTTCCACGCATATACGGCGCGAGATACACCCCGCGACCCTCCATGGCGCGATTGTGTCGCTCAGCCTCTTCCAACTGTTTCTTCGCTGCTTTCGCGGCGTTTACCGTTTTGATTACACCTGCGGCGCCACCCGTCAATGCTCCTATAGCCGACAAAGCGGGCAACAGCAACGGCAAAAAGCCGCCGCGTTTGGCGATTGGGAGTATTCGTTTTTTCTTTCTACCATTTCGCCGTCTTTTTTCCTCTCTCGTTTTTTTCTTTATACCCATGCCCAATTTCGTTTTAGCTTTCATGCCTGCCAACACGGCAGCCGCGGACACCTTCTCCCCGAATGTAGCGTCTCCGGACGTTACGCGTTGCAGCGCTCGATCCGCCAAAATATTGTCGGCAACGTGACGATCTTTGAGATCCTTGTGTCGCGAATACGCTATATCGTGCTCGCGACAGGCCGCGTCCAACGGATTGATTCCTCGGTCCCCGCGAGCTAATCGTGCGCGCAGCTTCGTACCGGGACCGCAAAATTGATAACCGGGTATATGCAATTCGAACGGTAACGCGTTTATAGCTTTGTTCAAAAACCCTTTACCGGTATGCGGTTTCGCACGCATAAGCTTCCGCTGGATCCTTTTCACCGTCGGGAGAGCAACTGATACCAACGGTGTTCGAGCTCTCATATAAATACTAGCCCGCTGCCTCGAATCGATCAAAGCATGCGTTTCGTGAGACAATCATTGGATATTCGTGTTCCACCGTGTCGCGCGTTCGACGATCGCGAGGAGACGATGCGAAAACACGGATTATTGTTACCTCGCAATGTACGATGCGTGATAAGCGGTCCGTCAGGATGTGGTAAAACGAACGTTATGATTAGCCTGTTGGAGAGTGCGAACGGACTACGATTCGCCAACGTGTACGTGTACTCGAAATCGCTGCATCAGCCGAAATATCGATACTTGAGTAAACTGTTCTCATTCGTGGGGGAGGTGAACGACGGTGAAATTCGGAAGCTGCAAAATCATCTGGAAATGAAACTAGACGCGGTACACCGACGAATAATACGGATCGAAGAGCAGATCGAACTGTTGCGGCTGACGATAACAACGGCGAAAGGAGCGGTCTAAAAAAATGTTTATCAACAAATTCGGTACGTCATTTAAAGTTAACGAGCAAAAGTTGGGAACTACTAGCTCGACTCTCCATCAGACGTTTAAAAGTTATGTGCGCGATACTCCTATGTGTTCGAACACATTCGCGTACGACGCGAAATGGATAAAGATCGAGCATCTGCAGAAACCTTCGAGGCCGGATGAGGCGGCGAGCAAATCATACGTCGACGATACGATCGAATACGAGATAGGTGATCACGCTTTGTCTATAAAATGAGCTGGGGAGGTTTTTGACTTCTACGACGCCAAACGGCGCCGCATATGTTGCATAGGCGCACCCACGAACAGTATGGACGCGGTTAACAAAGTATACGTGGATACGGCTAACGCCAAGTCCAGGACCCATATCGAGGAGAAACTGAAGAAAGATTTGAAAACGTTCGAAGAAACGTTGAAGTCGGAGATCGTGGAGAAACTGAACAGAGACCTGTCGAAGAAACTGAACAGGGACCTGAAGGCGGTGGTGGTCGACGCGAAATCGGAGATCGAGGAGAAACTCGGCAAGGACCTGGACGCCGCGGTGGCCCACGCGCAGTCGGAGATCGAGGAGAAACTCGGCAAGGACCTGGACGCCGCGGTGGCCCACGCGCAGTCGGAGATCGAGGAGAAACTGAAAAAGCATCGCGCGACGACCGAAAAGGTAACAGAGGAATAGCGATACCGTACCGTCGATCCGAACCCGGTACAGAAACAGTGCGGTTAGCCGTACCGTCGATCCGAACTCGGTACAGAAGCAGTACGGTTAGTACAGTACCATCGGTTCGAATCTATTCTTAGGGGAAAAAATGTCTATCGACAAATTTGGCATGAGGTTTCGCGAATCCGGCAAACGTGAGTCGACTTCATTGGCGTTTAAAAGTTTCGTGCGCGACAACGCTATATGTTTAAACGACGATGCCGGCGTTAAACTGTACGATGCGAAAGGTGCGCGGATCGGACGCGTGGCAGATCCCTTGGCGAACGACCATGCAACTACCAAATCGTACGTCGACGCCGTTTCGAAACAGACTAGCGAAGAAATCGTGTCCTCGCTTAAGAAACATGTGATGCGTCATGCGATTTACTACGATGGACGTACAGAAGGAGGGTTTGAGGCTAAAAGGAGATGCATTCATAACGTTGGCGCGCCACTGGATACGCGCGACGCTACCACCAAACTATACGTCGACTCCCGCGTTAAAGAAATCTCGTCAAAGATCCGCGACGATACCATATATCGAATAAAAACTTGGGTCAAACATCTTAAGAAATTCGAGTACCACTATGACGTCAAGCGTTGTCGCGTATGCAACTTGAGCGAACCTATAAACGCTGCGGACGCGACTAGCAAAGTATACGTGGATACGCGCAACGCGAACCTGAAGTTCGAGATCGTTAAAAAACTGACGGAAGAACTGAAAACCGCTAAAGAGACGTTAAAGTCCGAGATATCGCGGGCGAGCGAACTGTCGTCGACCGAGTTGAAAACGGCTAACGCGAACCTGAAGTCCGAAATCGTTAAAATACTGGCGAAAGAACTGAAAAACGCTATAGAGACGTTAAAGCCCGAAATACAGACTATGATACGCGATAACGTTCGAGACGATATCGAAAAACTGACGGAAGAACTGAAAACCGCTAAAGAGACGATAAAGTCCGAGATATCGCGGGCGAGAGAACTGTCGTCGACCGAGTTGAAAACGGCTAACGCGAACTCGAAGTCCGAGATCGATGGAAAACTGAAAAACGCTATAGAGACGTTAAAATCTGAAATACAAGCTAAGATACATAACCTTCGATACGATATTAACGCGAATATGAAATCAATCGATTCCAGCATCGATGACATCAATGCAAAAATCGATAACTTGGATACCTCGCAAATGCAAATGATGGAAACCTTGAAGCAGAAAATAAAAGACGAGGCGAACAACATCGTCGACGACCGGTTGATAAGCTTACAGGATAAAATTAAAAAATTAATTCGCGAACAGGTCAACCGACTTTGAGAGTTAGCGCTATCCGTATTATCGTCGTACCAACCTTCAAAATCTATTTTAAAAACGTGTCAACCTTGAAACGCATAGTTTCCGAGATATTTGCAGTTTTATGAAAAACAAGAAATCTACTCTGATTAATCCGTGTTTTTTATTAATATCTCCTAAACAAAGCCGCGGGCGACGTTTTTGCAAAGGAAGAAGTTGTCCCAAATGTGTAGATATATAACATATTTAAATTTCATCAAAATCGGTAGAATACTTATATAGATATAGAATGTTTAAATAATTATAGTTTTTTGCAAATATCTCGGCAACCGTTCATTTCCGCACAATAATTCTTTCCGTTTCGTATTACCCTCCTCCTCCCTCACCATACACGCCTAATCTCCACCACCGCAGGCGTTGTCACCATACTAAACTTCTGCCTAGCTCGCAAGTTGATTGTGACATCAGTCGAGAAAAAACCTCTTGACTTACTCTTGAGTTGCACAACAGCGCGTGAAATGTGGAAGAAACTTAATGCAGTTTATGATATGAAGTCCGATGAAAATTTATCGATAGTGCAAAAACAATTTTTTTGATTTTAAATGGGACTCGAGTGAAAGTGTCAGTCATAACTTAGCAAAAGTTGAACAGCTAACGACTAAAATGAAGAACCTCGGAGGTGCAGTTCCGGAATCCATGATGTTGACACGCATATTGTCAATATTACCAAAGAAGTTTAATCACTTTCATAGTGCGTGGGATTCCGTGGAAGACAAGAAAAAAACCCTGGAAAATTTGACTGCGCGACTGATGACTGAGGAAATTAGAATTCGTGAACAGGATGGCTCCGAGGATATGCCTGTGGCGTTATTGATGAAACGAAGGTCGTCAAATACATCGTTTTCAAGAAATAATTATCACCACAGACCGAATCAAGATGAGCGTCGACAGAATGTTTTTTCTGGATGATATACGTGCGGCAAGACAGACCACATGCGAAAAGATTGTGTGGGTTGCAACGTATGTGGATCAAAAGGACACCTCAGCAGAAACTGCTTTAGAAGCAGCGGTGGCGTCTATACTGTGCAGCAGACTTCGACTACGGCACATAAGCAGGCTTTTGTAGGAAGCAGCAGCAAATTCGAAGGCGATGACATCTGGCTGGTCGACTCGGGAGCAATCGATCACATGACGCACCGACGAGATTTTTTCGGCGATTTCGAAGAATTTGAAGAACCGACTACCGTTCGATTAGGTAATGGCGATCTTACTCCTGCGTATGGAAAAGGTAACATTGAAATCGAGACATATGTAGACGGAAAATGGATATCGGGTATTATGTACGACGTTTTATTTGTACCGAATTAAGCCAAAATCTGTTTTCAATAATTACCGTAACTAGGAAAGGGATTGATCACGCGATTACCGAGTATGGAGAAAAATGTGTATTTTCACACGACGGAGCAGTTATAGCGACGGGCTCGATTTGGGGAGATTTGTTTAAAGTAAATTTGCGCGTTGTGACACCGAAAAAATGTAATCTAGTTGGAAATGTTAATAATGAAAACGTATCTATTAAACCTCGCAACGAAAGCTTACAGCTATGGCACGAAAGACTATGTCATCAAAATTTTAAACATGTGAAATATTTTTTGAAAAACAAGGGGAATTGTGTAACAGATGATAATGTTTTTTGCGAAGGTTGTGCTTATGGAAAACACCATAAGCTTAGCTTTCATAATAGAAGTGACCGTGCTACGAAATGTCGCGAGATTATACATACCGATATATGTGGGCCCATGGAGCTTGAATCGATTGGCAAAAAACGTTATTTTCTAATTTTTAAGGATGAGTATTCTGGTTTTAGACAAATTTATTTTATGCGGCAAAAATCAGAAGTCGTTGCTAAATTCCAAATATTCTGCAGTGAAGTTGAAAATATGTTCGGGGAAAACATAAAAGAAATTCATAGCGACGGAGGAAAAGAATTCGTGAATAGAAGCGTCCAGCACTATTTGGCCAATAAAGGCATAAAACATACCTTAAGTGTCCCGTATACACCCCAACAGAATGGTGTCGCAGAACGGGAAAACCGAATTCTAGTCGAGGCCGCGCGGTCAATGTTATGCTCGAAGCCAGAACTACCTTTGTTTCTATGGGCCCAAGCGATGAACACAGCTGCGTATGTCATTAACCGTTCAGGATCGTCAAAACAGCGAGGTCAGAATCCCTATGGTTTATGGTACGGCAAAGGGGCGAATATAGCAAATTTAAAAATTTTCGGGACAGAATGTTTTGCACATGTACCTCCTCAAAAGAGAAGTAAGCTCGACAGAAAAGCTGTAAAAGGGTATTTAGTGGGGTATATTGAAAATTGCAAAGGGTACCGTGTCTATGTGCCGAGTCTACGAAATGTAATTTTGAGTCGTGATGTACTGTTTAAACCAGAGAGACTAACGGCAAATAACATTAATATAGATACATTTAAAAAGGCCGACGAAATCGAAGAAAAAACCTTTGATGAAAGTACAAATAATCTTGTAGATACATCGGTCGACGTCGAAACTAATATCAGTAACGATGAAGTACAACATCCTTTGCAATCTTCAAACGAGAATGACAACGTAAGACAGCTCTGTGATAGACGAACGATCAAACAAACGGAATTTTATGGTTGTCCGATTACATTCAGAGCAGAAAAATTACCTTGTAATTATAATGAAGCAGTTAATTGTAACGAGATGTTTTGTTTCGTAAACGAATAAATGTTTGTACACCGAATTTAATAAATAATATTTATTAATACTGTATACAAAAACTGTTGCCGGCCAAATTAATATTGGGCAACTGATTCACGGAACCAGTCGACTGCAGTGGTTCAATACAATATTGTGACGGACGATATTGTTTTCTTTGGACGAGACTATGAAAGTCTTCCAGACGTTTTACGAATAGTTTTCGTGTCGAGTTCTTTTACGTTTTCGTGTAAGGACCGAAGTATACTTGCTAAAGCTATACGAATGTCTCTCTTCGCGTGTACGAGTTATTCTGTTTCTCTGCTCCGAGGTCCGTTCGCTCATCACCGCGTTGATGTCGACAGCTTCGAGGGGATGGGTCCTATTGGTCGCGAGAATCATCCCCATTCGCTAATTGACTTGAGGGAGGAGGATCTTCCAGACAGTCCTCGACGGTGGAGGTGGAAATCCCTACCCCAAGTCAATCTTGAAATTTCGGAAAAGTACCGATTAACCGGACCCCGGTGCAGCGCGACGGAAAGGCCCAAGTGGCCTGCACATGGTGGTGCAATTTATGACCCCGAGCGGACGGACGGCCGTCGGGTTGAGACCTTGAATCCGAAACCCTCGAATGCCTCTTAAAAATTGGAAGGTCTAAAATGACGGCTGGTAAACAAAGAGCTTGGGTCGAACCGAATGGCCCAAGGGGTGCAAGTACGTGCCTCAGATCCTCACGGTGTCTTGAAGACGACAATGATATGAGGACCAGGCGTGACGAAACTCGAAACCGAACATGCTCCCCCCGTTAAATGATATTGTCATTCAAGAGCGAGAACAAACGCGATGGTGTTCGGTTCGTGTAGATCGATATACAGTAAATCCTGCCAAGTTGCGCGGGCTAGAAACCTGGTAAGTTGCATCGGCCTACTCACTCCACTGCCTGTCAACGCTGCCCCGCGCCGCAGGACGGCGACTATTGTCGTCGGCTCGGGTATATCGGTGTGACCACCACTACATTGACTCAATGAATCGAATGTTCAAACTTCTTAATAATCATTATTTTTCATGGGACTTTTTGAAAACGTATTTCTGGCATCTTTCTGAGTAAAACAAGACCAAACACGATATAGTTTCAATTGTAATTTAGTGGTGTAATCGACGAAGAAAGTTAACAGTCGCAATGTGCGTAGCCGTCGCCGACACCGTTGCTCTATTGTAGTCTCGCTCGGCGCGATCGGAGGGGTAGACCCAGCCATAAATCAAAAAAGCGAGTCTACCTCGTAAGTTGCTCAGTCAGAGAACAGCGTTTTTGCAACTTATCAGGATTTACTGTAATGTGTTCGTTGAACTATAGTAATATAAAAAGAACGCACGTATTATTTTACAAAAAACAAAAACGCGAAAAGCTAACGCCGAATAAGTATATAATTGACGTGTTGTCTTGAATTTATCAACGAATAACAATGAAATAACATCTAAAGATGGTTATGGTAAAGCAATCATTTCGCCTTTCGATTTTCGGTGTTGATTGGAAGAATCGCGAGTTGTTTGACATTGCGCTTATAAAGGCCAGTCTTAGTACGGACGGTTGCTGCCCGGATTATGTTGTCCTTTCCGGGATGAGTCTCCATGACCCGTCCAAGGCTCCACTGCAACGGTGGGAGATGATCGTCCTTCAGGATGACGATTGTTCCGTCCTTGAGATCGTGCGAACCTTTAGTCCATTTTGATCTAACGTTCAGGTGGTGAATGTATTCTTTCGACCACCTGGTCCAGAAGTCCTGCTTGACTTTCTGGATATGCTGCCAACTTGACAGCCGATTGCTCGCGGTGGTGGTGTAATCGTCCTCAGGCATGCTCGTCATTGCACAACCAATTAAAAAATGACCGGGAGTGAGGGCAGCGATGTCGTTAGGATCGGAGGAAAGGGGTGTTAAAGGACGGGAGTTCAGAATTGCCTCGATTTCCGTAGTAAATGTAGCGAATTGTTCAAACGTGAAAAGCTCGTTACCGACAACGCGTCTCAAGTGATGCTTGAAGGATTTTACCGCCGCCTCCCAAAGTCCTCCAAAATGTGGTGACAATGGAGGCGTGAAATGCCACGTAATTTTCTTATCGATAAGGAAATTATAGATTTTATCATCTTCTCGTAACGTTTGAAGAAGTTCCGTCAATTCGTTGTTGGCATCGACAAAATTGGAGCCATTATCAGAATAAATGTCTTTACAAATTCCGCGTCGCGCAATGAATCGTTTTAACGCAGCTATGAATGCATCGGTGCTCATGTCGCTGACTACCTCGAGATGCACGGCTTTACTCGAAAAACAGATAAAAACCGTGACATAAATCTTTATTCGTGTACGGTTGCGATATCGCCGTTCTTTTATATAGAACGGACCGCAACAATCCACTCCGACATTAGTAAATGGTCGAGTCTCGGAACTCGTGCGGCTGGCAAATTACCCATTAGATAATTTGTCGTCGGAGGGTTGAATCGGAAACATTTTACGCATTGCCGGAGTATGTTACGTGTCGTGCTTTTTCCATCTATTGGCCAATATGATTGGCGAACGTTATATAGCGTGGCTGTCAACCCCGAATGATGGTGTCGGATGTGTGATTCGCGAATAAGCAAATTGGTTATGTGGCTGTTCTTTGGTAAAAGAATCGGGTGCTTTTGATTGAAGGGTAAATTAGAATGTTGGAGACGACCTCCAAAACGTAATATACCCTTTTCGTCAAGGAATGGAGCCACCGGTAACAACTTGTTCTTTGAATCTAACTCGTGTCCAGTTCTTAAGTCGTGTATTTCTTCCGAAAACGATTGCCGTTGCGTTAGGACAATGATCTTCTCATTCGCGCGTCGTAGCTCTTCAGTAGAAAGTAATCCGGTATAACGAGGTTTCGAGATGAATCGTAAGCAGTACTAAGAGCAGTACTACGAGTATCGTTCTAATAGGTTCAAAGGTTTTATGACCGCAGAAGCTAAACACGTTCGTTTACGTAATTCCGGGGTGTCCTTTGGAACTTCAAAATGCGATTCCGGCCATAACGATTCATCAGAAGCGAGCCAAGGTGGCCCGTAACGCCAGTGGTCACCCGTAACGAATTGTTCTGTCGTAGAACCACGTGAGAGTAGATCTGCTGGGTTATCTTTTGATCGAACATGTCTCCATGTTTTAACGTTTGTTTTATCTTGAATATTCGCGACACGATTAGCAACAAAGGTTTTCAGCGCGTTTGATCGTACGTGAGCGTACATGATCGTACGATGGACTTCTTGTCGAATTATCCCCTTTACAAAAGTGTACAGCGTAGCGAGTAAATGGGCACCGCACAGTTCCAATCGCGCTAAGCTTATCGTTTTTAATGGTGCAACGCGAGACCTTGCACATATCAATTGAGATTTAATATTTCCAGCTATGTCTATAGAACGAATATAAATGCTAGCTCCATACGCGCGTTCACTAGCATCGCAAAACCTGTGTATTTCGAATCGTTTAATTGAGTGTTGAGAAATGTGCCGTTCGAAGGCGAAATTTTCTACTAATTGTAAGCTCAATTGTGCCTGATAGTTCGACCATTCAGTTTGTATGTTAGCTGGTAGAGATTCGTCCCAGTCAATCTGGAGTTGCCACAACCGTTGCATTAGGATTGTTGCGACAACGGAAACTGGTCCAAGAAGACCTAGTGGATCAAATATTTGCGCGGATTCCAGGTAACGCCTAACGTTTTTACTGTCGCGTCGCCGAAATATTTCGGGTGGATCTGATCTTCTGAAAGACCAGATAGCAATTCTGGATCATTCGATACCCATTGTCTAAGTAAGGAACGTGCGCGCTTTCCTATTTAAAACGATGGGTGCGCTCCCCCCGATTACCCAACCGAACTGTGTTTTTGCAACATCAAGTAAAATTTTCCCTGAGGACGAATCTGTATTTGACCGATGCTAAAACTCGCGAGAGTTGGTGCCGTACCAATGAGCATATCGACGCGTGATGGTTTATGAAAGGTCGGGTCCGCGAGTTTGATGTTGGGTGGGATTTGCAATTTATTTCGATCTATTTGGCTGTCGAGTAGGATATATACACCGGTTCTGGCACACCACTTATCATTGTGGGTAGATTTCTACCTTACCGACGCAGCTGAACCAGCAGGTTTTGTTCCATACTAACTTGCCGTATAGCGCGAGCATATTTTGCGGGGGGGGTGAGGGGGATTTTCATGGTGGTATTGCGTAAGCCACCGTTCGTAGGCGAGGGGGGAGGGGGAGGGGGGATTTTTAGTTTTCCTGGTATTGCATTTAAGATCAGCTTCTTGGTATTGCGTGAGCCTGGTATGTTTATAATAATATAAACATCCTTTTGACGGTGGGTATCGAGTCGCGATATCGGATCTCTGTTCTCATTCAGCTTATCATTTTTAAATAAACATCCTTTGACCCAATTACATCTCTCTCTCTCCTTATAATTTCTCTCCTCGTCTTTATTGTATATTCGTAATATCAACATCCTTTCGATGATCGGCATCGAGTCGCCAAGCCGCGATATCTGACCACAGCATCTGTTTTCACTCAGTCTTTCCTTATCATTTCTTTCCTCTTCTGTATTGTATGGAGTGGGGGGAGGGGGTGGAAGGTATCAAAATGAATCAGTAGGACACGATGGGCTGCGAATGCAGTCATACGCGAACGTTACGTCGTTTGCTGCGTTAAAGTTATTCCAAGTATACCGTGCGTGTGGTAACAACCGTGAGGTAGCAAGATGATTGAAACGTGTAAAAATATGTTAAAGTGTTTGACACGCATATCAATGCTGGTGAAAACCATGGACGAGTATCGCGAATGGTATCGCTCGTACATCTTCGAGTCTCTACAGTGTTGTGTAAATTATCTATTGTGTGCAAAGGAACAATTGTCGATAGGTGAGAAATTTAGTTTAACATCGATTATGTGCCGTATGAAAACTTTAAATGTTTCGCTGAATCATCGTGTTTCCTCGTCGCGCGTCGGTAGAGGTTTATACGATCGCAGGGGTGCGAGAGCATCCACGCTTCGTTGGGAAAATGTCGAATCAGCGTTTAAAAATCGCACATCGACCGGCATCGTTATCAACGTCGAACATATCGATCCTAAACAATTTCTACAGCACGCGAAACGAATGGTCACGGCACGCGGTACGGAATTTTTAAACGCGCATTCATCGTTGAAAGTTAACGTAACGTTGGAGGCAGAATTCAGGCAGCGCGCCAACGAGGTTTCCGTGAAAAGTTTCGGCACGCGGAACGTTGAGTTGTTTCGAGCGAGCAATCTACGACAGTGGTATCAGAAAGACGTTGTGCCCACGATTTTGACATCGTTAGAAGAGTTTCAAGAGCGAGACAGCGGGTGGGCGCTGTCGAAGATACTACATTTAATCGTAAACTTTAGCAAATACCAGCCATTGCAAGCTGGCTGCACCGTCGCATGCAGCGTACCTAGAGCGATACAGTTGAAAAGAGCGGTCGTGAACGCGGTCAGCAACGACGACGCATGCTTTTTTTGGGCGATCGTGGCGGGTCTCTATCCGGCCGAGAAAAATTCCTCGCGTGTGTCGGCGTATCCAGACTACAAAGAGGTGCTTCCGAAAACCGAAGGTTTTCAACTACCTATGTCGTTCAAAGACATCCGGAAATTTCAACGAGAAAACGACGTTTCCGTGAACGTGTTCGAATGGGTGCGCAAGAAATGCGTAACGCTGCATTTGACCGAGAAGAAACGGGAGGGAAGACACATCAACTTGCTGTTTCTACAGAATGCTGCAAAGACGCACGGTCATTTCATGTGTACACGAAATTTGTCACGATTGGTTTCGTCGCAGCTTAGCAAGTGGAATCATCAGAAGTATATTTGCGATCGGTAAGTTGCATTTTTGTGTTTTTTAAAAATTGTTTGAAGGAAAAAAGACATGATTTTTCCATTCTCACAGATGCTTGCAATATTTTATCACGCCGGAGAGATTAAACGTTCATACAGCCGACTGCAAACGGATGAACGATTGCGCTCTGGAGCTTCCAATATCGGAAGAAGATAAGTGGTTACGGTTTAAGAACTACACGAACAAAGAGCAGGCGCCGTTCGTAATCTATGCCGACTTGGAGTGCCTGCTGCTGCCCGAGGGACGGGAAGGACAAGACCGTGCGGCACGCGTACAGTATCAACATCACCACGCGTTTCGTATAGGATACTACATGCATTGCCGCTACGACGAATCTTTGTGCGCGTATCAGTTTTATCGCGATAAAGAGGGATGCGCCGCGTGGTTCGCGAACAGGTTGTACGAACTGAGTCATAAATTACAACCGATATTCGAACGAACGGTCCCGATGAATCCGCTAACCGAATTGGAAAAGTTAAATTTTCGTACGGCCACGCATTGCCATATCTGCGAGAAACCGTTCGACACTTCCGACGCGACGAGGGTGCATGATCATTGTCATTTCACGAGCATGTATCGCAGTCCGGCTCATAACGTATGTTATTTAAGCTATCAATCTTCGTACGTGATAACGGTGGTTTTCCATAATTTATCAGGCTACGAGGCGCATTTTATCATCAAAGAATTAGCAAACTCGTTCGAGGGGCGGATAGACGTGTTGCCATTGACGAAAGAGAAGTATATCTCTTTCACGAAAAACATTCCTATCGAGAGACAGCCTGCTGAAGCGCGAAAGTATGCAAAGTTTTTGAAATTCCGCTTCATCGACTCGTTCAAGTTCTTGAACTCGAGTCTGGACAAGCTGTCGTCGTACTTGGACGAAAGTAAATTACGCATCGTGCAAGGTGAATTTGCACATCTTTCCCGCGACGATTTGAAACTATTGACCAGAAAAGGCGTTTTTCCGTACGACTATCTAACATCGTACGACAAATTAAACAACACGTGTTCGCCGCCGCGCGAGGCATTTTACAATCGGTTGTACGGCAGCGAGATATCCGACACCGATTACCTTCACGCGAATACGGTTTGGTCTCGTTTCGCTGTACAAACGCTTGGACAGTACAGCGATTTATATTTAAAGGTCTGGACTTGCATCTCTAGTGTGCGTAACTCACACACCGCTACGTATATACGTACACGAAAATGTAAGGGTTCGGAATTCCGAATGCCATTTCTCTTGCACGCTCATTTCGGTATACTCGGGCACAATCGCTAGATCAAAGATGAATCTAGCGGGGACGCATACCGAAATCGCCTATTTTTTGCGTTTTCGAAGTGTAATTTACATTATTCGGCAGCCCTTAGGGAGCTGCAAGTAGCAAAGGGCGCACGACAGTGCTGCCGCAGTCAAGTGAGATGCATTTTCTTCAATATCGAGAGATTTAGGGTTCGTTTAGAAAAAGTGACAGGCGTCCCCGCTTGCGGGGACACATACAATGTGAATGCAGCCTTCATTACTTTAAACCTTACGTATTTAAACGCATAGTTCGCGGAATTCGAGAGTACATTACAAAACGGAGAGTTCTGGCAAAGTATAGTTTTGTCACTTCCACTACGAACCCTTATGTCTGTTTCCGATCATTCAGTCTCTGCAGTTACCGGCGACTCCGCCCGTACTCGGAGATGCCGGTAAAACAGAGAACGAGAAAAAAGGCACTGCGGATAAGTTAGGATTCCTACGCAACACGACGTCACTATAGGGCTGATTCGAGTGAGTGTGTGTATCGCTTGTACGTGTGCCTAAGCTTGACTGGCAGTGCCCCGACGCGCTCCCACACAAATACGCTCGGGCAGCGCGTACGTGTGCCCAGGCGAACGGCAAGGGTTCGGTGTTCACCGAACCATTTCTCTAGCACGCGCATTTCGGTGCTCTACTCGGGCACAATCGCTAGATAAAAGATGAATCTAGAGGGGACGTATCCCAAAAATGACCTAATTGTGCGATTTCAAGGGGATATTTCAAATATTCGGCAGCATGCTGACCGGGAGACACTCCGAGCAGGCTCGACTGGCAGTGCCCCGACGCGCTCCCACACAAACACGCTCGGGCAGCGAGAGAGATTGTGTAGCAACACTCTCACTCGGGCACACCGCATGCATCAGAGTACATACGTCACGCTTACTGATGGAGCAGACTGCTTACGCAGTTACTGCTGTCACCGCCGATGCGCTGCTGTTTGCTCCTCGCATTCAACTCTAAAAGAAAATGTGCCCAGCTCCCCTACTTGACGAAAATGCTAACTCAGCTTCTTGTAGCGGCCACTCGTTGGTTTTGGCGTGACCATCTTCAAGGTCACATTGAGATCCACACCCTTAAGTAGCATAGCTAGGCGGGTTCTAAATACTAGTTATCATTGTAGGTAGATTTCTACCTTACCGGCACCATTACGTTATAGCGCGAGCATATTTTGTGGGGGGTGGGGGGGGGTTATCTATGACTTTTTAAGAATATGATATTCCGATCCTGCTTCGCGAATATGATACATCGAGAAGATAATTTTTACGGGGGGGGGGGAGGTTGGGATTTTTTCAAGAACATAGCGAGACCATATTATCTGTACACAGCTGTATATAGTTTCCTCTTATCTACTCGATGCATTCCTATTGTACCCCTACGAATATGATATTCGCAACGTGCTTCGCGAATATGATACGTCGAGAAGATAATTTTTGTGGGGGAGGGGGTTATCTATGACAAAAGTTTTTCACGGTATGTAATACGATACCCCTGGGGAACACATGCTTTTTCCAGAAAGACTTGACCTTGAACGTGTCCGAATGTGTTCGAACGTCGTTCCTACCCAACACTTAAGATGATTGACCTGAACGATGTGAGAAAGAAAGAGACCGTTCACGATGTAAGAGAGAGAGAGAGTCATAGAATCGTATGTGCACTATCGTTTAAGTACATAACATAACCCTCCTTTGTTTCGATTATTTTACGTCGTGTAACACGCGGACTAGGGAGAGTATGCCAGGTCAGCCGGCTGTCCAAGGTACTTTTCGAGTAGGCGAATGAGTACGCAATAGTTGGGATATATATATATCTATAATTTATTGAAGTAACGTGAATAAATAACGCAGTTAACAACTATACGCAACTTAGAACTAAACGCAACTTAAAATTAATCGCAACTTAAAACTAATGGAAAACTGCCAGCGGTGGCTCGGCGACTGTCGGCGGTTGACGGTTTAAAAACGGCGGCGGCGGTCGGTTGATCCGAAGCGGTTCATCGGATTGCGGAATAACGGTCGCGACACCTCGCTGGTGTTAACATTTCTCGTATCTTTAATGAGAGGTCAGGAACGGGTGGCTCGCTGCGTGTGCGGCTTGAGCGGCATGGAATCTCCGTATCGTATGATACTTAGAGCGGTTCGAGTCCGGACGCGTGTGCGTCTTCGGAGCGGGAGGTTCGGTTGCGCATGCAACTTCGAACGGCGGAAGCGTGTGCCTCTTCGCAGGAGAGGTTTCCCTGTGTCGTGTGACACTTAGGGCCGCGGAACGGATATACGGCAAGGTTAGGGGAAGAGCTCGTGGCTTCTCGCGGTAGCATTCGAGAGAATGATCTCAAGAGCTTTTGCTTGTAGCCCGAACTGTCTTCCCATTTTACGTAACCCTTCATATACGCGCACTGCTATTATTTCACTTGCGAGAATCCGCGATGCCGCGGTAGCCACCTTGCGGCTGTCGCGGGTGGTGGTCTCGGGTGGAGCGCTCGCGTTCGCGCTCGCGTTCGTGTTTCGCGCTCGCGCTTGCGCTCGGGGAGATGTCTCGCGTCAAATACAATCGTTACAGTCGCTTTCTCAACTGCTATGGTTATTAAACGACGGGACCTACAGTTTAAGGTGGGTTCCGAACCACCTTGGGCACCACAGTTTTTTAAAAAAGCACATTGAATTAATTCAAGAGGTGCCCGGGCGCGGGGATTCGAACTCGAGACCGCCTGGTCGCAGTCGCGCGTTCTATCCACTGACCCACTGTGTGCTGCTAGTATTTTATATCCTACATCTGTGTAGCCAATTAATGTCCCTTTAACTGCTTTGGGATTCAGTTTTGACGTCCTACACGTCTCGGGCACTCTCACGTAAGCGACACTTCCGTATAAGTGCAAGTTTGATACGTCGGGTTTCTTTCCAAACACGATTTCGTATGGAGTCTTCTTTAAGACAGTATTTGCCGGCAGTCTATTTCCCAGATAAACTGAAGTGACAACGCATTCCGGCCAATAAGTTTTGATTAGTTTTGCTTCTTCTAAGAGACATCTTGTTCGGTTCATAACTGTCCGATTGTACCGTTTAGCTCATGCGTATGAGGAGGGCATGGCCTAATGTAGAAACCCTGTTGTTTCGCGAATGTATAGAAATTTTTGATAATGAATTCTAAACCATTATCACATCGTAGTTGTTTAATTTTCCTACCAGTTAGATTTTTCATTATTTTATAATATTCTACAAAATGATCGAATACTTCACTTTTACGTTTCAAACAATAAACTGCTGCAATTTTACTAAAGTCATCTATGAAGGTCACGAAGTACCTTTCACCTTTACGACCTACAGGCGTTAACGGCCCGTGCACATCGGTGTGAATTATCTCTAACAAATCAGTGGCTCTATCTCTATTATTCTTAAACTTTAAATTTGTCATTTTGTTTCTCAAACATACTTCGCAGTTACTTAGTTCGTTTTCGATTCTTTTCGGAAAACCCTTGGCAAGTTGTTCCTCACACATTAATTTTAAATTTGAAAAACTTGTATGCCCCAACATTCGATGCCATTTTTCTTCTTTAGACATATTCATTGTACTTACATACGTTCTCGGTTTAACATTTTGTCTCACATCACTGTAACATGATGTCAAGTGCAGCACTGGGGGCCATTCATCATTTTTTGGGTCGCTCAACGCTTGGATCCGGAAACGCTCAAAGCGTGGGAATTGCATCTTGCGGACAACACCGAGTACCCGCCGTTTTCTGAACTCGACAATTTCCTCGAACACCGCGTACGAGCGCTGGCGAACAACAAATGTTTGAGATCGGAACAAGGATCTGAGAGTTCGTAGTGGGTTAAATGGTGGATGATCACTTTACTCAATAAACGTATATTTCACAAACAATCACTTGCACAAATTATTCGTTGTAACGCACCGAAGGTGAGGGATGCACGCGGCGCGGTGCATATACCCGTAAACACATAAAATGAAACAAGTCGAAAAGAAGGAAGAACATTTTTTTTTGTTTGACGGTGCGTTTTCGGGAAAACGAGTTTGAAATTCTGTCGAGTTCGGATGCTCTAGCAGTTGCAGGATGTACAGCAAAGTATTGATCTAAGAAAAATCCTCGGGTCCGTGCTGTTTCTTAGATCGTGTAGTTCTACTATTTTTCTGAGAAGTAACGAGTGAGAGGGAAATGTATAAAGTGAATGTATGTGTAATGAGTATGAGAAAGAAACATAATGAATGAGAGGAAAAATGTATGAAATGAATTCGATTAAACGAAATAAGGAAATGAGTGTGGATGAGGGAGAATTTTGTGGTTCAGTTGTTTATTGAACATCGTTTGCATAACATCTAATACGTTTGTTTAAATATATGGTTTGTGAAATAGACTAGGTCATTACTAGACCGCGAATCTTTATGCAAAATAATAATAGTCTGCACCGATTGCAAGAAATAAGATCTAACTGTAATGTTACTTTTTCCCATAATAATCTTAATACAGGAGAAATGATACATATATATTCTATACTAGAGGGGGGTTGTTGCTCGCTCGCTTCGCGAGCTTCGCAGGTGGGGGAGTTGTAGCTCGCATTGCGACCCCGCGAGAGGGTTAGTGGTACGGATGTTGTTTGGTGTGTGACTCTCCACGAGCCACACAAAGAACTTCCCGACTCGTTAGTTGTAGTATATTAGTATCATTATTTATTTAGTGCACGATTTAAGATGATTATATGTTTTCAGGGAATTTCAATAGTTTTCTACTTATCAAAATGTTTGCTATATGGCGTCGCATTAGTTGCATAATTGGAAAAAAGCAATTTAAAAAAAAAAAATTTTTTTTAATTAAAAAAAATTAAAAAAAAATTTTTTTTTTAAGTATGTCTAAATATATATATAGTTACGTTTGCTTCTTCGGTGGATACGCCTTTCGTATAAATTGCAATGTTGAATCAACTCCTTTCGAAAAAAACGAAAAAACTAAAAAACTACTTGACCAAAATGGACCAAAATCTAATCAGCTCTAAGTTACAGCGGGGCACATCGATTGCATCATTCATCGTTCTGATCGCGTTGTTACTTTTTCAGAAAACGTTAACGAAAAATTTGATACCATAGAAACAGACATACGCACACACACACACACACACACACACACACACACACACACACACACACACACACATACTAACAATTTGATAAAAAAAAATAGTCTAAAATGACTCCAATGACCATGAAACGTGAAGATCTGCAAAAAATTCGATTTTCGATTTTCGGGGTAATTACAATAACTTCCCTATAAATCGGGAAGTTAATAAGTAAGGCAGGTATGCCGAAGTGGTTACGCAATGATGCGGTAGCAAGAAGGTAGCGGAATCGAACGTTAACTGTGGGTCACGCTCGCCGTTGTCTCGTAACCGAAAAACACCTGTTCGGGTAACGCGAGGTGGGGGGCACCGACGACGGTGAACGACGCCTACCGAGGGCCCGCGGGTCGGATGAATTCGGTGACGTCTGCCGGAACATTTCTCCCCCCCTTGACGTGACGCCCGTTTGGCAATAACAGCTGGCGGTATGTTTACGCCGCGTCTTGTTTTGTTTCAATCGGCAATCGGCAGAGTTTCACAACAGGTCGTTTGCATGTAGTGGTAGCGGTGCGCACGGTAACGACTCGGGTAACCTCGTCTTTTCCCGGATGGAGCTCGGTTACACGCGCCAGAGGCCATTTGACAGGAGGTAGCCTGTCATCTCGTACGAGTACTAGATCGCCTACCTGGAATGGCTGTGACTTGGTGTTCCATTTCGATGCGGAATGGAATTGTTGCAGATACTCCCGCGACCACCGCAGCCAGAAGTGATCTAGCATCTGGCGGAGCAATTGCCAGCGTGACAATCTCGAGCGAGGGGTGTCAGTGAGGTCCGGTTCATGGATGACATTGAGTGCCTCGCCAATAAGGAAATGACCCGGTGTGAGTGCGGATAGATCAGACGGGTCGTCGGACAGTGCACAAATCGGTCGAGAGTTCAACGCGGCTTCGATTTGAGTAAACAGTGTGGCATATTCCTCGAATGTGAGTAGGGCATCTCCGATTACGCGACGCATGTGAAATTTGGTGGATTTTACTGCAGCCTCCCATTTGCCACCGAAGTGTAGAGCGGAAGGGGGGTTGAATATCCACTGAGTTCCGAGGTTGGCTAGACGGGTTGATATCGCGTGGGACTCTTGCGAAGCGCGTTTGAACATTCGGCGCAATTCGGCATCTGCCCCGACAAAGTTCGTGCCGCAGTCGCTCGTCAGTGTACTGCAAATTCCGCGTCGTCCCGTGAACCGTTTGTACGCCGTGATGAAGGCGTCGGCCGTATAATCGGAGGCGAACTCGAGGTGCACTGCCCCGGTAGCCATGCACACGAAAACAACAAGGTACCCTTTGAGGGTCTTGGCTCCGCGGCCGCGCATGGTTTTCCAAGAAAACGGGCCCGCGTAGTCTACACCGGAGTTTAGAAATGCACGCGCGCGGGAGACGCGCCGCGCCGGTAGTTGGCCCATGGGTTGCGTGCACTGACGGGCTCTGTGGCGGGCGCACGTTACGCAGCGGTGTATAAACTCTCGTACTGGTTGGCGACCGCCGACGATCCAGTACGACTGTCGTAGCGTCGCGTCGATAGCGGAAGCTGCGGACCAGAGTGCATGTTCCGTAAGTGCGCTTGGCCGATGACGAGTGAGGTGAGGGTGGAGGATCGTGGCAGTATGATCGGATGTTTTTGATCTGCATCGAGGAGGGAGTGTTGCAAGCGCCCTCCCACGCGTAATATCCCGTTTGCGTCGGTGAAGGGCATCAAATTGCGAATCGAACTCGATTTTGCGGGGATGATGCCATGACTCAAGTTGTGAAGGTCGAGTGAGAAATGATCCCCCTGAGTCTGGCGGATCCAGAACAGCCGAGCCTGGTCAATTTCACGTGTTGACAGAGGATCTGCAGGGCCGCGATCCGCTCGTTTCATTTTCATTCGGCGCACGGCTCGAGAACACAACGCGGTAATGCGTAGCAATCGAGTGAGCGACGAATATCTATTGATTAACCCCCACGAGGGGGTTGGCGTGGCGTGTACCGCGGACGTCTTTTCAGGCCGTTTTTCGACGTCTATGAGTGGATCCGGAGATAGAGTTTCCGCGGGCCATGCGGTAGAGGACTCTTGCAGCCAAGCAGGCCCCCTCCACCAAATGGAATTTTGCAGTGATTGCGGAGAGACTCCGCGGGACGCTAAGTCCGCTGGATTGCATGTCCCGGGGACATGGTGCCAATAGGCTTGCGGAGCGACTTGGTGAATATCCGCGACGCGATTACGAACAAAGTCTTTCCATTTGGAGGGGGACTGCGAATCCACGCGAGGGCGACGGCCGAATCTGTCCACAGATGCATGGGAATTCTCTCGAGCTCTAACGCGGTCCGGATGTGCGCAACTTGTTTGGCGAGAAGGAGGGCGGCCGACAATTCGAGGCGCGGGATGGTCACTGGTTTGATGGGAGCGACTCTGGATTTCGCGGAGAGAAGCGTTACGCGGAAGGTGTCATCGTCGTCTCTGACTCGGAGGTAGATTACGATGCCCGTGGCGCGCGTGGACGCATCGGAAAATCCGTGGAGCTCGACGTCGCGGTAGGGTTCGAGCTGTCCGACCCATCTAGTCAGGGTTAGATGACGAATCTCCGTCAAGTCGCGGCAGAATCGCTCCCAGCGGTGCATGATCTCAGGCGGCAGAGTGTCGTCCCATCCTGTTTTCTGCATCCACAACTCCTGCATAATGATTTTGCCCTGCACGGTGACGGGCACGAGCCATCCCAACGGATCGAATATCTGTGAGATTGTCGACAGCACTCCTCGCTTGGACTTGCTCGCGTTCGGTGGTGCATTCACGTTCGGAGTCAGTCATCATCGCATCGGGTTGGCTGTTCGGCTCCTCCTGGACCCAGAATTTCTGGATGAGGTCGTAGAGGTCCCGATCGACGCCGGTCTGGAAACTAGAGGCTCCGATGGAAGCATGGTGTGTCCCGAAGGAGGCAGCGGGCCCGGAGATGATCCACCCAAGCGTGGTGTGCTGGGCGAGTGGAGCATCGTCGTCACCTCTCCTGAGGTCGGGTCGAATTAAGCGGCTATAGACGTCGACGCCAATAACAATGTCGATAGGCTGGGGATCCAGGTAAGATGGGTCGGCTAGTTGCAACCCCTGGATGTGTCTCCAAGTTGTGTGGGGGGTTGTCATGGTGGGTGCGTAGTGTGTCAGCTCGGGTAAGATGAAGGCAGTTATTTCGCAGGTGTATGGTTCGTTGAGTGACGAGATGACGAACGTAGAAACGCCTCTGGTGGTCACATTTCGACTCGCACCGATGCCGTAAATCGGTAAGCTGGCATGCTGTCGAGGAAGATGCAACCGTTGGCAGACGGATTCCCTGATGAAGGAGACCTCGGATCCTTGATCTAGCAGCGCGCGCGCCTGGATGCAGTCCCCGTTGGCGGCAATCACGTTGATACGGGCAGTGGCTAGGAGCATCGGACGACGCAGCGACACATTGGGTGAGCCCGGCATGACATGATGTGCGGCTGCTGAAGAAAAGTCGGAGGTCGTGGTGGAGTCCGAGGAGGCTGCTGAGGCATCGTGCAGCGACGTATGGTGTCTCGATGTGCAGATCGTGCATGTCTTGGTGCTGTGGCAGGCCTTGCTTGGATGATTACCCAAACAATTGTAGCAGCATCGATGTTGACTGACAAACTGCCTGCGTTGTTCCGGTGTCTTCGCGAGATATTGCGTACAGCGTCCGAGATAGTGATGCGCGTGGCAGAGAATGCATTGGGTCTGCCGAGCGACGGTAGTGTGCAATTGAGCGCCGGATGCGCGAGGGTGATGCCCCAAAGTGACAGGCGTCGCGCTCTCAACCTTCGCCAGCGCTCGTACGCGGTGTTCGAGGAAATTGTCGAGTTCAGAAAACGGCGGGTACTCGGTGTTGTCCGCAAGATGCAATTCCCACGCTTTGAGCGTTTCCGGATCCAAGCGTTGAGCGACCCAAAAAATGATGAATGGCCCCCAGTGCTGCACTTGACACTTTAGCACTTCGATAGCATCCAGCACTTGTTTGACAGTCCCGCGGATTCTCTTGAGCTCTGTTGCGGATTCCGATTTCGCGGGGGTCAATGAAAACAATGTGGCGAGTAAACTGTCGACAAGGACGCGTGTGTTTTCATACTGGCGAACGATGAACTGCCACGCGCGATCAAAATGCTCCCCGTCGACCGGTAAATTTCGAACTAGATCGAGCGCTTCGCCGTGAAGACTCAAACGAAGATAATGAAATTTTTCGGTCGAGGTGATGCTGCTGTTGTTCAAAACTAGCGACGTGAATAAGGACTTGAATGGCGGCCAGTCATTGAAATCACCTGAAAATGTCGGAACGTCCAGGTGACGCGACGGTTCGAGGCTCGAGATCCTTGAGCATGGTGCACAGTGCGGCCTGGGTGTCGACGACCAGTTCCTCAGTCGTTTGACGTAGGCCGTCGACATAATAGTCATATTTCTGGATTTCTTCTGTGCATAAGTCCTGGAGTCTGACGTGGTTCGCGCGGAATTCATCCCAATTGCGTAGGAGTGAGTCCAATCGCGCCTGTATATACGATTCGGTGAGATTGGCCGTACCTTTCTTTTTGTGTTAACGATAATGCGGCCAATTGTATGGTGCAAATCGAATTGTAGAGCGATCAACGATTTGGCTGTTGACATTTTTAAAAATGCGGGAGCGGTAACGAGAGCGAGGTCACGCGAGGCGCGAACGACACCAACAATACACAAGCGGCACTAACGGTCACAGGACGGTTCAAATTGTCTATGCGATTCGTACTGTGAATCGCATACGCGTTTATTGCGGCGGTTTATCGTGAAGTATTACCAACTACTTATCTCAGATATACGTAGTGAGAGCCGCCGATCTATCCGGCTCGAAGGACCAACAAATGTTTGAGATCGGAACAAGGATCTGAGAGTTCGTAGTGGGTTAAATGATGGATGATCACTTTACTCAATAAACGTATATTTCACAAACAATCACTTGCACAAATTATTCGTTGTAACGCACCGAAGGTGAGGGATGCACGCGGCGCGGTGCATATACCCGTAAACACATAAAATGAAATAAGTAAGGCAGGTATGCCGAAGTGGTTACGCAATGATGCGGTAGCAAGAAGGTAGCGGAATCGAACGTTAACTGTGGGTCACGCTCGCCGTTGTCTCGTAACCGAAAAACACCTGTTCGGGTAATGCGAGGTGGGGGGCACCGACGACGGTGAACGACGCCTACCGAGGGCCCGCGGGTCGGATGAATTCGGTGACGTCTGCCGGAACACATGATAATTCATACAACCTTTTTTCTTAAAAGCCATTGCAATTAAATCTCCAGCCTGAGACACAATTTTTGCTTTATCTTTATAATATTCAATTAAGATATTTTGATCAGTTATGTTTGAAACACTTAATAAATTGTGTCTCATGCTTGGTACATAGTAAATGTCTTTGACATCGATTATATTACATTTTCCATCAATATTAAACATAATCAAAATGTTACCTTTTTTATTTGAATGAAGTGAATGTCCATCACCTACTTTTACATTTATTGGATTCTCAATATTCTCGTAACTGGCAAAATACTTATCCGAATTTACAATATGATGTGAACATCCACTATCCAACAGCCAAGTTAACGTTTCGTCCCAATTTGACCAGTCGTTTGCGTCCGCTGTCATCACTTCTGCACTAAATGTGTATTCTTCCTCGGGTTTTTCCATTTTCGATACATCAGCCACCATTTGTGTACCGTTCTTCTCCCTTGTATATTAATTTCCAGCTTTGCAATGTTGTTGAATATGCCCCATGCGGTTGCATTTAAAGCATCATGGCTGCCTGTCGTAATTATTTCTTTCTTGACCTCGTCCTCTCCCTTGGTTACTTTGTTTATATGTAATTTTGCCAGTTGAACCTGGCCGAGTCCATTTATTTTAACCATTGTATGGCTGGGAAGATTGAAATGTACGGTTTGCACTACTATATCTCCCACGGGTATGAGCCGGAAAGACTTGAAACGTACGATTGGCTTCATTGTCTCTTTCATTACCACCTTTCTTTTGGTATTCCAATGTGAGCTTTGTTTTAACATATTCAATTTTGTTTTCATCTGTAGGCAATGCATCAACTATATCCACAATATGCGATTGACCTTCTGGTAACGCTAGTAGGAGGTAATTTAACTTATCTTCTTCTGTGACGTTTTCTCCAGCATTTTTCAGTTCGTTCACCAATTTTTCAAAGTCATTGAAGAAATCCACAGGACTCTCTGAGTCTTTCATCTTTAAATCCAGTAATTTTCGTTTGCACAAGAGCTTCATTGTGCTGTTTTTTACTAATTGTAAGTACGTTTCATCTAATTTTTTAACCATATCTCTTGCCGTAGATGCAGAGATTATTAATTCCAGCTGTGTATTGGTGACACTATTAACCAAATAGTTTTTAGCCTTTATTTCTTTCCTTTTCCAATTTGCCTCAGTGATCTCAGATAGCCTTGATTCTTTCAAAATCACTTCATTGCATTCTTCCATGTCCAGGAACAACATTAACCTGTATCTCCATTTATCATAGCCTTTTCCATCAAAGATCTGCAGTTTAAATTCATCCTTACTCTCAGACATTTCGGTTCCTACCTTTAATCAAATACAAGGTGTTTGCAAACGCTAATTTCTTGCTAATTGCTTGTGTCTTTATTCAAATTTTGCGCCTTCACGCGCTCGTGTTCCTTTAACCTCACTTTAAGCACGTGTTGTATAACCTTAATTCCTCTCTCACCAATTGGTTCACACAACCTGGTTTCCGTGCCACATATATTTTCCGAAACAATTTAATTTAGCTAACCACGCTCTGCTACCATGTTAAAATTCTATTTTTAGCGTGGAGGTGAGATATGAACGCCACGTGCTTAACTTTTAATTTGTATATTTCTCTTGATATATAATTAATAAACTGAACTGAGTATTTTCGTTATATACACTTCGAAACACTTTTTAACTAAAGAAAAGAACTTTATGATTTTAACAACTTATCGCTTAATGCATATTTTTACATATCGTGAGGATTTCTTTCAGTTCGCGGCTGATCAAGGAATGAAATCGAACACGGTCGATCCTTTTTAACGGTTCGTACTCGATCGATGATTGGCTGCTGTGCCAGCCATCCAGACACAGACCTGCTACTCATAAAATCACTGTTACAATTTTAACATAAATAAAAGAATGTTTTTTCACTAGATTTTTACATCGTTTTTTAAAAACTTTTTTATTGTACTTACCGTCATAGAAAAGGGGAATGCGCGAAGTTGACCGGTCGGATGATAAGATCATACACGCGATATAACGTCGTATAGCGACTGTAATTGTCAACGTTTTTATGACGAGTGGCGAGCAATTTATAATAAATACCCCTACCACCATATCTCGCTGTATGGTGAAGGGAGGTGATATTATTACTGTCACTTTTTCTTTTTAGTAAATACGAGTTCAATTGTATGAGGAGGAGGAGGAGGAGGAGAAGGAGGAGGATTGTTTTTAAATTTAAAAAATAAGATCATTCACATAATTTTGTTTTGTAACGAGTCCGAAATCTCGTTACAACCGGATCACTCCCTCGTTGCCGAATGGCTCGCCGAGCCAGGGTTCGCGGCGAGGGATGCGGACGGGAAACGGTAATTCGGGCGGGGTGTGAAAATAAACAGAAACGCGCGAGGTGGTTTTTACGTCTCACAGGGCCGCGACTCGCGAAGATGCCGATCGCGATAGGTTCGCGGGTGCGCGTACACGGATTCGCGGTTCGCGGATCTGGCGGTCGGCGACGGGCGACGGCTCGTCGAGGCAGATGAGCGGACTCTCCGCGACGGCTCGTCGACTTACTAGGGTACGGGAACCGGCGGCTCGCGGTAACGGGTATTCAGGGTCGGTCAGGTCGGCGGTAACGGTGAGAGTCGCTCGACGGCGCGTTGAGCGGGCGAGGAGGCAACGGCGCGTTGCACTGGGTGTTCCGACGGCTCGTGGGAACGGCGACGGGAACTTCGGCTCGAAGCTTTTGAAGGATTCGCTCGACGGCGCGTTGAGCGGGCGAGGAAGCAACGGCGCGTTGCCCGGGGTTTCACCGGCTCGTGAAACGGTGACAGGAGCTTCGACGGCGCGTGAAGCGAAAGTTAGAATCGTTCACGGCGCGTGAGACGGGCGAGGATACAGCGGCGCGCTGCAGAAGGTGTTCCGACGGCTCGTTGGAACGGCGGAAGGAACTTCGGCGCGAAGATGTTTCGAAGGATTCGTTCGACGGCTCGTGGAACGGGCGAGGAAGCAACGGCGCGCTGCAAAAGGTGTCTCGACGGCTCGTGGAGACGGCGACGGGAACTTCGGCGCGAAGCTGTTACGGTGGACGGTGCGGATGCAACGGCGCGTTGCTCGGGTATCGGGAACGGTCAGGTCGGGAGATTGACGGCTCGTCAAGGTAAGGCGCTTACCGGTGTTCCGCTCAGTCTAGGCGGCTCGCCAGCTGGACTCAGAAAGAGAGCGAGTCCTCTTCCGCGTTGCCTTTTATAGGCAAATTCGGTGATTGCTGCGGGGAGCGCGGGTTGCGGTGTGCGCGAGCGACTCGCGGAATCGCTCGTGTAGCGTCTGCTTCGGGGCGCGAAAACGCGGGAAGACGCGTAATATAAAGTCGCGCCTGGTTATGAGGCGTGAAATCGCCTCGCGCGGATTCGGGTACGGTCGGGATCGGTCGGGATCGGTCGGCGCGCATCGGCTGTACGCGAGTCTTCGCGTTAGTAACAGAGCTGTACTGAGCTCGCTGTACAGGTCTGTTACAGTTTTATTTGATAAAGTAAATATTTTTGTCAACATAAGAGCGGTTTAAGTAATTTTTCGAACAATGTTCATTAATGAACTGTCCTCCACAATGCGGTCGTGTATCATCAAGCAGTAGGCTGTTGTCGATGGGGGAACGTCGGTTCAACATTCGAATTGATTTCGCACGTCGATCGTAGCATTTCTTACCACTTAGTTTTGTCGCGAACAATCGAGAACGAGCGAACCATATCGCAGGAAATCCAAGCTCAAATACAGTGGACGAAATTTCTATAAGAACTCTACTATTTTTGATCAAAATGTTCAAGTATTTTGATAATACGATTAAAGGAAGGCTAGAAAATAATTAAGGAATATAAGAAAGCAGAAATCAATATTCTGAATCCAAAAGAACTGCTTTATTTTTGTTATGAACAAAATATTACAATTGTAACAAAATTTTTATAAGAACAGTCTCATAAATTCGAACGAGAAACTAAGTTTATGATATCAGTAATTAGTACTTCCACCGTTACATTTAATCACTTCAAATATTATTATTTTCCATATTACAAACTAATTTTTTCCAACGTTGTTTTATGGATTTTATTCCACTCGTGTCTTACGTCGTTTTCTAACTCTTTAATGTTGTTATACTGCTTCCCATTTTTATACATATATTGCTCGTGATAGGATTCCCCGTAAATTTTCTATTGGGTTTAGATCAGGCAACGTGACGGTCAGTTCATTAGTTGCAAATTCATTTGTCTAAATCACTCCGGACTCTTCTTAGCATTGTGTATCACCGCGTTATCTTGTTGAAAAATAACGTTGTAGTCATGATTTTTCTCTACAAAGCAAACAGGTAAAAAATAAGGGAATGAAGAGAAAACAGATGTAACAATCACAAATCGAAAAATGATTCCCGAAAGTTTCACAATTTTTGATGAATGTATAATGATCTCGGACCAGCATATCGAACAAAATAATCATGAATATGCAGCGTCTGCAGAATGTTTCCTCAATGATGATTATATCTATACTTTAGTAACAGCCGAATGTAAAGAAGTCATAAAACCTGATTGTTATTTTACAAGATAAACATATTAATTTATTTCATGAAATTATGAGCAAAAATCTAAACGAGCGTGGAGTATACAATTTTGCTGAAGATACTGATTATGTTCGAGCTTTTGAGTAATTTACAAGAGATCCCTGAATATGAGACGAATATTCAGATAATATACACTGGTGAAATTGGAGAAAAGGTAGTAGGACATTGGATTTGCACAAGGGATTCATACCAGGCAGTCAAGAAACTTGTTATCGTAGTTCCCTACAACGAAACGCTCTAGGCAGGGCACGCAAACGTGGCCATGGCGAGACGTCCGTAGAGAGAACGTTCAAACAATTTAATCTTGAATACTTTTGTTTTAATGGATGCTAGATTTGAATTTGACTATCACGGAGAGTCGATCGTCACTGCTAGCAGATCACAGGAATGGCGATCGGTCCCGTGTATGAATGCAACGTTCACAGTAGCGTACAGACATTGGTGCAGAATCGGCAGGGCACGTACACGTGGTCGTGGCGACACTGCAACAGCCTAGACGCGATGGCGAACTTAATTCCAAAAACTCAAAATATTGGAGAGATTCAGTTAGGACACCGGGTTGGTTACGATACCAGATGTTCCTTACCTCGACAGGTTCGTGCCTCCAGGCACTGGATAGCGGAAAGGTTGAGGCGAAGATCAATAATTGTTTGAACTTGAAATTGGGTAGAATGAAAGTATATTCTGTAATCTGTTTTGTTTATACAGGAATGCAATCCCCGAGATTACTATATCAAAATAATAATAGACGGCAATACGCAACGACCCAAATGTATCGTAGAACTTTCCCATTCGCATAGGCGCATCAATAATAGTTTACAATCGCTCCTAATCGTGAACACGTCGCGTTCGTGTCACGCGAGATTCTTTAAGAATTGCTACACACGGTTTGAGTGATTTGAATTATTTCTAATCTGTAAAGAAGTTAACTGTATCATGTGGGATTGATTGAGGAGTCTAGGCAGGGCACGATACGTGGCCGTGGCGACTCCTCACTCGTCCGAACGTACAGTCACCCTCCACAGAATTAGATTAATCCTTGTAGCAGAATGGAAAAGACTGAACGGCACTGCTGGGCTGCCACAGGAGCGGCGAACAGTCTCCACCTGCACAAGCACTCAAAATTGGAACATGATTCGGATATATGGATAAGGAAGGAGTTAGTTTTATTTAAATATTTCTAATCTGTACAGAGGTCGACAGTGTCACGTGGGATTGGTCGAGGAGTCTAGGCAGGGCACGATACGTGGCCGTGGCGACTCCTCACTCGTCCGAGCGCCCTGTCACCCTCTACAGGATTAGATTAATTCTTGCAACAGAATAGAAAAGACTGAACGGCACTGCTGGGATGCCACAGGAGCGGCGAACAGTCTCCATCTGCTCAAGTATGCAGACGAACTGGAAAGGTTAGAGAGTCGAGGCAGGGCACGAATACGTGGCCGTGGCGACTCTCCTACCGTCCAACAATACGCGTGCTGTTAATCGAAAATGGGGAATACCACGTTGTGGATCAGGCCAACGAAACAAAACAACGATCGGTCTTGCCGGTTGATCCAGGGAAGAACGATCGGCCCCTGCTCGGTCGGCAACCACACTACGTGGCGGAAAGAATATAGATGGATTGGCAGTATACAAATACGTGACCATCTAGACACACGAGATATCCAGATACTTGTTTTAAGCAAGGACTTCTTGCTTGATTCACCCAACACACTATAAAGGCGAGCAATCCCGATGATAAACTATATAGATCTATCTATATATATCGATATATAGGTATATGTATACATATAGGTGAAAGACAATACTCCTTCACAAATCAATAATACGTCCTTTAGAATTTGTCGCGGTCCAAGTCACGATAATCCTCAACTGATGACAACACCGTTAGGCTACGCGCATAGTTAAACATTCCGACATCGCAAGAATTGATTGGGCGTATATCCACAATTTGAATTTATAAATCCCCCAGATGGGATTAGAATACTTTAATCAAGTGCCCTAAATTGCAAAATGAATAGAATTTTACTTAGACCATGAATCGCAAAGATATACCGCATGTTCTCGTGGCAATACACACTTCCAACATATGATAATTTCAATCATTCGACTTATAATCATATTAATTTATTCTCTACTCTTGGTTGTTACGCAGATACCTTGCCATCGTGGCAAATTTCACACTCCACACACACGACATTTCTGATTATCTTATATAATCATTACTTCACAGAATCATTCTAATTAATAGAAACAATATTCGCTAAGCGAATCGTAAACTGCTCTTGAATAAGCTTTACTTAATTCTTTAACAATTGCCGTCTTGGCGGTACACAATTTAATAGACTCTACTACTTTGAGAAACGAATCCTGATCGACTCGCGATAGCACAGTGACTCCTACGTGCTTATCAGAACAAGTCTAGACGCAGAGTGCTCAATTTGCTGCTCGCATCGACCTCCTTTGATCGCAATCGAGAGGGGATCGATGCGCGCGCATCTCATTACGTAGATCGATCCTGCGATCCTTTTCTAAACAAGCATAGCTGTCGATATTACTGCCGTCGTGGTGGGGATCGATTCTGATGTGTAACCAGCATGGATACAATCTGATGGCAACGGCAATGTACACATTTATGATAGTTTTAATGCTAATCATTTGAACCATGATGTAATAGATTATTTGAATATCCTTTATAAATATAATAAGAAATATATATATTTCACGTCAGGTACAGGTACAGGAACAGATACAGATACAGGTATAGCGCATGCACAGTATGGCGGTTGAACAGTACGCAGTATGGCTGTTGTACATCTATCCATGGATCTCTCAAGATCGGTCAACGCGTTTCTCGTTCAATGCAGAACGGGGTTAGAACGAGTTATACATCAAACAGAGTATTGAACTACATTGAACATTGTTCAAACCGAGGGAGGGGAGGCTTCGTGGTTGGGGTTAGGATGGCATTAGGATAGGACTAGGATAGGGTTAGGATAGGCCAGGGAGATTATATGGTGTGCTGAGATGCACATCGGTCCCAGGCGGTTGAGGGAATGACCTCGAGGTCACCATGCCTCTTGAGATTCCCCCTCTTCCGTTCTGGGAACCCCGATGGAACTGATGTTCCTCTGAACCGGGTACTTGCCCGTGGCACGGCCTTCGGTACGTGTCCGGGAGAGAGGCCTGGGGTGAGGAACTTCGGTGAAGTTGGTGGGCCGATGTGCGTCAAAATTCCTCCTACTCCACCTCCACGAGGGGCACACTGGGACTCCGTTCAGGCTTCGGTTTGGACGGAGTGCGCACGGAGTAGGTAGGTATGGGGGGGATACACGTGCCCTGGAGCTAGGTGATCGAATAGATCACTCTCCGGGGCCGCATACCGTATACCGGTGGTCATGTTTTACAGGAACGGGGGGCTTGCCTTAATCGGCTGGCCCGCGAGGAGGATAAACCTCTATAATAAAGTACCTAACCCTGTGCTATACGCAACGTGGCCAGAGGGCATCCTCGGTGTAAACGCCGAGGATGGGCGGATGGGTGCATCTGTCTCAAGCGTTTGACGACCACCCGGTACCGGCCGCCCCCGGGTTGTAAACAGGCCCACTGTCGGGACACTTTATCGGTACCGAAGTATGTGGGTGATGAGTGAGGCAGCGGCAGTGGAAACACTGCCGCTGCGGTAACCAAGCCCGTCATGAAAATGATAATGGAAGCTAACGATGTGCCTCGGGAGAAAATCGACGAGCAGGAGGGGATACCGTGCCCGGAAGCGGTCGTGGTTTTGGAGGGGCTACCGTGCCCGGAAACGGGGATTGTAGGAGCGGCTGCGATGGGGTCTCTTCCAGGGAGCTCTGAAGGCCGAGTGTTGAGGCCTCGGAAACGTCTCTTGACGGCCGCGTCCGGAAGCAATTCCGGATGCGACAGCCGTGTCGATTCTCCGGTTCCCACCCTGACGGGGGATGGACTGGAGGATAACGCCACGCCGCATCCATGCCTGCTCCCCCCTCTTCTTCGTCACCGTCCCTTCCCCCTGCGGCTGCAGCGACACTGGTGATGACGACAGCCTCCCCTTCACCCAGGCCGTCGCCTTCGGGGGATGCGGTCCTACTGGCTCAGCTGGGTGCCCTCATCGACGCCAAGCTATTGGCTTTTCGAGAGGAGCTCCGACCGGCTCGTGGGTCCCGCGACACCCCGCCTGCGACCTGCGCCGAGATGGCGCGGCCGGCCTGGACCCCTTCGGTCAGGAAACTGAAGGTCCCCGACCCGGTCGCTTCCCCGGCACAGGCCCCCACCCCCGGCCGCTTATGTCGGAGGTGCTGCCTCCCCCGGCAGTCAATCTTGGTGGTGTGAACCCCCCGTCAAGAAGAAGAAAAACAAGAAGAGGAAGGGGTAGAGGGGGCAGCAGGGAGACGCTGTGGGAGCCCCGCCTGCTTCCCCTGCCCCCGTGATGCCGGCGACGGCGGCTCCCCACCATCCTGGTGCCGCGTCCCCTCCATTAGAGGGAACATGGTCCCAGAGGGGTGGGCAGAAAGGCCAGACGACAGGTCAAGGCCAAGGCCGCCCTTCCCCTCCCGTCAACTACCAAGCCGAAAGGCAAAGGGGATGCCAAGGCGCCTCCTTGGTTTGCTGCGCCCCCCCGTTCCGCAGCGGTCACTATGACCGTTCCGGAGGGGTGCGGCACCTCTTATGAGGAGTCAAGGTTGGCGACGTTAAAATCCCACCAGGCGTCTTACTACGGCATCTTCCGTAGATCGCTCCGGTCTGAATCCGTATTGCCGATCAGATGCGTATTCCGGGCTTAACCCGGGAGTACGCGCACTGTATGTCTTTTGGACCGACGATTTCGTATATATTGAAATACGATACGAAGTCTTCGACTGTTGATTTTTTCCGTCGAGCTATTCACGTTTCAAGGGTGTCTCGACTTGTTTATATTATGTGGCGATACTTAGTGCTTTCGTGTTGGTTTTAAAACATACCATCGCCACGCGTCGGTTCATTCGACCATAGCGCGCCTACTAACGTCAGTCTGATTTCGTCCATCGAGTTTGACCCATACTGTGTGGCAATGATGGCCAATATCGGATATTTTGAAGACATTGAAGACGAGGTCAGCGATTCAGCAGAAGATACCGATTATATAATAGAATCCGATCATAATACTGATTCAGAAACTAATTGTTCAGATATAGAAATATCTGATTCAGAGGTGACATATGTTTCCAATGAAGAAAACATAAGTACTTATTCGTTATTTTCAAGATACATTTCTAATCTGAAGAAAATATAAAAGAAGAAAATTTACGAGTACATTTTGTGAAAAATAGATACAACATATGTTAAATTATTGTTGTTATGAAAAAATAAAAATCAAGTTATAAATTCAAATTGATAAAAGTTTACTTTTGTCGGGAGTGTCCTAGTAATGCGAGCGAATCTAAATTATCAAGCGACGAATAATTATTACTTTTTTATTTCAACATTTAATTTTATTCATTTACTTTAAATTTTATATTATATTGTTACTTAATATTTTATTTAATTTATCTATATTATATTTTAGTTATTTCGTTACCAGGTGACCATTTATTTTATAATAAAAAATTGTTACTGTTTATGTAAAACAATTAAAATACAATATTATACATTATTTATACTATATTAGTCATTTTATTCAATTATTTCTCATTATAATAGCATCGGTCGAAATGACCGACGCGCGCCTACTAACGCAAGTGCTGGGGGCGCGCGTACTCCCGGGTTAAGAACAGATTAGCTAATCGACTAGCGATCAGCTTCTCAAGAACTTTGCCCACTACGGATAGTAGGCAAATCGGTCGATAGAACTTCACCTTCGTTTCTGGTTTGTCAGGTCCCTTCAGAATAGTTCTGATGGAACCGACTTTCCATTTGGAGGGGAAGACCCCATACTCAAGACAGCTATTATAGAGTCGGAGTAACTCGGCTTGGAGAATTCCAGAGGAGGCTTTTAATACTTCCGGCTCTATACGATCTAGGCCCGGGCACTTACGTCGCTTCAGTCTTTTCACCGCCTCTTCAAGCTTCCAGCGAGTGAAGACTCGATCGTCCTCAGTCGTCGGCTCGGTAGCGGATTCAAGTCTGAGCTGCGCCTGCTCAGGAGTGTCGCTCATAGACGTATCGTGCGGAACTAACGACTCCAGCAGCGCTGACGCAGTGGATTTCCAGTCCATCGTGTGTCCATCAGAAGTCCGAATGTTCGAAACCGCTGTCTCAACATTCAGCTTCTGTCTTGAGATCTTGTAAACAAGACCCCAAGGCTCTTTGTTCCCTTGCTCAGTAACAAAGTCTTTCCAACTCTGATACCTCGCAACTCTTACGGCCGCCGAGTAAGCCTTTCTCTGCACGAGATACTCAGCCTTTCGGTCAGCTCTCTCATCCTCCGATAATCTCAGGTTCTGGGAAGCTCGTCTACATCTGTAGACTCGCTTCTTCTGTCTCGTCAACTTAGGCGTACACCAAGGGACTGGCTTAGAGTGCCACCGCTTGGTCCGCATGGAGGACTCGCACGCATGGACAATCGATTCCTCGAATTCCTGTGCTAGTTGTTCAACCTCCTCGCGACTGCTCGGTCGGAGGGTTAATCTCTCCTTGCTTTCCAGTAGCGCTCGTTCAAATTTTTGCGAGTTCGCACTATCCGGGTGGAAACTGCCCTTCATGGTGCCGGTTTCCATTCGTGGCTGAGAACTCCAACGAAAAACATATGACTCTGTGGTCACTAGATGTTAAGTCCCGCTGGACTTTCCATCCTCGCACTTTGTCGGACATGTCAGGTGTCGCAAATGTGACGTCTATAAAAGACTCTCCGGAGGGACTGAAGTAAGTGGGCATACTACCAGCCTCGTTCAAAACAACCAAGCCATGCAGGGCCACAAACTCTTCGAGTTTTCGGCCTCTTGCGTCAGTCACCACACTGCCCCCGAGAGCAGTATTACTGTTGACGTCCGCTGTGATCCAGACTTTGCTGTGACTCAATGCCGCAAGAACTCTCTCTAGTCGAGCCAGACTCGGTTCAATCTCTTCCGAGCATTGAAATACTGGCTGACTAGTAGGGTGGACCTTAGTTATACTTGGTGAAAATTATTTTGTCGAATTTTTTTCGGGACACCCCCTAGAATTGTGACACTTGACGCAAAAATAATTTGTGGAAACTTTGAAATCGATCGGATAACGGGAAGTGATGCCGCATCGACTTTGAAATTTTTTAAATTTTCTAACTCGATTTTCTCCACTGTAGTATATCACTAGTATATATTTTTATATATCGTTGAATTTGTCTTTTTACGCACTATAATAATGTAGAAACAAAATGTAGCATTAATTTAAAAAAAAAAAATTCGTGACCTTGAAATCTCAAAAATTGGCTTCTCAAAAAAAAAAATTTTTTTGGCATTATATTTAATTTAATAAACAATACAACTTTTGTCTAAGAAATTTTTTCACATTTCTATAAATAGCGAAAATATTTATACGACCTTCTATCGTATAGAAAAAATGCAGATTTCATTACTTTAATGAAATAATTTGTACTCTCATGAAGGTTACAGTTTTTTAATTATATAATATTATTACTGCTATTTCTTACGAGCAGAATGTATGTTCACTTGTTAAAAAATACAGCTACATCCGCATAATCTCAGAATCCGTTAGGTTCGACCTACTGTTCGAAAGACCCCGAACCAAAGTTCAGGAGTGTTCCGTCGCAAGGAACAGTATTTTCGTCGCGGAAAACCATTGCATCGACACGGTCTTTCCAACCCTTGTTTACGACTGGTCCGCGACAGGGAGGCCTTTCCGACGAGCTCGCAACAAAGGACCTTTTCAAAGATTAAAAAACCTTCCGCTTGGTGACCATCCCAGATGCACCCAAAACATTTAACTTATTTTCTTATAATCCCTCATAAACTCATAACGTTTTCTACATCTCGGTCTCCCCTTTACGACTATTCTGGACCATTAAAAATACAGACCCACGCTTTTTAAGTACGGTTTCAAACCATATACCCGCGGTCATTGAATTTTGAGGTACCAAGACGTTTTATTGCTCGAGTCAGGTATCGCACTCGGGTAAACTCTCCTTCCGAACTATTGGAAGGGGAATTAAACAATTGAGGATGTCGTGATTGGAAAAGCCTAAGTTTAACTAACCAATCAAGGCTTCGTCGGGGCTCATGACAATTGGTGGTACACACCTCTCAACACAACAGGCTTTACTTCTCATCCATGAGAGGAACCTTCCTTGCGTTAATACTCGAGACAGTTCAGTACAATTTTTGCCTAGTTTCGAACACGACTTCTCCAGTTTTTTACCGAGTGCCGTCACGTTACCTGTAGAAAACGGAAAGTGAAAATTCACGTGAAAGATGCAAACTAGAAGAGAAAAGTTATTTCTGCTGGATCATGATCTAGATCAAATTATTGGTGCTAAGTTACCATCTATTGGACAAGCGTTAAGAGTTTTGTTTTATAACATACGTAAGGGAAAATTAAATGTACGTGAGAGTGCTTGTTTAGTTGTGAAGGAAGTTGAGGTCATTTGGGAAAAAGCGCGAATCCCTATCAGAAAAACGCAACATAGCGTTACAAAATTAAACTCGCTGCATGCTGAATGGAGGGCATTACAAAAAAGTTCCACACGCCGAAGTCGACTCCAAGAAAAGCGAGAACAAGATTTTCGTGATAAATTTGATGATCTATTCGATATTGCACACGCTGATGCATTACAATTGATCACCACAGAAGAAGATAAATTATTTCTACAAAATCAAAGAAAGAAGGGACGACCTGGCTCAATGATTGGAGGGGATCGCGTACTACATCAAAGAGAAAAAAAAATAGCATTTCGAAAGGAGCAAGAAGAATCAAGACGAATGCAATACGAAATAAGTCTTGCCAGAGGTACATTCTTTTTATATATTTAATTTTTTATCAGCAAAATATTGTTAATTATGTTATTTTTGTATAACTTTCATTATTTTTTTACTATTTCCATTAACATATTTATATTTTTCAAACAAGACGAAATAGTAGAATTTGAACCATCATCATCATCATCACCCTCCAGTAAAGATGAAACGCAGATCAGTGATGATGAAAATATTGGATTGCTACATCTAGCGGATGTACCTGGTCCAAGTAATCCAAAAAGAAGACGCGCTCAAAAACAATTTATAACGCCAAAACTGGTTGCAGCATTGGACAGATGCAAAGTAAGTGACCGCCATAGCGTCTGCATAATAGCAGCTGTTGCAGAAGCTCTAGGTCATAATATTGACGACTTAATAATAAATCGATCCTCAATTCGCATCCAACGAACTAAATTGCGCGCAGAAATTGTAAACAAATTGCGTGAGTCATTTAATGACTGCGAGCTCGATGCAGTTACAGTGCACTGGGACGGAAAACTATTACCATCTTTACAATACACAGGAAAAATAGAGAGATTAGCAGTATTAATTACTTCCAGAGGTGTTGAGAGGTTATTGGGAATTCCAATAATTCCATCTAACAGTGGAGCCGATCAAGCTTCTGCGGTTTACGATTTATTAGAAGAATGGGGATTATCCGAGAAAGTACAAGCACTTTGTTTCGATACCACGTCCATAAATACTGGACGATACCGAGGAGCCTGTGTTCTCCTTGAACAAAAATTAGAAAGGGACATTTTATATTTGCCTTGCAGACACCATATATATGAAATCATTTTAAATAGTATATTTCACGAAAAACTGTTAAAATCTTCAGGTCCAAATGTTCCACTCTTTAAAAAATTTCAGGATGCTTGGAGAACAATAAACAAATTGAATTTCGTACCCGGAATCGAAACCGAATATGTCCGCGAAACTATTACACATAACGTGATTCAAGAAATCCTTAAATTTTCTATCGATGTATTGCAAAAAGAACAGCAGCCAAGAGAAGATTACAAAGAATTTTTGGAGCTAATAATTATTTTCCTGGGTGGGACTCCACCAAGAAATATAAGATTTCGGGCCCCAGGAGCTTTCCATCATGCTCGTTGGATGGCGAAAGTTTTATATTGCTTAAAAATATATTTATTTAAAAATCAGTTTACATTAAGCACCGAAGAAGAAAATGGAATTCGCGACATTTGCGTCTTTCTCGCAAATATTTACATAAAAGCGTGGATTCGAGCTCCAATGGCAGCGGAAGCTCCACGTCAAGATTTGGAATTTTTACAGAAACTGTATTTATACCGTTCTACTGACGAAAAAATAAGTTCCATGGCATTAAAAAAATTTTGTAACCATTTATGGTATCTATCAACAGAAGCGGTAGCCTTAGCATTTTTTGATAAAACCGTGGAGAAAAATACAAAATTACGAATGGTAGAGGCACTTACCACTGAAGTCGACGAATCTGATAACATTGAATCCGACGAATCTGATAACATTGAATCCGACGAATCATGTAAGAAATATGAAATAACTCTTGAAGACTTAAAAAACTATGCTGGTAAAGGAATTGAACATTTTATTTCCCACAAATCACTACGATTTTTTGAAAGGTTTTCAATTCCTATAAAATTTTTAGAAAAAGATCCCGATTCATGGGAAGATGACGAGGATTTCAAATTTGGACTAAACATTGTAGAAAACTTAAAAGTTGTTAATGACACTGCTGAGCGTGGTATTAAGCTTATTCAAGACTATAATCAGTTATTATCAAAAAATGAAGAGGAGAAACAATATATTTTACAAATTATTTCCGAAAATAGGAAACAATATCCAGATGTATCAAAAAAGTCATTACGAGATAAATAAATTATTTCAACGAAATTTTCTAAAATAATTTTAGTTTTTTTGTATAATGTACTGTATTATATGTATAATGTATATTGTATATATATTAATAATGTATTATGTATAAGCATATGTATAATGTCTAAATATTTTCGCTATTTATAAAAATGTGAAAAAATTTCTTAGACAAAAGTTGTATTGTTTATTAAATTAAATATAATGCCAAAAAAATTTTTTTTTTTGAGAAGCCAATTTTTGAGATTTCAAGGTCACGAATTTTTTTTTTTAAATTAATGCTACATTTTGTTTCTACATTATTATAGTGCGTAAAAAGACAAATTCAACGATATATAAAAATATATACTAGTGATATACTACAGTGGAGAAAATCGAGTTAGAAAATTTAAAAAATTTCAAAGTCGATGCGGCATCACTTCCCGTTATCCGATCGATTTCAAAGTTTCCACAAATTATTTTTGCGTCAAGTGTCACAATTCTAGGGGGTGTCCCGAAAAAAATTCGACAAAATAATTTTCACCAAGTATAACTAAGGTCCACCCTAACGGTCACCCCAAGGGAACATCTGGGTGTTGGTTGCCCTCGACAGATTCACGAAGTGGGTAGAACTCGTACCGCTCCGGAAGGCCACCAGCTCCGCCGTTGCCGCCGCGATCCAGAGAGAGGTCATCCTCCGCCACGGGGCACCTGAAGTGGTCATGACCGATAACGGTCGCCAGTTCATCGGCGGACCGTTCACCGCCCTGCTTGAAGCCGCCGGAACCACACACAGGAAGACGCCGCCGTACTCGCCCCAGTGCAACCCGGTTGAACGAGCCAACAAGGTAGTGAAGACGATGCTCGCTCAATATACCGGCGCCCGGCACAACCAGTGGGACGAGAAGATAGAAGAAGCACGCTTCGCCGTCAACACCGCCTGGCACGAATCGAAGGGATACAGTCCAGCGTATCTCAACCAGGGAAGAGAACTCCGAACACCGGGACAACCGTTGACCGAAGATTCGAACGAACCGCCTAAACAACGATGGAAGAATCTCCGGGAAGCGCAAGGAGCTCGCGAAGTTGCACTTGGCTCGGGCCTTCGGACGACAAGCCAAGTACTACGACCTTTGGCACCGCGACTGGCGACCAGCCGTCGGAGACCGCGTATGGAAACGCGAACATACGCTGTCCGATAAAGCGACCGGTGTCAACGCAAAGCTCGCGCCAAATTACAGCGGCCCGTACACCGTCAGGAAAATTATCTCACCGGTCATCGTTGACCTACGCGACGGCAGAAACAAATGGTTCCGCCACATCCATGTCCAGGATCTAAAGCCGGCGGTAGAACCGGACACTGAAACGCCAGCCGCGACCCATGCTGGGAACGATGCGGAACCGAGCGGCACGCCCCCGCCACCCCCCGACCCCGCCAACGTACCAGCCCCTCGTCGCCGAGGCCGACCCCGTAAACTGATTCCGAGCGTTTCTTTTTGTAGCAGAATTTATACAACAAGAACGGGGGACATGTAGCCGTGGGTGAAAGAGCTGGCAGACCTGCTGGAGGAGCCGAACTTGAATGAGAGACCCCGGACGCCGACGATCCGACTACCAAACCTGGAGGCCACGCCGGACGAGCCGTCCGGAGACCCCGTGGGGGCCACGGCAGCACCGACTCAGGCAGCGAAACCGCTGCCGAAAACAGAGTCATCCGGTCAACAGACCACCGAGTCAATCGGGGGACCCGCAACTCGACACCTGGAGCTGACGGCTCAGCGAGTCGCGTCTTCGCTCCCCACGCCGCCGGGACCGTCGCCCCACCGCCGCAGCGGTCCACGAGTGCGGACCATACGCTCGGTAAGCTGGCTACTGGGCAGTACCAAGCGCCGGGGCCAAAGCCGAACCACCCACCTGATGAGACGGAGTGGTGAGGCCGCCACAACATACCGCCGTTGCCGCACTGGACCGAGAGGCTGCACCTCCAGAATCCGGACGTGGTGTTCGTGGCCGAACACCCGCCAGCCAAGGCAACGACACGCACGCGGGAAGCCACGAGCGACCCGACACCGCCTGGAGCACCGGGCATAGCCCCCGCCGCTCCTGCCTTACAGGCAGCAACACCACCGAGACCCAGCCCCATGCAAATTTGGAGCGAACAACCTGGCAACGGGGGCCGCCCGACACCATCTGGGGACCGCCTTCCCGGTGCTCCCCCGTCACTGCCGTTTGACGGCAAACCGGTACCAGGCCCCACTGCCTGGTACCAACTCCCGACGGGCCGTCGAGTGGAGGTACCCACACACTATGTGAAGACGGGGCAGTTCCGGACATCCACCCCCGAGGAACGGTGGATCCTGTTCTTTAGGAAGGACGGGCACCTACGCCGGTGCAAGCGGAGGACGCAGGTCCTGGCCTTAGACTAATAAATCGCGCGCCGCGGTCGCCCCCGCGTGCGCCAAAAAGTTCCTTTTTTTTTTTACTATTATTAAGCTATCTTTATTACTATTTCCACAGTCATTTTTTTATATGGTACATGTTTCCTACACTAGTATTAAGACACGCCGTTAAGTCAGTGGAGGCAGACTGCCCCACCCGTTCCGTTTTATATCGATAATAATGTTCTTTTTCTGTTCCTTTTCTCGTTCATTTTCGGTACGATGGTATTGCAAGGTATTGCAAAGAGCGAGAATCGTAAAATACGATCATATATTTAAACATTTTTTCGCACTAGATTCGGTGGAAAACTTTGCAGAACAAAGATGTGTCTCTAATATACAGGGTGTCCCAGTTTTTTCCGGCCAAACTTTGCCAGTGTGTTCTACACGCAAAAGTAAGAAAAATATGTTATATGAACATATGCTCTTAAATGTTTTATTAAGGAGTTATAACTAATAATACAAAATGATAATGAACTGGCATTTCGTCGACACAGCGTACGAAAGATAAAAAAAATAAACATAAGACTTTATGTAAACACAAACAGAGATATTCATAATACGTTCGTACGCTGTGTCGACGAAATGCCAGTTCATTATCATTTTGTATTATTAGTTATAACTCCTTAATAAAACATTTAAGAGCATATGTTCATATAACATATTTTTCTTACTTTTGCGTGTAGAACACACTGGCAAAGTTTGGCCGGAAAAAACTGGGACACCCTGTATATTCTAGCAATTATGTCAATTAATTATATAAGGAGAATTAACAAAAAGCGGCAGGAGCGTTCCCTAATTCCATGATGTTGTAAAGGAGAGCTGGCCGATAGTTCGCCTAAGGAGTTGCGAGGCCCATAAAAACCTTTTTTTGTGCCACGCACAGCGGGGTGCCGGAAAAAGGACGTCCGCGGCTCGGAAGCCGACGGAATCCGACGGAATCTGACGGAATCTGTTCCTATCCATTAAGCATTGTCTCTCTGTTTGTCCGTGTAGTATGAATGGACCTTAAATTCTGACTGAGCGTCTTCGGCATTGCGTGATCGTTACTCCTTGTGCCCCGCAACCGTATCAGTGCAGCCTCTGTTCTTCGCGGCAATCTCGCGACAAGTGCCTTGTCTTACGGCAATTCCAACATTACAGCAGACTCACTCCGCTGGAACGCTGTTTACGCGCGGCGGCCATTGGCGAGTTGCTACCGTTGCGGTCACTTCCTTTCGCCTCCTAGAAGTTAGCCCCCCACTTGTTGAATTAAACAATTTCAACAGTTGTGCTGAATTGTGCTATGTTTGTGCTGTATTGTGCTCGAGTATTATAACTATAATATGAAAAATAAGATGAAAAATTGAGAAAATCGATTTTTTGAGTAGCCCTCCACTTTTCATTTTTTTCAATTTTCTCAATTGTGCTAAGTTGTGCTAGGTTGTGCTAAGATAGTGCTAAAGTATTATTTAAAAAAAATTATAAATAAAGAAGTTATAGTGAAAAATCGATTTCGACATGTAATTAACGTTTAACCCTTTCGGTCGGCGGCTTTATCGGCCGAGCGAGGTGGCAGGTCGGAGCGTTTTTCGCGAAGGTGTCGGGCGCCTTACAGGTACAAATAAAATGATCTTATACATAAATTATCTTACAAAAACGTTATATTTTAAGAGTTTATATATATTTACACCTTTAACAATGTAATTTCGCAAACTTAATTTCTGTATTTTTCTTTGGTATGGTAATTTAGAAAACATTGACCAAGGTGCATTCTTGGCTTTTCTGGACATGTATCACAGTAGTAAGTGGTCTCGTGTCTTCCACCTGGTTTGTTTCAGACGGAACAAATTTTACAATCACTTTTTTTACCACAAAGCATTACGTGAAGTTTTCCATTGAGCCGAATCTCATCCGAGTTGGAGGTCGATGTTGAAGGTCGTCGCTGCTTTCAAAAATCTCTTTTCAACTGCTTCACTAAGATTTTTCGGAATTGTAAGTGGTTAAGTGGCCGCTCGTTTCTCTGTTTTTTGACTAATCTGTAGAGAATATAGGAATTGATTAAGGAAATTGCTAATCCTCAAAAAAATTTGCGCCACCACTTCAATGATTTTCGCATAAAGCAGTAGGTCGAGGCATAATGATCCGCCAGGTCAACGCCGCCCACCACGAAGGCTCCGGGAGCTGTGGGCTGACCGAACTGGGGTTCGGGAAGCCCAATTCGAAGGCTCCAGGGATGGGGACACCGGGCGGGTCCCTCCGCCCAGGGTCTTATAGAGTAGGGCGGGGGAGCTAACAACTCCCCCTGGGATGCATGTTATCTAAGGGGGTGGCCAGTTGAGTTCGGTAGAGATCCTGGCTTTCCCCTTTCATTAGCTTAGGTGGGTGTGGGGTTTTAGTGAGTCAGCCTCGGGGTGGGTTTCCCCCCCCCCCCCCCCCGAGGAAGGTCTCACATCTACGGAATGCGTATAGCATTTCCCCACAATAAAAAAAGAAAAAAGGCTAGCACAACTCAGATATACGATTATATGCTGTTTGGATAACTTTTTCTTACTTAAACGTTAATTACATGTCGAAATCGATTTTTCACTATAACTTTTTTATTTATAATTTTTTTAAGTAATACTTTAGCACAATCTTAGCACAACATAGTACAATTGAGAAAATTGAAAAAAATGAAAAGTGGGGGGCTACTCAAAAAATCGATTTTCTCAATTTTTCATCTTATTTTTCATATTATAGTTTGTTTTCGCGATGGCGATGAGGAGGCGGATAGCTAGCAGTATCCTGACAAGGATATGCAGTGAGGGGTTGATGAAAAGAAGCAAGATCACTGATCACACAAAAACTGTTTATTGCAACAAGATTGCAATGCTCTTTTCGGAACGATAGTCCCGCGAGAGGCACGAGAGCGTTAATTCGTTGAATCCGAAAGTTAATAACGATGATTAACAGAACGTGATAGACGCGTTTACTGGCGTACATTCGAATCGTGGTGTGGTAAAGTCGCGAGTCAAATTTACTTGTTTATCGTTCGAGGTGTCGATCAAGAGTGGTAAAGGACGTTACGACTGGATCGATCCGTAATCGTAACGGGTACGCGCAGCGCTATCGATCGATGCGAGTTATCGATTATTTTGATTGAGCGGTCGATTCCGGAACATAGTTATAATATTCGAGCACAATATAGCACAAATATAGCACAATTCAGCACAACTGTTGAAATTGTTTAATTCAACAAGTGGGGGGCTAACTTCTAGGAGGTCTTCCTTTCTTTGCGTTGTTCGATCTCTCGAAACGTTTCGCGATGGCCCATACGATTTTTCCCCGTCACGGAATTTCCCAGCATTTTTATTAAAGGTCTTGGTTGGTTTCGATCGCGCCTCGCGTTCTTCGGTTAATTTTTCCGCTGTTCGAATGTCTCGTCGCGCGGGTCGGGGGATTTCTCGTCCGAATTATCGCTGTCGAATTCTTTGGCGGCTGCTATCGCGTTTACGTACTCGTACGATATTCCTCTCCCTCTCCCTTGTGCTTTTTGACGGCACTCTCTTTCCGGGAGGTACGCGAAACTGGGGTGAGCCATCTCTGAGGGTTTCGGATTTTGCTTTCGCTTCTCGTCCGTTTCCCTATCTGCTTCTAACAATTGATCTTTCAATTCCTCTAGTGTCGTTATCGATCGAAGCATTACTGCGTTCCACAGGTTATCCCTCGCTCCCCAATAGACACGTCGTATTTTTTTATTTTCCGGCCACGGGGGTTGTAATTTGTCGAGCATCGCGGTTATGTACGCCAAATACTTTCTTATCGGCTCGTCCGGGCCCTGAAATCGATCTTTTATATTTCGTTCCAATGTATCTTGATATTCGGGGTCCCCAAAATTCTTCCGGATCGCGGCAACGAAATCCTCCCAAGTTTCCCATTTTCTACTCTCCCCTACGTACCAAAGTTTCACGACACCCTCTAGACAAACCTGCAGACAGCGGATAAAGGTCCATTTAGTCTGGACCAGAACGCCAGCGACCAGAATTTCTGGTGCCGTGACCTCCCGCTGCTAAAAGTGAGGCTCTTCGAGAGGCTCGAAGAAAGGCTTAGCGCCGAATATCGTCCCAAACCCTAGGGGTTCCTAGGCTCACCCCATGGGTCCTAGAACTTTTTACTCCCCTCTACACCCCGAAGATGCCTATAGCAGAGACGGCCAGAACGTTGGAAAAATTCTAGTCTCGCCAGAATTTTTCCAACGTTCTGGCCGTTCTGGCTCCAGCATCGGCGGAATATAACATGCTGTATTTATTTAAAAAGCTATTAACTAGAACTTATCAGAATTCGTCGTGCCAATAGGTGGCGAATACGTTGTTAAGGAATTGAACGTTATAAAAAAATAACAATTTATTTATTACTACAGTCACAAAGAAAAGAATATTATATGACAAATTCGTCAAACAACTCCGGCAGAGGTTCTGAACGTTCAATTCCTTGCTATCTTGGAAAAAGGTGGTGGTGGACACGCAGGAAACTATAAAAATAATATTATTGAATAGCAATAATAAGTAATAATATAGTTATTTAGTGAACAGCTACGTGATCTAAATATTTAGTAATTTTTTGGCAAATCAGAAATATCAAAGGTATACGTGCAATTACATCGTATATTTTGAAGGGTGTACGGAAACTTTTCTAACCGTTTGCACATTGTTGGCGGCATGCGGGTGGCACTGAATCATCTTTGGCCGTCACATTTGCCTCTTTGCCCGCGAGGGACCTAGTGAGCATTGTATCGGATGGGTTCTGTCCGTTCCAAAGAAATTTTTTGGTAAAATAGAAATGTCAAATTTTGTCTCACTACGTAAAAGGTGGAATTTTAGGACAAACACTGTCGACCCTTATTTCAGAATGTCTAAAGAATATTCAGCAATTTGAAGGACCCCAAATAACAAATAATTCAAACCTAGGGCTGTTTGCAGTTAATGGAGTGTTTCACATCTCATGTATGCCGATATGAAATTTATACATGGTGCGTACAGTTGAAAAGTATCGTAGCGGGCGAAATGACACTATTGGATTCTCTAAAATGAACATTTTATTATTTTCCATATCACTTATTAGGCTGTGGAAGGAAAGTTCTGTCGCATTTCGAAAACGCATGTTGCTAATTAGTTATTGGAATACGGGAATTGACAGGTTACCAGAATGATGGCAACAAGTACAAGGATAGCTTACCTACCGATACTTTGCCTAAGGAGTTGTGGAACCCATAAAACCTTTTTTTTGTGCCACGCACAGCAGGGCACAGCAGGGTTCTAAAACCGAGCTGTCGGGGTCCACACGAACCGAAAGTTCGGTGGCCGAACGACGATGCCGAACTCCCTATCCTTAAGCATTGGTTTTCTGGTCGGCCCGAACTGTTCTGGTCCAGACTAAATGGACCTTAAGACCTTTGTCCGCGACGTTACTATATTTTCTTTGTTGGTTGAGGTCTTCCAGAAAGGCTTCCGTGTCCTCTCCGGTTTCCCCCGAAAATTTTAATCGCCAGCGTCGTATCAAATCTGCGACTGGCTTTCCCCGGTAATATAAATCGTGGGTGCTTCTCTCTCCCGGCACGGTGTCTTTTGGTTTGTTGATTTCTTGGGAGTCTTTCGGGTCTCCTTTTAATTTGCTGCGACGGGGTCGAGTTGGCGTTCGTGGTTTTCGCGGTGATGGAATTGGGATTTTAATATCGTGCGGGAGTGACTTTCCCCCCCACGACATTGTCCTTCCCGAGAACTTGGGGTTTGAAACCCATTCCTCCATCGCGTCATTGTACAACGATCGCACCTCTCCCCCATCGCTTTCCATCGTTGGTAAGCTCAAAAATCGCCGCATTTTCTTTTGGGACACCTGGTATCGCGCGAATTCCCCGAACTCTCCGGACTATACACACGCGGTGTTTACTTTCGGCAATCGTCGGCCGCACGCGTGATGTCAACAGCGGACCTCGCGAACTGTTTGACTCGACAAAGGGGACGTTATGGCGGTCCCGGCAAGAGGAAAGAAAAATAACTTTATCGCTAATTCGTTACCGGGTATTCGATTCCATTTAAAATAGTTTACTTTCCTAACGCTTTCTCCAACTTTCCAAATAAATGTTGATTTAATCAACCGTAAATGGGAACGGGTCGCAAAAAAATCAATGATCAAAATAATGTGTGCTCTTTGCCATTCGGCAAATATTCGCACTGTTTAGGATTGACTGAATGGATCAGCGGCGATCGAGTATCGATAACAAGTGCTAACACTCTATTGGGTAATTTTGCGTGACTTTTAGATCTAACAATCGAAGATCAGCTCGCTGATTCATTGGACAGCACCGTCGGAATCAATATAGATCGATTGTCGTCCGCGGAGCCGGGGGTCTGATTGGCGGATCACACTTTCGATCCATCGGTCATTCGCCCAACGGTGACGGTTGCCCGCCAGCTGATCTAACGTCCTGTTCGTTCTCGACTATTGTATCGTCGAAACCTCTCCAACATGGAGAGATTCCGTATTTCAAATTATTAATAGGATAGGATTGTAGAGGAGGATCAACAAATAAATAGTTGACACAGAATTGAGCCGAAATGAAAATAATCAATTCATTGGGGAAAAAGCCTTGCGGCATAAACAACCCCAGAAAAGTTAAATAATTACATGACTTACTAAAAAAACGACGATGAAGATGTGAGCGTTTATATATGTGATATAACGTAATGTTTAAGTATTGATATATACGACTCGGCAGGTATGGTTCTGCTGAATCCCATATGTTTGAATATGTGTGCTCTGCACGACCTGGTAGAGACTGGCTCCATGGGATCCGTCGAGTGTGTGTATGCGTGTATTAAACACGTATTTCAGAAATATGATTTCGTGTAATTCTCTCGAGAATATGTGGGTTTGTGCCTGGCACACCCTAGCAGAGATCGACTCTGAGGATCCATATATGACGTTCGAGAGTATGTGGGTTTGTGCCTGGCACACCCTAGCAGAGATCGACTCTGAGGACCCATGTATGGCGTATGTGTGTCTTATAAGGGGGTTGTGCTTGGCACACCCTAGCAGAGATTGACTCTGAGGACCCCTTATTATTACTAATAGAGTGTATCTTCGTTTGTAAAATGTTCTGATATACATAATATCGCGTGTTACGTCCTAAGGTGGACGTTTTTAGATGGAAATTATAAGTTAGAAGATTTTAGTAAAAATAATAAAGAGATATAACGCAGTTTTGAACCTACCTGCATTCACCGGCTTTGGTTCGGGTAATTGAAGATTTCTTAAAAACTAAATGGCTCTCTTTGAGGATGTGGTACGTAGAGATTGAAATCAGGTGGTTTTATAAATGATTTGATATGTTGAATTTAAATAAAAGAGAATAATATAAGTATATTTTAAACGACAAGCTTCGGATACATTTGTGTTATTAGAATCTTATAGTAAATTATTAGTATTTACCAATAGGTGATTCGCTTACTGATTCTGTTTGATTATCGAGATGAGGTTGGTGATTTTTAAACTGCTGCTGCTGTTGTTGTTGTTGTTGTTACTGTTGTTGTCGTTGCTGTTATTCCAGCGGGTTAATCACGCTTTTATAATTTTGTCGTTGAATTTTTCCCGGCGGGTGTACACGCCTTTCAACTTCAAACTTCAATAAACTCAACTGAATATAACTCGATTGACTGAATATAACTCGATTGACTGAATATAACTCGATTGACTGAATATAACTCGACTGAGGAGGAGTAGTGAATGATGAATAGTGAGTGCTTTGATGGTGAGCCATCCCTTTATAGATTTTTCAATCCTTTGTTCGAGGCTTCTTCTTCTTAGGGTGGGTTTATCTTCATCAATTCTTCGTAATCACTTTTCTTCTTAATCTCTTCTTCACGTTTGTATTTTTAACGGATGTTTAATTTCCGATTCATTCTATATTGATGGATCAAATGACTCTACGCATCCTCTTGGCTATTTAGTCACCAGTCTATTGTTACTATTTTTCTTCAGTGATGAATAATTTCAACGGATGTTTGATTTAATTGATCGCTCGCGCATATTATATTTTGAATTATTTCATTTGTTTAAAATAGGTTTCTCTTAATTCTATCGCTCGCAATATAGTATAAAATACAATAATTCAAGTATTAATTATAATATTTGATGTTATAATTCGTTATAATTCACGTGCAATATTAATGGAACAAATATAAAAAGAAAATCAGAAATTACATATGATTGACTTTATTAATTATTATCTATGGCAGAACCACCGGACGTGACTCCTCTTCCTTTAGAAAGCAAATTTCCAAGGGAAATTTGTTGAAGTTCTTTGTGTACTACATTATACTCAGATTTATTGGGTTTGTTAACCTGAGACGGGTGTTGTGAAGGTCGTTGATCAACTCGTCAGTTGCTTGGGTATTGTTTCTTCGTTTATCAGCTCGGCGTATGAGAAGGTGTGTCAGCGAACTCCATGCGGCTCCGCACAAGGTGAATCCACATCCGTATATTGAGTGTAGCTGATAACCATGTATTATGGTATCGAGTATCATCTTAATGAATTTAAAGATGATAAATACAGCTAGTACTCCTGCACTACAAGATCCAAATGTGATGAATCCATTCCAGAATTTTCTTGCAGTACTTTCCGCTATTGTATTTAGCGTTTCTTCATTCATCATTCCCATTATGGAAATCGTATTTGCTGGTATATTTTTTCCTGTCATACCTCGAGCGACAGAATTTAACACAGTTGATTTCGCGGCAGGGAACATGATATGATCTCGTAAATCATTAAGATCATTTTGAGTGTAGATTCCACTAGTAGCCAATTTAGCTGGATTCATATAATACCATTTGGGTTCCTTTAATGGTTGTAATGTTTGAGGTGGTATTACTTCTATTGGTCTTGGTGTTAACCTATGCCAATTTTGGCCAATTTCGTACATTACTGGTAGTACTTGATTACAATCTCTATGTGTTCCATGACTGGTGAGTATACGAGTTATAGGTGTTAGGAATTGTGATTTATTTCCATAACTAACTGGCAACTCATTGAAACAGTCTTCAGTGTGTCGAATTTTTACATTTACTGCTATACATTTGATTATGTGTATTACTTCTCCGGCTATTAAGGCCATATGCCCAGGTTGTTTTGTTATAACTTGAGCAAATTCGTCGGGTTTTAAAGTTGCTATAGTTAAAGCATTGCTTAAAACCTGTTTCTCCAGATTGCATTTTTGTGCGATTATGTTTCTGTAGAGACTGTTTATCTGATTTTTGATGTGTCTTTCTACATAAACAAATTTTGAGTTTATATAAGTAAAAATATCGAGGTTTTCTACACGTATTGTTCCTTCTCCAATTAATGTTCTTCCTTTTGATGTTTCCAGGATGAACAATTTGGGATGTTCCGTTTGAAATAGGGTATATCCGCATATAGGCATTTCCCCTAATTTTGTCAATGCGAATGTTATTTGAGTTATTTCTCCTGTGGTCAAGGCGAATACTGATGGGAATTCCTTTTGATCTAGACTATCTGTAATTTTTGATGCTAATCCTTCGAACAAAATATCGTATTGTTCGAATTTACATGTTGATTTTGGAAAAGACTTCCAGAAAGTATATCCATCTTCATTATCCAAGCATGTTTCATCTTGGAATACACATACGGTTCCTGATATTAACATTATTTTGTTTTTATCCAGTTGTACCGGCACTGATGATGTTCGCAAAGTTATTTTTGCTATGGCCTGTACAATTACATTATCCCATGATCCGTACGGATCTGATAATTGGGCTCCTTGACATTTACCATTGACATTTAATTTCCCAGCTAACATAAAAATTCTTGTTACTGTAGAATTGATTCTTAAATCCGTTAGGATTATATCTTTTCCCATAAACATTATCCCAAATAGATGCATTTTCATACACTGTTCTCTGGTTATTGGTTCTATATATTCATTTATTCCATTTTGTACTGCCGATGTATGTGAATGCATACCACAGTAACTAATTATTCTGGATATTTCCACTTTACATTGAATTGTATCGACATAAAGTCTGTCTCATCCAAGAAGGGACTTGGCTAAAAACCAGTTTGCGTCGTTCTCTGCGCATCTTTGCCTTGATTGGTTCAACACCCACTGCACAACGCATGCGCGCAGTGGCACTGGAGCGACGCCACGCGCTGCAGCGCTGCAAACTGCTTCATTCGCAGTATACTGGGTGTATGTTTCTGACGCTATCGTTTCGCTGCTTTTTTACCACGCTTTATTTGGTCGCTTTTAATCTTGATCTCGCGTTTTATTTACTATATTTGTAAAGGAAAATGGATCAAGGAGGATAAAATTTATTACGCCCGCTAATAGTCACGATTTCCTATCCCGTACAATTCCATGCTAATCCGTTTTATTCCAGTACACCGGGTACGTGAAGATACGCGTCGAGACAGTGAGGAGTTGGGTTGTGGAGTGGGAGTTGGGAGGCTCGCAGCGCCGTCCGCGATCAGTCAAGTTGCGCGAAACGAGTCCCTTCTTGGATGAGACAGACTTTAGTTGAAATCGGACAGTTGAAGCAGTTGAATGTAGACTTCTTCTGTTTTCGTAGCGGCTTGACTGATATCACAGTCATTGATGTCTTTAAGAGAGAATGTTGTTACGTTTAGATGGTGTCCATTACAATCATCTCTATCTCTATCTCTATCTCTATCTCTATCTCTATCACTTCTTTTTCTGTATATCTGTATATCTGTATATATATATATATATCTCATCTCTATATCTCTATCTCTATCTCTATCTCTATATATAATAAAATCGTGTCTGTCTGTATGTCTGTATGTCTGTATGTCTGTATGTTTGTAACGGCATCACTTGAGAACGGCTAAACGTACAAATGTGCGGTTTGGACCATTAGACGCGGCGTTTCTTGGATTAGGTTTTAGAGTAAAGATCATTCGAAAAAGTCTATTGGTTCAAAAGTTGTGACGTCACAAGTGACACCATCACCACTTTCTCGCCCACTTTTGGGCAAATTTCTGCTTATAACTTTTGATTGAATGGACTTTTTCGAATGCGGTTTTCTCTAAAACCTTTCTGCGAGAGAGAGAAAGAGAGAGAGAGACAGAGAGAGAGGGGGGGGGGGAGAGAGGACACATTTCCGCTATAACTTTTGATTGAATGGACTTTTACGAATGCGGTTTTCTCTAAAACATTCCTGAAAGAGAGAAAGAGAGAGAGAGACAGAGAGAGAGGGAGAGAGGGTGAGACAGAGGGGGGTGGGAGAGAGGACACATTTCCGCTATAACTTTTGATTGAATGGACTTTTTCGAATGCGGTTTTCTCCAAAACCTTCCTGAGTGAGAGAGAAAAAGAGAGAGAGATTCAGAGAGACAGGGGGGAGAGAGGGGGGAGAGAGGTTGAGAGAGAGAGGGGGGAGAGGGCACGTTTCTGCTTATAACTTTTGATTGAATGGACTTTTTCGAATGCGGTTTTCTCTAAAACCTTCCTGCGAGAGAGAGAAAGAGAGAGAGTGTCAGAGTGGGGGGGGTTGAGGGAGAGAGAGGGGGGGGAGAGAGGACACATTTCCGCTATAACTTTTGATTGAATGGACTTTTTCGAATGCGGTTTTCTCTAAAACCTTCCTGAGAGAGAGAGAAAGAGAGAGAGAGAGAGTCAGAGAGAGGGGGTGGAGAGAGGGAGAGAGAGGGGGGGAGAGGGCACGTTTCTGCTTATAACTTTTGATTGAATGGACTTTTTCGAATGCGGTTTTCTCTAAAACCTTCCTGAGAGAGAGAAAAAGAGAGAGCGAGTCAGAGAGAGAGAGAGAGTCAGAGAGAGAGAGAGAGAGTCAGAGAGAGAGAGAGTCAGAGAGAGAGAGAGAGAGAGAGTCAGAGAGAGAGAGAGAGAGAGTCAGAGAGAAAGGGTATGGGGTGAGGACACGTTTCTGCTTATAACTTTTGATTGAATGGACTTTTTCGAATGCGGTTTTTTCTGAAAACTCCCTGAGAGAGAGAAAGTGAGAGAGTGTCAGAGAGAGAGAGAGAGAGCAAAAGAGAGAGAGTGAGTCAGACAGAGAGAGAGAGAGAGAGAGAGCAAAAGAGAGAGAGAGAGTGAGCCAGACAGAGAAAGAGAGAGAGAGAGATAGAATTCACATTCACATTCCAATTGACACTAACTTTGACATTGACATTGACATTGACATTGACATTGACATTGACATTGACATTGACATTGACATTGACATTGACATTGACATTGACATTCACATTGACATTCACATTCACATTCACATTGATATTGGCATTGGCATTGGCATTGACATTGACATTGACATTGACATTGACATTGACATTGACATTGACATTGACATTGACATTGACATTGACATTCACATTGACATTGACATTCACATTGACATTCACATTGACATTGACATTGACATTGACATTCACATTGACATTGACATTGACATTCACATTGACATTCACATTGACATTGACATTGACATTCACATTGACATTGACATTCACATTGACATTCACATTGACATTCACATTGACATTCACATTGACATTCACATTGACATTGACATTGACATTCACATTCACATTCACATTCACATTGACATTCACATTGACATTCACATTGACATTCACATTCACATTCACATTCACATTGACATTCACATTGACATTCACATTGACATTGACATTGACATTGACATTGACATTGATATTGACATTGACATTGACATTCACATTCACATTCACATTCACATTGACATTCACATTGACTTTCACAAATACATTCACATTGACACTGTCACTGTCACTGACACCGACAGTAACTTATCAACGAATGGACTTTTTCGAATGGGATTTGCTCTAAAACGTTTCAGAGACAGAGTGAGGGAGGGATAGAGAGAGAGAAAGAGAGAGAGAGAGGTAAACTACAGAGCAACGCGAAATGGAATTGGACGTAATAGATTATGACAAACACCTTCAGCACGTACATGCTTTTAAAAAATAATGCATTGCAATGAGAAATGTTGATATCACAGAAAACCAATTGAAATAAAGCATTTCTTTGTTTTGATTGTGTACATTAACATCGATCTCGCAATCGAAATAGAAATGTAAGTAAAACATCTTGAGACCTATTGTGATTTCAAAGTTAATACACGAAAATAAATCATTTGGTTGACATGAAATTCTGTCCATGCAAAAGTCAGGTCGTTCAAAAGTTGTGATGACATTGGTGCGCGCATTGTGCACCACCAACAAGGGGGGGGGCCCGCCCGGAGGGCCTAGCTACGAGGGCGTGCCGAAGGCACGCCACGAGCAGCTAGTCTCTATCTCTATCTCTATCTCTATCTCTATATATAATAAAATCGTGTCTGTCTGTATGTATGTCTGTATGTTTGTAACGGCATCACTTGAGAACGGCTAAACGTACAAATGTGCGGTTTGGACCATTAGACGCGGCGTTTCTTGGATTAGGTTTTAGAGTAAAGATCATTCGTAAAAGTCTATTGGTTCAAAAGTTGTGACGTCACAAGTGACACCATCACCACTTTTTCGCCCACTTTTGGGCACGTTTCTGCTTATAACTTTTGATTGAATAGACTTTTTCGAATGCGGTTTTCTCTAAAACATTTCTGCGATAGAGAGAAAGAGAGAGAGGGTCAGAGAGAGGGGGGGAGAGAGGGGGGGTGAGAGGGAGGAGAGGGGGGGGGGGGGGGCACGTTTCTACTTATAACTTTTGATTGAATGGACTTTTCGAATGCGGTTTTCTCTGAAAACTTCCTGAGAGAGAGAGAAAGAGAGAGCGAGAGAGAGAGAGTCAGAGAGAGAGGGGGGAGAGAGGGAGAGAGAGGGGGGAGAGGGGGCACATTTCTGCTTATAACTTTTGATTGAATGGACTTTTTCGAATGCGGTTTTCTCCAAAACCTTCCTGCGAGAGAGAGAAAGAGAGAGAGCGTCAGAGAGAGGGGGGGGAGAGGGAGATAGAGGGGGGAGAGGGGGCACGTTTCTACTTATAACTTTTGATTGAATGGACTTTTTCGAATGCGGTTTCCTCTGAAAACTTCCTGAAAGAGAGAAATAGAGAGAGAGAGAGATAGTCAGAGAGAGAGAGAGAGAGAGAGAGAGAGAGGGGGGGGAGAGAGTGAGAGAGAGAGGGAGGAGAGGGGGCACGTTTCTACTTATAACTTTTGATTTAATGGACATTTTCGGCTGCGGTTTTCTCTGAAACCTTCCTGAGAGAGAAAAAGAGTGAGGGAGAGAGTGTCAGAGAGAGAGAAAGAGGGGGGGGAGAGAGTGAGAGAGAGAGGGGGGAGGGGGGGCACGTTTCTACTTATAACTTTTGATTTAATGGACATTTTCGGCTGCGGTTTTCTCTGAAACCTTACTGAGAGTGAGAAAGAGAGAGAGAGAGAGAGAG